>CM042151.1:58110654-58120654 GCA_023376005.1 Doryteuthis pealeii | reverse complement strand
AGAGGGTTGAAGAAAAACAAAAGAAAAGAAATGAAGAAAACCATGAAATAGAAATAAAGAAAGAAGGAAAAAAGAAAGAAAGAAAAAAGAAAGAAAGAAAGAGAGGAAAAGAGATAATAGTTTGTATGGACAAAGAAATGATTAAAAGGAAGAAAAAGAAAGAAAAAACAAACCAACATGGATTTTAAGAAGAGGATAGAGAGCAAGAAAGGATGAAAGAGAGAGAACAAGAAGCTGTTGAAGAAAAACAAAAGAAAGAAAGGGGATGGATAAAGAGAATAGAGTACATGAAAGAGAGAGAGAGGGGGGCATTAAATAAAGGAAAGAAGAAAACAAACAAATAAAAGAGAAAGAAAGAGAAAGAGAGAAATTAGTGAGTGGAAACAAAGAAGGAAAAAGAAAAAGAAAGATGGAGGGTAAAATGAGGACAAGGTGCACATTTCAAAAAGGGGGACGTTATGTAATTAATATCATTAATGAGTAGAGTAGCAGAAATGCTTAATTAATGTCCTTTGATACTGAATGCAGTTGTCTTTACAAATATAGTTATAGTGAATATCTTTTCAGAAAAAAAACATGAGGATATAAGCAGTTGATATTCTTTTGTTCATATTATTCTTATCTTTATCATTATGCAGCAGTATGTGTGTATTTGTCTGGTTTAAAAAATAATAAAAATAATTCCAAACCAGTCAAGTATATCTAAAATGTAGCTACCTATGATTTTTTAGTTCTCCTAAAGAAAGTGTTCCTTGAAGAGCAACACCGAGGTAGAAACAAAAACTTTTCTACAACTATAAATGCTGTATATTTTACGAAATATATTGGGTAATTATGAACTTTTGTTTAGTAAATTAGGGTGTCCCAGAAAAAACAGAACCCACAAATTTTGTAATAAAACTGTTAATTTTCTCATTAAACAAATAAATTTGGGTTTAGGGTTAGGGTTAGGGTTTAGGGTTAGTTTAATGGAAAAATAAATAATTTGGGTTCTGTTTTTTCTGGTTCATCCTGTACAGGGTGACTCAGAAAAAACAAAACTCAAATTATTTATTTATTTTCCCATTAACCCTAAACCCTAAACCCAAATTTATTTTATTTAATGAGAAAATTAACAGTTTTATAAATTTGGGTTTAGGGTTAGGGTTAGGGTCAGGTTTAGGGTTTAGGGTTAGTTTAATGTGAAAATAAATAATTTGGGTTCTGTTTTTTCTGGGTCATCCTGTACAGGGTTACTCAGAAAAAACAGAATCCAAATTATTTATTTATTTTCCCATTAACCCTAAACCCTAAACCCTAACCCTAAACCCAAATTTATTTGTTTAATGAGAAAATTAACAGTTTTATTATAGAATTTGTGGGTTCTGTTTTTTCTGGGACAACCTTATTTACTAAACAAAAGTTCATAATTACCATATATTGAGCACTTTTTTGGATTAACTACTAATGCTACAACAATGAAAACGTTGTAGCAACTTTTGATTCCACTGTATATCCTTTTTGCCTCCCACTATGATTTAGAAAAGTGACATGAGATGCCCATGTCTGTAACAGCTTAACTTTTACCTCCAATGTACGGATGTGCATTAAATGAATAAGAAAAATGTGACTTAATGAGCCACTCAAAAATCCTGAATCAGCAGTTGGATTGACTTTCACACTCTAACGCAAGTTCAATAACCTAACACACAAAGAGGTAATTACTATGCGTTAGACGTTAATGTTCATTGAGATCTTTTTTTTTATAAAAGTGCTTAGCCAGATAATAATGTTACTCGGATTTTCATTTTTATTGTATTATATTTCTTCTTTTTTTTTTGTTTTGTTAGGATATTGCAAATACTTAAGTTTCCTCAGTATTATGATACTAGCATAAATCCCATCATATGTGATGTGATTATTTACATATTGAAAGAAAGAAAGATAGTTGAAAGTAGAAAGAAAGAAGATTATTGTGAGAAAGAAAGAAAGAAAGAATGAAAGATATTACAGAAAAAAAGAAAGAAAAAAAAAGAAAGAAAGAAAGTTATTGTGGAAAAAAAAAGTTATTGCAGAAAGAAAGAAAGAAAGAAAGAAAGAAAGAAAGAAGAAATTTATTGTGAAAGGAAAGAAAGAAAGAAAAAAGGTTGAAAGTAGAGAGAAAGAAGATTTTTGTGAGAAAGAAGAAAGAAAGAAGAAAGAAAGAAAGAAAGAAAGAACATTATTACAGAAGGTAAAAAGAAAAAGAAAGAAAGTTATTGTCGGAAAAAAAGAAGGAAGAAGAAATTTATTGTGAAAAAAAGAAAGAAAGAAAGAAAGAAGAAGAAAGAAAGAACATTATTACAGAAGGTAAAAAAGAAAAAAGAAAGAAAGTTATTGTCGGGAAAAAAGTTATTGTACAAAGAAAGAAGAAATTTATTGGGAAAAGAAAGAAAGAAAGAAAGAAGGTTGAAAGTAGATAGAAAGAAGATTTTTGTGAGGAAGAAAGAAAGAAAGAAAGAAAGAAAAAAGAAAGAAAGTTATTGTGGGAAAGAAAAAATATTGTAGAAAGAAAGATAGATGAAAGAAATTTATCATAAAAAGAAAGAAAGGAAGAAATACAGAAAAAAGAAAAAAAAGACAGAAAGTTATTGCAGAAAGAAAGGTAAGACAATGTGCCTGTGTCCTGATGATAAGAGGCCAATATGCTGCTTTGAAACCAATGGTAACACTCGATATTAAATGTATTGTACTCTATAACAAATATCTCTCTCCTACCCCCTCTCTCTCTCTCTCTCTCTCTATATAATATATATATATATATATATATATATATATATATTATTTTAGCAATATATAGATGTCTAAATCATGTTTCTTGTACAAGAAACTAAAATGATGAATAATCACCCAGAAAGTATGAATACCTTTCTTGATATAATATTCTTTCTTTCTTTCTTTCTTTCTTTCTCATTATAACTTACTTTATTCTTTTTCTTACTATAAATTCATTCTCTTTATTCATTTTCTCTTTCTGCTGGCTTTTTTTTTCTTTCTTCCTTTTTTTTCTTTCTTTTTGTATTTACTTTTTTTATTACTTTTTTTTCTTTTTTGTACTTCTTTTTCTTTCTTTCTTTCTTTCTACTTTTTTTCTGTCATTACTTAGTTCCTTTCTAATTCTTTCATTCTACTTTTTCTTTCTTCCTTTTTACTTTCCTTTCTTTTTCTTTATTTCCTTCTTTCTTTCTTTCTTTTTTTTTCAATAGGTAGATAATCCCATCACTTAGGATTTACACTACTATAATAATATCGATCACATCGAGGCAAGTTAAGTATCTGAGCAATACTAAAAAAACAAAAAAAGAAAACATTGAATCAGTTTTTATTGGCAGCAAAATAAATCACTGTTTTCTTATCTGTTTAAATGCCCCTCTTTAAACTGGAGGTAAATAATTAAGTTGACAGGAAATAATTATACTTATATATTTTGATCCTGTGTCATAAAAAAACAAAATTAACCCATTATTTAGGGCAAAGAATTTCAGTGATTGGGTAAGTCTTATCTGCTGACGTTACAGAATACAGTGGAATGGTCATTATTAAATAAATGACTCTTTGAGAATAGTAGATATTTTATTGTATTTTATAGTTATAGCATTGAGATACTGCTCAGCGTTTTTGCGCATAAAGCACTGTATTTTACTGATTTAAATAAGCTTCAGCATTAAATTTTCATTATCATATGTATATATATATATATATATATATATATATATATATATATAAATGAGTCAGATATACCTACCAACAGCTTCGCTCAGTAACTCATCAGGACAAAGATCTGACCCTGATGAGCTACTGAGCGAAGCTGTTGATAGGTATATCTGATTCATTAGATTTAACTTTATTATTTCCTCTACCTAGGTATTGAGCACTCTTTACTTTTTAGCTTTGGAAAATCCTGGCGGTTTATATATATATATTTCATATATATAATATTTTTCTTTTGGCCAAGTATTATAGTATCAACCAATTATTTTTGGTTGGTATGACTATCTTGGTCTTTTTCCCCAGGCGATGTTTGGTTGTATATTTTTACAATCAAACTATTTGCTAGGTTTATTCTTACCGCAAGGGTTTACCAACAAGTTTGGTATATATATATATATTTATATATATATATATATATATGTAGGTATTATTTAGTATTGGTTGAATTGGAAATAAAGTGTTTGATGATAGGTGTAAGAGCTGTATTTATTTGTTATAGAGTACAATGCATTTAAATTTAGAAGAGACAAGAGGGGTAAGGACTAAGTCCCTTCAACTATGATGTACATTTTTAATGAACTTGGCTTGGAAAAGAAAAAGGAAAAACAAAAAAAAACAAAAATAAAACCAGATGAAAAAAGCCATTGTCAGCACCTTGTATAAAAATGATTTTGAACATTTAGCGATATTATATTTGTTATGGATCCAATACTGAATATCTTTTCTTCTTTTTTTATACCTATTCACCAAACCCCTCCACACGAGCAGGATGTGACACAAGATCAACTTTTAAGCAGGGTTTAACAGGTCTGAAATCAGAGTTTTCCTTCTCCTAGACTGGTTGCCATGCCAAAGTTAAAGGGCCCAGTCTGCCCTACTATTTACCCATAGCTGGAGGGAGAACAGTTAGATGCATATCTTTCCCAAGGATATTAGCACTATGTGAAATGCAAACAGCTTCGTCCAGGATTTGAACTCGGGTCATTGAGTCTATTTCCTGAGACGGTAACCATTGCACCACAAGCACCTTTTATATATATATATATATATATATATATATATATATATATATATATATGTTTGTATGTATGTATGTATGTATAAATACAGCACTGAATAAATTAATTTAAAACAAATTGAAAATGAATTCTGTACAAATTTTTCCCATTTTTTCTTCTTTTTAAAAAAAAAAATTGTTTAATATAAACCTTGCATTAAGACATTTTGTTAGCTGTCATCTGGTTAGATGCGAGATCTATGCACGTGGTCGGTTTTAGGTCAATCCATTGACTACAGTCGGGGATGTGGCCAACATTTGGTTTATATGATGACCGGGAGGATGGGGGATTGCAGCCCCCCGAATGGAAAAATGTCTTTTGTGAGGGTCTCTTTGGAATGTTCTGGAATTGGTGTGTTACTGATGAGTGGGGTTTATAGCACTGGGGAGCAAATGGATCTGAAATGAACAAAAAAAAAAAAATAAACAATATCACAAAATAGGAAAAAAAAAAAAGGGAAGAAACAGGATTGTGAACTCTATACAATGGAAAATTAGGATTTTTGTTTTTTCGTACAACTCAAGTTTAATGGTCCCAAAATTGGTTCATTTTGACTATACACGGGAAAATAAGGATTTTTGATTTTTGGTACAACTCAAGTTTAATGGTCCCAAAATTGCTTCATTTTGACCTCTATTCACTGGAAAATTAGGATTTTTTATTTTTGTACAACTCAAGTTTAATGGTCCCAAAATTGCTTCATTTTGACCTCTATACACTGGAAAATTAGGATTTTTGATTTTTCGTACAACTCAAATTTAATAGTCCCAAAATTGGTCGTCACTTCTATTTATGAACTTTCCCATCAACAGCAGGCACTTCTGGTAAAAACTGACCAATGAGAGACGAGGACTGAAAGCATTTAAGATCGTTTGAAACTGTCCTCAAATCAATTGATAGTTGAACTTTCTGACAGCAAGACCAATCTTTTGGATTAACACCAGAGGAATACTACAGACTTTGACTTATACATGTAGAAAGTTTTGAAGAAATAGAGGATCATCTGAGGAACTGTCACTTTCCTCTTAGGCTTCCTGACCCAAATACAAACCTAAGTGTATTGTGTACAGTAATGGCGTGTACCTTCCAAGAAATAAAGTATAGATACAGAATGAGTAAGGATGGAATATGACTATCTTTACCTATGCGTTTTCAGATTCCTTGGTGAGATAGAATCAACACAGTCAAGTATTACGAAAGTAATTATACAAAAAAGACAGAATAACCAAAAAACAAGGATGAAAATTTAATGACTGTATTAAGAGAATATTGATTTTGCTCGCAGGACCTGTGGATATACCACAGTATGATAATTTAATTATTATGTTTGGTATGTTTACTTAAGAGCTATGGAAAAATAGTTCAATATGTAAAAAGTGTAATAATCTTAAATTTATTTAACACTCTCTCTCACTCATTTTTTTTTCTTTCTTTCCTTCTTTTCATCTTTTCATTATGTTCGATTGAAACAGATTAGCATTATCGCTTCCAACCACTCACCATCTCTCTCTCTCTATCTTTCCTCTACTCTCTTTCTTTCTTATTATATTTTTCTGTGTAGCATGTCCCTTTTCTTCTCTTTCTTTCTTTATAATAAAAACAGAATGGTCCATTATTTAGCTGAGGTGATGACACTCATAAGAAATAAGAATACAGCAGATAAGTATCACTTGGATTTACATTTATGCATTTCATCTTGAACTATTTGGACGGTCTCATTTTTAACCAGAGGGTGTTGCAAGATGTTGGATTATTTTGTTATATAAGGTGTGCTACAATGCACCACTTAAATTTATAGACTAAGTGAGTTTAAACCTCAGCCAATCAACAGCCCGAATGCGTAGACGGTTGACTACTTAATCACTGATAGATAGAGGCATCCATTTGCAATCATGATCGAAGGACTTGCCGGACTGAGGAGCACCAAGGAATAACCAAAGGATTCTTTACCAAGGATTTCCAATGGACAAGCGCTCTTGCGACCCATAAAATTGTAACACAAGATGATAACAGTTTAACATTTTAGGAACATGTGTATAATTGTTAGATTGTTTTAATACTATTTACATTATCATAACATTTATGGGGGCTTAATTGTTTTAAAGCAATGGTTTCCTTATCGTTTTGTTAGTCCACCTCAATTGCTAAAATAATTTAATTTTCCCACTTACTATATATCTGGAAAAGTGGCAGTGGGCACCCATTGTTACCAACCTTTTCCACAAAGTAGTTCTAGATTAAAGAATAAAAGGCAAGAAAGGTTGTCAGTTTTAGAACATAAATAATGAGAGATTGAAGAGATCATCTATCTATACATATATAAAGGGCAGTTGTGTGTATCTGTATGTCTGGATGAAACTATGAAAATAAAGCAATTAATGACAAAGTAAATATATATACACATTAAATATCACCAGGGCTTGGTTTTTTAGCAAAAATAATAGAGATTTGATTTATATTCATGAAGATAATTAAAAAATAAAATTTAAATGATAACAGCATGGATTTTTTTTTCATTTAATATTTTAGATAGTAGACATTAATATTTCTTTTCAGAGTAGCCGGATCAATGCAAGGTCTATTTTTTTACATAGGGATTTAAATGGGGCATTCCATGAGGATTCAACTTATGATTCAGTCAAACTGGTTCTGCGGAACTAACTTTAAAAAATCCCCCTCTTTAGAATGTACATATTCGATAGCCATTAGGATGAAAGTCCTGTTGCATACTATTTCTATATTATAATTAATCCCAATATATATATATATATATATATATATATGAAGAAAAGGTGGAAATGAATCTGACAGTATGTAATATTAGGAAAAAATTGAAAAACACAAGTTCATAAACAAGTAATATTTATTTCACCTATGCTGCAGTTTTCGATCTGTTTTAATAGATCTTCTTCAGGGCTTTCGTTAGTTTGAGGAAAAAATAAATGTATCACAGAAAATAAGAAATCTTCAAGACTTTTGTTTTATGGTTAGTCAGTCTATTTAAAATTGTTGATGAACAATTGGTTTACGTTTTAAAAATCTCATATTTATGGGTCCCAACTAAATTTTTTAATGGATTGTAGAATTTTTATTTATGATCTGGGGAAACAAGTAAAGCTGTCTAACTCCTACCTTGTAACCTATCCTGTGTAATTCGTTTCCAAGAAACTATTGAAATGTATTTACAGTTAGCTTGAAATGGTGAGGGAAGAAAAAAGAAAAACACTGGGATGCATGGATATGATTTTACTGTGTCCTCTTAGATTTCTGTGCATCAAGGATGCAGGATGCGTACCTATCAGCATCTCTGCCCTTGGGAAAGATTATGAACCCTATCATACCGTCAGCTATGAGTTAAATAGTACCACTACTGTTCTTCTACAAGGATGGCTTTGGCATTAAATAACCCATGAAGTTTGATATGCCATTAAACAAATAAACCAAACCAAACCAAACCAAACTCAGTCTAAGCCATTTAATACTTTTAGCACTTCTCTCTAAAATTCTAAATTTCTCCTAAATATTCAAATTGTCCCTCCTAACGGGCCGTACATTGGGAATCAATGTTTTGAAGTAATGTTTTTTGAAACAGTGTCTTTTTTTTTTGTTGTTTTTGTTTTTTGAAAAGGGGGGGGGAGCGGAAGCAACACAGGGAGCTTTCTGAGAAACTATTGAAATGTATTTACAGTTAGCTTGAAATGGTGAGGGAAGAAAAAAGAAAAACACTGGGGTGCATGGATATAATTTTACAGCGTCCTTTCAGATTTCTGTACATCAAGGATGCAGGACGCGTAGCTATCAGCATCTCTGCATTGGGAAAGGTTATGAACCCCATCAGATATGAGTTATATAGTATCACTACTGTTCTTTTACAAGGATGGCTTTGGCATTAAATAACCCATAAAATTTGATATGCCATTAAACAAACAAACCAGACCAAACCAAACTCAGTTTTAAGCCGTTTAATACTTTTAGCACTTCTCTCTAAAATTCTAAATTACCTCCTAAATATTCAAATTGTCCCCCCTCATGGGGCCGTACATTGGGAATCAATGTTTTGAAGTAATGTTTTTTGAAACAGTGTCTTTTTTTTTGTGTGAAGTGGGGGGGGGGAGCAGCACAGGGAGCTTTCAGTCATTGGTTAAGATGATGCCATCACATGAGCTAACCCTCTTCTCACCTCCCGTGTGGATAAAGGAAAATATAATAAAATTTACTGTTATTTCCCAAGCTGAAATTCTCTCTATTTATTTATTTATTTATTTATTTATCTATTCTTTTTTTATATTTTTATTTTTATTTTTTTTTTCATTGTCTGAGTTATTTGCTAAGCACTTTATGTTCGTGCATACGTTAGTTTGAACTCATCCCCCTTTTCTCGACTATTTCAATATTTCTCATTCTCTGCTGCCCCCAGGATATTTCTTTTTTCGGAATGGTGACAGGTTGAAAATTTATAAAAATGAGGCGTTCCTCTGGCTCGATGTTTTTCAATTCTGCTCAGATCAAAATATAAAATCTATTCTTATTCCCCGAGAAGAAGAAGGAGAAGAAGAATACAATACTTTAAAAATTTACTTTTTGACAGAAAATATTTCCATGTAATCAGAACATTGGAAATATTAAATCAGACTATAAATATAGAGACTTTGCTCTAAACAAAAGCATTCTACACTATAGCTCTGTTTTGGTTTCCTTGTTTAATGGCACATCAACCTTCAAGGGTTATTTAATGCCAAAGCCATTATTGGGAACAATTTACTTTTTGACAGAAAATATTTCCATGTAATCAGAACATTGGAAATATTAAATCAGACTATAAATATAGAGACTTTGCTCTAAACAAAAGCATTCTACACTATAGCTCTATTTTGGTTTCCTTGTTTAATGGCACATCAACCTTCAAGGGTTATTTAATGCCAAAGCCATTATTGGGAACAATTTACTTTTTGACAGAAAATATTTCCATGTAATCAGAACATTGGAAATATTAAATCAGACTATAAATATAGAGACTTTGCTCTAAACAAAAGCATTCTACACTATAGCTCTGTTTTGGTTTCCTTGTTTAATGGCACATCAACCTTCAAGGGTTATTTAATGCCAAAGCCATTATTGGGAACAATTTACTTTTTGACAGAAAATATTTCCATGTAATCAGAACATTGGAAATATTAAATCAGACTATAAATATAGAGACTTTGCTCTAAACA
>CM042151.1:58075654-58105654 GCA_023376005.1 Doryteuthis pealeii | reverse complement strand
TTGTAATGAATTCCTTTAGTAAAATTTATTATAATGCATTTCTATAGTAAAATCATATCCCCCCCAAAAAAAACTTTTAGAGTAGTTGGATGCACACCTATTCCAAGGGTATTTGCACTATGTGAAATGTAAACAGCCTTTTCCAGGATTTGAACTCAGGTTATCGAGTCCATTTCCTACAACTCTAATCATAACACCACACTCCTGCAACATATATATATATATGTAAAATGAAAATGGAAGTGAATCTGAAGGTATGTTGAAAAGAGAAATAAAGGAAAGAAAGTATTGAATGGATAAAATAGGGTATTTTAATTAATTTAACTTACACATGTTTCGGTCAGGAGTTTATCCGTGTGTACATTATTCTATCTATGATTATTTTTAAATAACAAATTGAAATGAAATAATAATAATAATAGAAAAATGTAGAAATGTTCCGCATATATATATATATATATATATATATGTGTGTGTGTGTGTGTGTGTGTGTGTGTGTGTGTGTGTGTTTGAAAATAGAGAAAAACTGCGGATAAAACAACACAACAACTAAATTCAAATGATATTTTGCCACGTTTTTTCAAAGCTTTTTTGCATTTCATATATGTACACCCCACACACACATATATATATATATATATATATATATATATATATAGCCGGCTGGAGGTAGCCACACTGAGGAGACATGATATACATTGAAACACGTGTAGTAGTTGTTAACAGTAACTTCTTCCTTGCTCAACCAGAAAAACAGATTTTAGTTCAACCTCTAAAATCAAGCCGAAATTACCATCATGCTTCAATTGAAGGATCCCTAAAGGAACTATTAATAAGAAGACAGAAGATTTTAGGGCCCTAAGCTTTTTCAACACTCCTCCCGCTCTAAAATTACCCAAACCCACCAGGAGTTCTCTCGGCCCCAAATTTAGATAAATGTTTTTCTTCTCGTCGTGCCTTGGGCACGACAGATGTTAACGGACATTTTTTCCTGAACCTGTAGCAGTCTCAAGAGAATAGCAGAATTTGTATTTCCTATTTTTGCTCCTAAGAAGAAAAAATAATCAAAACATTGGCAAGATCCTCAGAAGCAATTTGTTTTCCCCCCAGTAGGGGGTAATATTGGCCCTTTGAGGGATTGCAAAAATAATTATTACAAGGGTTATGAGAATTTGTAAAAATATTGTAAACTGCAAATGGTCTAATGATGTGATACCTTCTGTTGCATAATGAATAGGCATAGCTTATCATTTTTGTAATGAAGTGTAGGATTTAAATCTAAACTTTACTGGAAAATTACTGGTATAATTTTAGTTAATATTTATATATATAATGAATAAGCATAGCTTATCATTTTTGTAAGGAAGTGTAGGACTTAAATTTAACCGTTACTGGAAAATCACAGTTATAATTTTAGTTAATGTTTATATAAATCCCACAGTTATAATTTTAGTTTAATATCTATTTTTGAGATTTATATAATGAATAGGCATAGCCTATCATTTTCGTAAGGAAGTGTAGGATTTAAATTTAACCATTACTGGAAAATCACACAGTTATAATTTTAGTTAATATCAATATTTGTGGGTTATATAATGAATTGCCATAGATTATCATTCTTGTAAGGAAGTATAGATTCAAAGTTAATGGTTGGCTGATAATTCATAGTTGGTTGATTTGATTTTACTGGTTTGATTTTACGGTATGTCAACCCTTGTTGGTTATTTTATGCTAAAGACGTTTTTGTTTTATTCCTTTTTGTTAAGTATTCAATTTTTTTTAAAACTCAATATTTTAAAAACATTTTTAAAACTCATTTTTTTATCGCTTTAACCCATAGATCGAACCCTAACAGATACTATAACACAAGGTCAGAGTGGACCTGGGAGTAATGACAATGAAGGGGTATTCCATTCTTCCCATAGCTCCAGAATTGGAATCTTATCACTATATGCAGTTTAGCATCATACCAGGACATTAAGATCCTCATCCACAACCTTCTAGCACATATATGATAAAAGGTTGGGGGGGTACCATAAGACTAACAATTGGGAATATCCTATAGTTGCTGGGGCTTGATGTGACCAATTGATTAATTCATGGAAAATCACCAAAAAGTTTGAGGGACATTTATTATTATATTCTATATTATTAATAAAATAATGTGCTATTAAAACCTATAATATAATTATGCATTTTAAATTAAAGTTAAAATTTGATATGTTGTTAATGTATTCATAACATTAGTATATAAATTGACGGGTATGTGTATAATATTGATAATATATTCAATTATTTATTATTGGTGGTAGTTGCTGAAACTGTATCCTAGCAAATTAAATTGGGCTGGTATTTATCATTGGGAGGTAAAAGGCCTAATAAATATATTTCCTCATAATTTCCATTTTCTTTCTTTTGGATCTTTGGTTTAAAAGTTCTAAGGTATGGTATCGCACGCTATTGCTAGTTTTTCCTCTGCACTTAGATGGCTGAATTTATCACCTGGGTTGTAAGGACAAGATCTTTTAATAATTTCCCATTTTACGATAGGGTCTGTACCATACTTATTTTTAAATGGGATTTTCATTGGCTGAAAAAAAATTGAATACCATCAAGAATGAATAAAACAAAACGTATTTGGCATAAAGTAAGCCAACAAGGGTTGACATGCCGTAAAATTTTAAACCAACCAACCAACCAACCAACCAACCAACCACCAACCAACCAACCAACCAACCAACTTGTTTACACCAAGAAATTGCAGGAGTAGTAGTAGTAATAGTAGTAACAATTTTCCTGACCTCCCACTAGGCCAGATTAACTGTCTCTTTTTTTTTTACTGGGGGATTTTTTTATGGGCCCTTGAGCAAGTATCATACTCGCTATTCAGTAATAATGGATTTTTGAGACTAGCTTGCTAGCCATTACATCACAGCAGGATGCCCAATACAAATAATTATGGTGATATGAATAAAAAAGAAGAAATATTTTCTCTGTTAGTTTCATTTATTCAAACCACTTTTGTGTCCAATTCAACACTTGCTTACACGTAGTAGTAGTAGTAGTAGTAATAGTAGTAGTAGTAGTAGTATTAGTAGCAGAAGTAGTTGAGCAGTCGTAGCAGTAATAGTATTAATAGTAGTATTTATTATCCTAACCTACCACTCGGCCAGATTAACAAGAGGATTTTTTTATGAGGTATCAGCAAGGATCAAAATAATTATTTAGTAAGAATGGATCTGCGAGACTAGCTTGCAAATAATTACGGTAATAAGGGCCGGTTTAACTCAGTCGGTAGAACGTTTGGCTAGGAACTACAAGGTTCTGAGTTTGATACCAGCCCTCACCAACTCAGCGTATGAGTAGCACAGGGATCCGTGCAGTAAAGTGAGGAGCTGATGGTAGGTGTGACACTCCGTCTAAGTTGCCAAAACAATCTCCTTGATCTAACACTAGTAAAAAAGGGATAGACGCCCTCGCTGTATGGCTAATAATGACTATAGGCCACCCCGACGACTTTAAAAAAAATGAAAAGTGAAGAAACTCATTATTGAGTAAGAATGGATCTGCGAGACTAGCTTGCTAACCATAATGCCACAACAGGATGCCCAACACAAATAATTATTGGACTCTCCCGTCGTTTTTCGACGTATGATGATTCATACACACAATGAACTCCCACACAGGGATTTGTTTATAGTGGTGAAGGCGGACCATCCACACTTTTTGACACAGTTGATATTGGTGCATCTAATCGACCGACCTCAGCAATTTTGAATTCAGAGTTATTCCTCTCCTAGACTGGTTACCTACCCAAAGCTGAAGAGTCCAGTCTGCCCTACTATTTAACCCATAGCTGGAAATAATTATGGTAATATAAACAAAAGTGAAGAAATATTTTCTTTGTTAGTTTCATTTATTCAAACCATTTTTGTGTCCGCTTTAATACTTGTTTACACTTAGTAGTAGCAGAAGTAGTTTAGTTGTTGTAGTAGTATTAGTATCAGTAGTAGTATCAGTAGCAGCAGTAGTAGTAGTAGTATTTTTCTTTCTTTCATGTTATCTTTATTGCTTTTTATCACAGTGCTCAGGCTTGTTTTACATTTTATGGCCAAACAGCAAGGATTAGAAAATAATGGCTTCATCCTTCTCAGATGAGCTCGCAACGATATGGGATTCAAGTTCAAGTCTTAGCTGAGATTAAAAGAAGAAAAAGAAAAAGAAAGGAAAAGAAAATGAAAGGAAATCTAGTTAGAAATTCATGACAATGCTTCATCTCACACAAAAAAAAAGAGAAAAAATCGAACCAACACAGAAGATGAGCCTGATATAATGAAAAAGAAAATTCCTGGATTTTTTTTCCCCCCCGATTCCTAATCTCCAAAACAGATGGAGTCTTTTCAATAGGATATAAAGTTGTCAATCAGAACGCTTAGGGGAGTGAAGGCGGCGTAAAGATTATCGTCATTGAAAATGGATTCAGTGAGCCAAGTTCGAATTCTGGACAAGGCTGTTTGCATTTCACTGCACACTGGTGCCCTGGGAAAGGCATGAATCCACCTCTTCTTCCCCCTAGTGATACATAGGGTAAACTGGGCTCACTTGTATTGATAAGAGCAACTCATCTAAGAGAAAGAAAATGGACTGTGAACCAAGATCAAATTCTGGACAAGGCTGTTTGCATTTCACTGCACACTGGTGCCCTGGGAAAGGTATGAATCCACATCTTCTTTCCCCTAGTGATACATAGGGTAAACTGGGCTCACTTGAATTGATAAGAGCAACTCATCTAAGAGAAAGAAAATGGACTCTGTGAACCAAGATCAAATTCTGGACAAGGCTGTTTGCATTTCACTGCACACTGGTGCCCTTGGGAAAGGCATGAATCCACCTCTTCTTTCCTCCTAGTAATTTACCCATAACTGGAAGAAGAAGAAAGTTACTTGAAAAGTAATGGAAACTCACCATAAAGCGAGCAGGCTGTAGAATGCTCCTCATTCTTGTTGCAAAGCCGACGAGAAGTTCAATTCCATGATTCTTTTTCCTGATTTTCTTTTCGCCGTTATTCAATTGTATATATTTGATTATACAATACATCTGACATATTCCGGGGGACCTCACATCAGTGAGGGAGGGGCCGGTGTGCAGTTAAAACCGTTGAGAGGAAGGCCCCGAAACGGTGCACATTCTCTCCTGATCATCCCAAAATGAAAAAGAATCATGGAATTGAACTTCTCGTCGGCTTTGCAACAAGAATGAGTAGCATTCTACAGCCCGCTCGCTTTATGGTGAGTTTCCGTTACTTTTCAAGTAACTTTCTTCTCCCATCCATAACTGGAAGGAGAATTAGCTGGATTCATACCTTTCCTAAGGGTATTAGAATCTTGTGAAATGCTGACAGCTTAGTCCAGGATTGTGTCTTTATGTCCATTTCCTATGATGATAACCATTATACCACAGATGCCTCCAAGTAAATAACAAGGTAAACTAGGCTCTTAACCTTGGTAAGAGTAACTAATCTAAGAAAAGGAAAATGGACTCAGTGAGACAAGTTCAGATTCTGGACAAGGCTGTTTGCATTTCACCTTGGGAAAGGCATGAATCCATCTTTACCCCTAGCAATGGGTAAATAGTAGGGTATGTATTTACCGATCACTCCACATGAGCAGGAGGTGACACAAGGTCAATTTTTGAAGTGATGTTTAACAGGTTTGAATTAAATGTTTTCCTTCTTCTAGACTAGTTGCCATACTAAGGTTAAAGAACCCAGTCAATCCTACTATTTACTAAAGAGAGAATAGTTGGATTCATATCTTTCCCAAGGGTTTTAGCACTCTGTGAAATGCAAACAGCCTCGTCCAGGATTTGAACTTGTGTTGCTGTGTCCATTTCCTATGATGATAACCATTATATTACATATACCTCTAATTGAATAGCAGGGTAGGCTGGGCTCTCTAGCTTTAGTAAGGACAACCAATCTAGGAGAAGGAAACCTATGAATTCAAACACCAAAAATAATACCACTCCATTTAATTCAATCTACCCCAAAATTAGCCTTGGTAAGGGCAACCAACCTAGGAAAAAGAAAACTGTGATTTCAAACTCTAAAAATAATACCATTCTATCTAGTTCAATTTACTCCAAAATATAATTTTGTATATAAATGAAATGTATCCCACACCTTAATAAGCATTTCTTTTGTTTCAAAATTAAATGAATTAGAATTAGGTTTGGTTTCTTTTTTAATGGCATACTAACCTTTGTGGGTTATTCAATGCTAAACATCACTATAGAAGAACAGTAGTGGTACTATATAAACCATAGTTGGGAGGATAAGGGTGTTCATACCTTTCCTAAGGGTATTAATCTGAAAGTGAATGTACATATTTACCAATCCCTCTGCACGAGCAGGATGTGACACAAGGTCAATTTCTTAAGTGGGGCTTAATAGGTTTAAATTCAAAGTTTGCCTTCTCCTAAACTGGTCACCTAGCCATGGTTAAAGAGCCCAGTCTTCCCTACTGTTTACCATAGCTGGAGGGAGAGTAGTTGGATGCATACCTTTAGTGCAGTGGTTCCCAACTATTTTAGTACCATGCCCTACTTTTTTATCACAAATTTCTTCATGTCCCCAACCGTTAATTTTTTAGTATGATACAACAATAAAAGTTTTGAAGAAGTATAACATCAAAAATTGTATCTTTCAAATAAAACTAAAGGGTTTAACTTCAAATTTAATCAAATAAAATCCATTTATAATGTGTATAATTGCAGGGAGGGCAACAGATGAAGAACTGCAAAGTTAAACAAGTCAGATGCCATGTATATAGCTGGTGCCAGATGCACGATGACATTAGTGGGTGAACACTTGACTAAATTGCACAAGCTGTTGTACTCAGCTAGGTTGTAATTACAATTTTACCCTATAAATTTATAATTTTTACCTATATGGGTAAAAAAAAAATGTTGATATTACTATATTTTTCATAATGCCCCCCCTATTATTTTTTAATTGCCCCCCCCCCCCCCGTCACTGCTTTAGTGTTACTGGAGTTTGAACTTGTTTACTAAGATATCGTAGTCAAGCACGTTAGCCACTACACCATAGGGATTGCACCACCCTAATTTGAATTAAAAATAATTAAAGTAAAAAAAAAAGAAAAGTATGATATTTTTGCATCTTCTCAGAAAAGACATAAAGTGATTTTACCGTGGGGAGCCATGCACAAATTGAAATTCATGTGTGGCCATTACAAAAAATGCTTGGTCCCATCAGCATTTTCTTTCAGAGGAGCCTCAGGCACCAAGCAATTAACCACACCCTCACCCCTTTCAGACGAGGGACCAAGAAAATAATATTTACATACATTCCCCCGAGTGAAGACAGGTAAGCAAAAAAAATGAAAAAAAAAAAAAAACGTATTATTTGTTAATTGTTATCTTACAAGATTTGAGTTTGGTTCAGTTTTATATAAAACTAGAAGTGGCTACCCAGCGTCACCAGGGTAGAAGGGGAATAAAAAAGTTAGTCTCACAGATCTATTATTACTTATCGTGAGTTTGATCTTCGCTAGATGCCCCATAAAAATCTACATGTAAAAAAGACCTGATGAGATGTCAGGAATCTTTTTTCTCCAGGGTAAAAGGAATGACATCACATAAAAATTTTAATTCAATAATTTACAATTTTAAAAAAATAAGATATAAATGAGTGGATTTCAATCAATCAATATTATATTTCAAAGCGAAAAAAAACAAAAAACGTGCTAATGACTTTCCCTACTGTTATCATATAAATTTTAATTTTTAAATATCTTCCCAAATATGAATAAAATCTTCATTATTTTTGCACAATTTTGGTGATATTTAATGTGTACATATATTTACTTTGTTGTTAATTATTATATTTTCATAGTTTCCTCTGACCATACACACATACATAAATGCATACACATAACTTCCCTTTGTATAGATTGTTCAAAGTTTTATTTCTGAATGTAATCAACCATTACTACCTGAGGATGATGATGATGATCATATATATATATATATATATATATATATATATATATATATATATATAAACCGTCATCTGATTAAGACTTTATAGAGTAAGCTGTTATTTTTTTTCAGCAAATTAAGTGTGAAATATATGTGTGTGTGTCTATGTGTCTGTGTGTGTATATATGTTTATGTGTTTTTACATATGTGTGTGTGTGTGTGTGTGTGTGTGTGTGTGTGTAACTGTACATGATTGAGCATGCGTATGTGCGCTTGGGACCACACATCGTATCAATCATGGACACACGCCTTCTGGAAGGTCAAACTGTTTTTAGGGACTGCTGGGACGTTTTTTTATCTGTCCAAATTCACACTCAATTAAACATTGCCAATTCACAAATTAATGTTGTGAAAATAAATCAAATACTTGGATCCCCCCCCCCACATAGACCTTCGCCCTCCCCACACACACATACACTCGCACATAAAGTCAATCACCAACTTTGACTCGCAATCCGTGATCTAAAATCAAACTTCCAGCCCTTTGAACTTTTGTTTCTTCTTTTAAAAAAAAAAAATCAATGGTATTAATATTTTGATTACCTTCTTTGAGTTTGAAAAAAAAACATAAAAAAACATCAAAAAAAAAAACAAAATGTATTTTATGATTATTCTCTCAACTGTGGCAATGCAGATGGTCTGTATTCATTTTTGAAACCTTTTCTTTCTACCTTATTTTTATTTGTTATTTACACCTAGTCGTAGTAGTAGTAGTAAGAGGAGGAGGAGGAGGAGGGGGAATAGTAGTGGTGATGGTGGTCCCTTACTAAGCTTAGGTTAGTTTGGCAGAAGGTCAGATGTATGGAGCGCCCAAGGACATGGGATTCAAATTAGCGAGGGTCGTTATTCTTTTTTCGGGCCTTTTATTTTTACCTTATTTTTCTTCCTGGTTTACACCTATCGTTATTATTATTATTTACTCCTTTTGAGTTTTCACATCAGTGTTAGCTGATGGTCTTTCACTGGAGTCTGAGTGACAGCAAGTCTCCTCAGGTCTCCAGGACTCTTCTGAGTATTCTGGCAGATTGCAGCAGTGCAGTGTTCTGAATGGTTTCAATCCTTCCTCTGAAACTTTATTATTATTATTATTATTATTATTATTAGTGGTGGTGGTGGTGGTAGTGATGATGGTTCCTTACTAAGCTTAGCTTAGTTTGGCACAAGGCCAGATGTATGGAGCACCCAAGGATATTGGATTCAAGATCATTTCTTAGCAATACAAATAGTCTTTATTCATTGGTGACTTTTTCTTTTCACCTTATTTCTCTTCCTTGTTTACACCTAGTAGTAGTATTAATAGCAGTAGTAGTAGTACCAGTAGTAATTGTGATTTTAGTTGTTCCTTACTAAGCTCAGCTTAGTTTGACACAAGGTCAGAAGTATGGAGCACCCAAGGATATGGGATTCTAGTTCAAGCCTTAGCTGAGATGAATTTTTAACTAGATTTTTTTTTCTTTTAATCTCAGCTAAGACTTGAACCTAAACCCCCTATTCTTGGGTGCACCATACTTCTGGCTTTGTGCCAAACTAATGTAAGCTAATGTAATGTGACTACCCCCAAAACTACTACTACTACTATTACTACTGCTGCTGCTGCTAGGTGTCAAAAAAGTAAGAAAAAAGTTAATTAATCTATTATTGAAACCTTTATTTTATGAGCTCTGTCATGAATCTTTAACTCAATTGTCTTTGAATGACAATGTTTCATCACATAAAAAAAAAAGATTTCAATAATAAATTAATGAACTCAGAAGATGAGACAAATGCAGAAAAAAGAAAATTTCTGGATTTTCATCTGATTCCTTATCCAAAAAAAAACAACAGATAAAGAGACTTTTCAAAAGATGCCATATAATCCAATGCAACCACCTCCGATCAATCGGCTGGTCACATCAAGCCCTAGCACCTATATGATTTTCCCAACCCTATTGCCCTTATGGCAAGCCTCAATCCCTTTTTATCATATGGGTGCTAGAAGGCGGTGGCTGCGGGTCTACATGTCCTGGGAATGACGTTAAACTCTATCTGATGGTGAGGTTCCAGTTCTGGAGGTTTGGGGAATGTGGAGCACCCCTTCATCACCATTGCTCCCTGGTCCACTCTGACCCGGAGTGGTAGTACCTGTTAGGGTCCCATATATGGGTTAAATAGGAAAATGTATTTATAAAAAAATTGTATTATCCATTAAGAATTGATTTATTTCAAAACTTTATCAGCATTAAATGACCCACTGAGGTTGATATGCCGTAAAACAAAACAAACCAAACCAAAACCAATGTAACCAACTGCACGTCATTTAGAGTGCACACAGATACATATTCACTCATCCCCTCAATCCACTGTATTAGGCCTACCTGATCTTGCCTGGATGCTTTTGTTAAGGTTGTGAAAGTGACATACCACACTGGACTATGAGATCCCAAGCTCACCTGATACTCTCTTAGTGCTACTCCCTGGATTTGCCTCTATGACTTGTAGCTCTGACTCAAAATCCATGCTTTTAGGCTACCTAACCTTGCCTGACTGTCAAGCTTCTTGTCATCATAAATAAGCACGTAGCAAAATATTGCAAAACATTTGAACCCCGCTAGTATCTAAGCAATTTTATTTCAGGTTACAGACTTTTGAAATATCTGCAATGAATTCATAGACTCGACCAGAGAAGAAATAAAGATTGTGTAGTGCCAGTTTATCATTTTGATATGAATACCTAATGCAAAAAAAACAAAAAATTCTTCTTTTATTTTTAAAAACATTCAAATGACAACCGCCCAGGCCCAGTAGTTCTGTGCAGCTGCAAACTACTTCAATGCTGACAAAAGCTCGTAGATTATTCTGCAATGAAAGGCCATCATTTTTTTTGCAGGATGTTCTACAGTTCAATGCTAAATGCTATAGAAAAAAAGGCAAGGAGTGACAATCCATGAGAATAAAGCAGTTCATGTTTCTGTGTTGGAGAATGCAGACTTTGGGAGCCAGTTCTACTTAATAAATGTCCTTGGAAAAAGTACTTGGGTCTTTTATGTACTTCTTTGGGACAGCTGTTCTTGTGCAATGAATATGAATATGGTTACAGGAAACTACTTATTCATTCACTTAAAAAAGATATATATATATATATATATATATATATTTATATATAAGGTATATAAAAAAAAGTATTGAGATTAAAGTTGTATTTACCAAGATAGGAATGAACAGTAAATGTAATGTTAATTTTTTTCAGAATACAAGGTGTGTCAAAAAGTCCAGATTTTAAAGCAGCATTTTATCAAGATAGAAATGAAGAATAAATGGAACGTTAATTTTTTCAGAATACAAGGGGTGTCAAAAAAATAAAAAATCTCGATACTTTTTTGACACACCTTGTATATGTATGTATATATGTGAGGAAAAAGTGGAAGTGAATCTGACAGTATGTAATATTAGGAAAAAAATTAAAAACCCAAGTTTATAAACAAGTAATGTTTATTTGCCAGTGTTTCAATCTGTTGTTTCAGTGTTTCTGTATGCATTTTTAAAATCCAAGAATGCTCCGTTTTCATCAACAATTCCAAATAGACTGACCGACTGACCAAAAACAAAAGGGTCTCGAGTATTTTTATTTTCTGGATACTTTTATTTTTTCCTCAAACTAATGAAACCCCTGATAAAGATCTATTGAAACAGATTTAAACACTGCAGCATAGGCAAAATGAACAATTTTTTCATAATATTACACATATATATTATATATAAACTATGAAAATAAAACAATTAACAACAAATTAAATATATATACACATTGAATATCACTGCTTCTTGTGCAAAAATTATGAAAATTTGATTTATATTGGAAGATATTAAAAAATCAAAATATACATAGAAATAGCATTGAAATTCTACTTAAAAATGTCCAGCATTTGTAAATCTCAAAAGTAAACAAATCAATAGACCAGGTTTCCCCCTCTACCCAGGTGACACTGGGTAGCCACTTCTAGTACATATATAAAGGGCAATTGCTGTGAATGTATATATGTATGTATGTATGTATGTCTGGATGAAACTACAAAAATAAAACAATTAACAACAAAGTAAATATATATAAGTATATTAAATATCACCGGATTATGCCTTTTGTGTAAAAATTATGAAGATTTGATTTATATACAAAGATATCTAAAAACTAAAATATACATAGAAATAGCATTGAAATTCTACTTTAAAAATGTCCAGAATTTTTAAATCTCAAGAGTAAACAAATAAATACACCAATTCCCCCCCACACACACACCTAGGTGACACTGGGTAACCACTTCCAGTAATAGATAAATCATAATGAGTCAGCTGGAACTGAGTGATTGTCACCAAAATATATATGTAAAACAAAATATATATAGAAATAGCATTGAAATTCTACTAAAAAATGTCCAGCATTTTTAAATCTCAAGAGTAAAGTAAGGTAAAGTCAGTGGGGCGGCCTAATGTCAGTATCAGCCAGACAGTGAGGGAGTCTATCCCCTTTTCACTAGCGCTAGACCAAGGAGATTATTTTAGCATCTGGGGTGGGGCGCCACACCTATCATCAGCTCCTCACTTTACCGCACAGATCCCTGTGCTACTCATACGCTGAGTTGGCGAGGGCCGGTATCGAACCAGGAACCTTGTGATTCCTAGCCGAACGCTCTACTGACCCATTAAATCTCAAAAGTAAACAAATTAAATGCACCAATTTTTTCTTGTCCCCCCCCCCACACTCTATACAGGTGATGCTGGGTAGCCACTTCTAGTAATACATGAATCATAGAATAATTTTTCTCTCGTCATAATGATACCATTGGAACCTTGGGTGAATGTCCCCAAATATATACATACAACAGACTAAATGCATTAAAGTAATTCAATGAATGACTTCACTATCAACCTCTAGTCCAACCTATTAACCTCTTCACTGAATATTGGTATTCAAGTTGGAAGCCATTTTGTTTTGTGAAGATTTACCGCTTATCTAACATGAAAGAATTCAATTATGTTAATGTGTTTATTTTCATTTTGCACTAACGTCCTCCCCACCTCCCCAACAGTTAAATTACATTAGATTTGCTTGTCTCTGAATAATCATCTTAGTGATATGCACTGTGTCACTAGTCTTGGTATGAACCCAAAATATGACAGAGAGACTTAAAAAGAACTCATGGACTTGATAATAGAAGGAATATGTTAATACATATTTTCATTTTTATCCATTAAACCTTACCATTGATCTTATCTCATTGTTACATAATGAATGGGAAGCCTATTCATTTTATGATGTTGTGTAGAAGTTTATTAATTTGAAAGTTAATTTTTAGTTGTAGGAAAATAACAGTAGTTTTTATTGATAAACTTGAACTCTATAAGTGACGCATTGGATAGGATTGCCCTGTAATAGCATAATCAGTGGGAAAAAGTTTTAGAAAGTTCAGAGTGAACTAAGTGATCAAAAGAGGCAGACAGTAATGGCATCTGTCTCAGATATATAAGTTATTACATTATGTATTTATACTTACAGCATTAAATGTATCCACAAAAGTAATAGATTTCAAACAATTATCATATAACTTTTATTCTCATTTGCAACATCTTGCTTGTGAACATGAAATGGTTAATAAAAAACTCAACTCCAAATCCTCGTCTGAGATTTTTAACAAAATATGCATATATATATATATATATATATATGTATATATATATATATATTCATGTTTTTTTATGTTGAAGTTGGGCGTTATTATGAAGCATTATTATATATATTAATATATATATATATGTGTGTGTGTGTAAGTGAGAAAAATGGAAGTGAATGCCTATGTATATAGGCATTCACTATATATATATATATATATATATATATATATATGGTAGAAATGTGAGGAGGTTAATCCGACAGTATGTGGAGAAAAGTAGACAAACACGGGATGTTATGGAAACTTGATGTTTATTGTCGACGATGCAACGTTTCGTTCTCTTACTAGACCATCTTCAGGACTTGGTTATAGTTCTTACTCCAATGAGAATTTCCATCATTGGAGTAAGAACTATATCCAAGTCCTGAAGATGGTCTAATAAGAGACCGAAACGTTGCATCGTTGACAATAAACACCAAGTTTCCATAACATCCCGTGTTTGTCTACTTTTCTCCATATATATATATATATATATATATATATATATATATAGGTATATATAAAAACAATTTTTTTTTTGTGATGAAACAAAGAAAATACAGTGTTCAATCACAAATTGTGAGAGCTAATATTTATTTAATTTGCTGATCTATAAAAGCTCAGCAAATTAAATAAATATATATATATATATATATATATATATATATATATTCATATATATTATGTTTATATAATATTAGTACATTTATAATAATTATATATATTATATCATCTAATTATGATACTAATTCAAATTATATAATCATATAATGTAATGGTCATTATTAGATTGAAATTATATATACACACACACACAGATATATATATATATATTATATATTATATATACATACAAACATAAATACATATATATATATATATATATATATATATATATTACTTTAAATAATACTTTGTTAGAGTATTCATGTAATCATAATTTTATAATATTAATTCTAATCCTAATATAATGGTCTTTATATGATTAAAACTATATATATATATATAAATATACACACACACATATATATATACATATATATATATATATTTATCTATCTATCTATCTATCTATATACATATATTATTTGTATTACATATACATCAACATTAGGGTATTGCTAACATAGGCTTCTAGGATTTAAAGGTATCTGGATCTACTGTGCATGCATTTTTGTAGGTGATCGTGACAGGGTTGAATAAAAGAAGAGAGGTGATCCCCTACTAGTGAAAGTGACTACATAGTTATTAGTGATAGGTGATTGCAATGATTGATTATTAGTTATATTACAAAGTAATCAAGTACAGACCTAGTCCCTCGTTACCATGTCCGGTATCCTCATTCCAGCCATCCTCATTTTCACTGTCAGGAATCATAAATTGCCTGTGCTCACTTTCATCACCGCAAGAAGTCCCTCCAAGTTCCTGGGATCGGTAGAACACAAAGAACAAAGGAAACAGTATTACACCATACTGCACAAAGACAAAAGTGGCGGCATTTTGGGTAGATGGCACCCAGAGGAAAGTACCGTTTCCTGAAAGCTGTGGGTGGGTGTGTTTTCAATCTGCACCCAGAGGAAATTAAAATGTGCACCTAAAATAATGTGTCAATTAATGACAGCACTTACAATTATTTCAGAAAGTTTGATGGGGATTACAAAGAATGGTGGTGTATAGATGAGAGGAAGAGGGGATAAGTGAGAGGAGAAGAAGGAGTGGGGGGAGAGAATTAGTGAGAAGGGAGGGGACAAGTGAGAGGAGAGAAACAAGTGAAAGGAGAGGGAGTGAAGGAGAGGGAACAGTGAGAGGAGAGGGAAGTGAGAGGAGAGGGAACAAGTGAGTGGGGAAAAAACAAATTCGACAAGAGTGTACAAGCAAGAGGGGGAGGGATAAATAAAAAGAGAGTAAAATGAGAGAAGTTGGGAAAGTGAGAGCAGAAGGGAAAAACGAGAGGAGAGGGGACATGTAAGAGGAGAGGAGTCAAGTGAGAGAAAAGACAAAAGAGAGAAGAGGAGAAAAGCAAGAGGAGAGGGGACAAGTGAGAGGAGAGAAACAAGTGAGAGGAGGAGACTAATAAAAGGAGAGGAGAGGAGATAAGTGAGAGGAGAGAGGACAAGTGAGCAGAGAGAGGACAAGGAGAGGAGAAAAACAAGTGAGAAGAGAAGGGAAAGTGAGAGAAGAGAAATAAGTGAGAGGAGCGGGGACAAGTGAGAGGAGAGAAACAAGTGAGAGGAGGAGACTAATAAAAGGAGAGGAGAGGAGATAAGTGAGAGGAGAGAGGACAAGTGAGCAGAGGAGAGGACAAGGGAGAGGAGAAAAACAAGTGAGAAGAGAAGGGAAAAGTGAGAGAAGAGAAATAAGTGAGAGGAGTGGGGACAAGTGAGAGGAGAGAAACAAGTGAGAGGAGGAGACTAATAAAGGAGAGGAGAGGAGATAAGTGAGAGGAGAGAGGACAAGTGAGCAGAGAGGGAAAAGGGAGAGGAGAAAAACAAGTGAGAAGAGAAGGGGAAAGTGAGAGGAGAGAAACAAGTGAGAGGAGAGTGGACAAGTGAAAGGAGAGGAGGCTAATGAGAGGATAAGAGAGGGGATAAGTGAGAGGAGAGAGGACAAGTGAAGAAGAGCTACAAGTGAGAGGAGAAGAGACAATATATATATATACGAGGAGTGAAGGATTGAGTAAATCCTACAAAATGTGGTTGAAAATAGAGGAAAAATGTGGATAAAACAACACAACAACTAAATTTAATTTAGGAGGCAAAATATCAATTGAATTTAGTTGCTGTGTTGTTATATCCACTTTTTCAACCATACATAGGTAGATAGTCTAACTCATGTAGGTCTATATATATATATATATATATATATATATATTACAGATTTTGTGATTTGGTCTCTTTTGCTCTTTTGGTGGCTGAGGTGCAGGGAGACATGCTGTGAACAGAGAATGTGAAACAAAGATATGAGAAGAGTCCTGTTCGGAGCAGAACAAGGAAACTAACCACATGGTGTCTGTTGTCCATTTCTTCAAGCTTCCACGTCCTCAGGGACTGAATGGAGAGAGAATAAAACAATGAAATGTCTTAATGCTAAAATAACTGACTACGCTACAGACTTTCAGTAGTATATATTTACCCAACCCCTCCCCATGAGCAGAATAAGACACAAGGTCAATTTCTAATCGGAGTTTAACAGGTTTGAATTCAGAGTTTTTCTTCTGCTAGACCAGTTAAATGTTAGAGCTCAGTCTGCCCTATTATTTTACAAATAGCTGGAGGGAAAATTGTTGGATTCATACATTTCCCAATGGTATCAGTGCTATGTGACATGCAAACAGCTTTGGCTAGGATTTGAACTTAGATTGCAGTGCCCATTTCTTATGGTGATAATCATTACACAGAATATCCTTAAATTTCCAGGAGTATGTGGCCCCCAGGTTGGGAACATCCTCTGCATGCATTTTTTTTTTTTTTTTTTTTTTTTTTTTGCACAGAGAAAAGATTTTATGTCCAAACAGCTTTGTTTAGGATTTGAACTTGGGTTGCCATGTCCATTTCCATAAGCATTACATCATGTGAACTTCCTTAAGATTACAGGAGTATGTGGCCCCCAGGTTGGGAACTGCCTTTGCACACATGCTTTTTTGTTTTTTTTTGTTTTCCCTTTTTTTCGTGCAGAGAAGAAAACTTTTACTCATCACAAAAATGTTATGCCCATTGACTAATATAAATCTAAGGGAACATTGTGTCGCAACGCATTTCCATTCAATCTAGTTTGCAATGCATTTTTAATTACGAGTAATACTGAAGACATTTGCATAGCGGATGATTTCTAATGTATTGCTGTCATCTTCACTTTGGGTCTCTGAGTCATAAGCACTAAGCGTGTCTTTGGGAAAACAAATCTTTTTCTGAGACAATCTTGAAAAAAAAAAAAAAGAAAAAGAAAAGCAGTGTTTAGAAATCTTGCCATTCCATTGTATTTCCAAAACAATTGAATAAAATGGAACTGTGTTCTTGTGTGCACTCATGAAAGGATTCCATTGCCTTGTCACTGGATAAAAAATGGTTACATTTTTTTTTTTGGGGGGGGGATAAGTTCTCTGGATAAAATTTATCTGCTTAGGTTCATATTGTTACAATCTTATGGGCCATCATTTGGCCTTCAAGCAAGAGCGCTTATCCAGTAGAAATCCTTGGTAAGTTCCTTCATCAATGGTTTGCAAGTGGACCATGGAAGTATCAGTGTTTAAGTAGTGAATCAGCCACGCACTATGGCTGTTGATTGGCTGGAGGAATAAACCATGTGACCTCGCCGAGTCTATAAATTTAGGTGGGGAATTGAAGCACACCTTATATACCAAAATATGGGAAGCGCGTGGTGTAATGGTTAAAGTCATGGGAAATGGACTCGTCGCCCCGAGTTCAAATCCTGGATGCGGTAATTGCATTTCACTTAGCACTAATACCCTTGGAAAGGTATGAATCATACTCTCCTTCCAGCTATGGGTAAATAGTAGGGCAGACTGGGCTCTTTAACCTTGGTTAGATAACCGGTCTAGGAGAAGGAAAACTCTGAATTCAAACCTGTTGAACTCCGCTTAAGAAATTGACCTTGTGTCACATCCTGCTCGTGTGAAAGGGTTGGTAAATATATATATGCCAAAATATTCCAACATATATTTAACCGCTTTTTCAGTATCTTGGCACAAAATTGATTTTGGACATTTATCCCAAAGACAAGTGAGTGTCAGTTATTGTAAGATTGTTATAATAAATATTAGTATTAGATTCGGCATATTTACACATATCGTTATTGGGAAAGCATAAATTCTTTGCCTACCAAATTTCCCTCACAGTTGTATAAAAATCTTCGTAGTATTTTTTTAATTTTTTGAATTCATACCTTTTCCAAGGGTATCAGTGCTATGTGGCATACAAACAGCAAATTGTTATATTAGAGTTGCCAGGTTAGCTCAGTCGGTAGAGCGTTCTGCTAGAAACCACAAGGTTCCTAGTTCGATACCGGCCCTCACCAACTCGGCGTATGAGTAGCACAGGGATCTGTGCGGTAAAGTAAGGAGCTGATGGTAGGTGTGGCGCTCCACCTCAGATAAAAACAATTCCTTGGTCTAGCACTAATGAAAGGGAGATAGACTCCCTCGCTGATTGGCTGATACCGACTTTAGGCCACCCCAACGACTTTACTTTTTATTAATTAGAAGAAATTAATTTCACAAGAATCTTGGAGAACATGCTCATGTTGATATATTTTCAAAAGTTTAAGCCTAATATTCATGAACTTATCAAAAATCATCAGCTTCACCCATCACATTAGGAAATGTGTTTCATTGGTAAGTTATTAAGTTAGTATTAAATATTTGCAGCTCTTTTTTACATGTTATACTTACTTTACTGTTTATTTTACGGTTATTTTACAATTAACAGTTTTACATAAACATTTGTGCCGTATTCATTAATTATATAATTGGTTGAAACAAAACTGCAAGTTGGACTGAGGTATATAATAAATCTATTAATGATGGAGAGTCAGTCTCAATTTGTCTGTAACCAAAACTATGTCACTGCTTACGTAACATTACCCAAAATCGTCAATACATAGAATAAAGATCAAAATTTGAATATGCAGTCATTTTGTTTTTTAAAACAAATTCTGATAAATACATGCCCGGTATTATATACGCCTGGGTAGAGGGGGATTTTTAAAAAGTTAGTCTCACAGGTCCATGATAGGTCAATCAAATTTTTGTAGGAGTCTATGGACTTAAAAGTTTGAGAACACCTGGTGCAACCATACAGTAGTTCTGACACAGCTACAACTTCGAAGAAATCCTGTTTTATTTTATCAGAGAGATCTG
Source organism: Doryteuthis pealeii (assembly GCA_023376005.1). NCBI lineage: Eukaryota > Metazoa > Mollusca > Cephalopoda > Myopsida > Loliginidae > Doryteuthis > Doryteuthis pealeii. Next base: position 58,086,034 of record CM042151.1, on the reverse strand, counting down.
ATTTCCTTATGGTTAATCACCTGTAAATAGCAGTCTATGCTTTACCTATGTGTAGGCTGACATTACTCTTAGTAGATGAGATATTGCTACCAAGGTATATTTTATTACGTTATAACTTAAATACCTGCGCATGATGGGTGCTAGTTTATGAAATATAGATTGTTATAAGATTTTTGTTTTTGCATCTGAGGTGGAGTGCCACACCTATCATCACCTCCCCACTTTACCACACAGTGGTTTCTAGACAAATTCTGTACTGACTTGTGTACAAAAAAGGCATGAAATAATCCTAGACAGGAAGTTTCTTGTTGAGCATGTGAGTCTTCACAGAACTTTAAACTGAACACAGTCAGAAGCAATTAAGAGGTCACTGGATTCGGTAAAATTATATCAACTTTGACTCCAGTTGAATTTACATTTTTATATGGCTTGAAAACTTATAATGCTCACTACTTATAAATCTATTAATGATGGAGATTCGGTCTCAATTTGTCTGTAACCGAAACTATGTCACTGCTTACGTAACATTACCCAAAATCGTCAATACATAGAATAAAGATCAAAATTTGAATATACAGTCATTATTGTTTTTTAAAACAAATTTTAATAAATACATGCCCGGTATTATATACTAGAAGTGGCTACCCGGCATGGCCTGGGTAGAGGGGGATTTTTAAAAAGTTAGTCTCGCAGATCCATTATTACTTTTCACAAGTTAGACCCTCACTGGATACCCCATAAAATCCCCACATAAATACATAACAATATGCTAAGAAATTTTAATTCAGTAATTTACAATTTAAAAAAAAACCCAATATAAATGAGGTGATTAATTCAATCAATCAACATCATATTTCAATTACCTTCTGTTACTATACAAATTTTAATTTTTAAATATCTACCCAAATATGAATAAAATCTTCATTATTTTTGCTCAAAAACCAAGCCCTAGTGATAGTGAATGTATATATATATGTTTACTTTGTCGTTAATTGTTTTATTTTCAAAGTTTCCTCTGGACATACACATATACATGACTGCCCTTTATATATGTATAGATTTACATATAGTTTGTTTTATTTCAGTATATATTAATGTATAGAGTTTTACGAGAAATTTATTTACAAACAAGAAATAGACGTTTTTTCAGTATCAAGAGGTTAACATAAAAAGTTTACAAATAAATGAATATCTACAAATTTGTGTAAAATATTCAAAATAATTATTTTTTGGTCTACTAATTTCAGAGGCTTGATATTTGATAAGATGGAGTTGTGTTGATTAAAATATATGAACTCTGTTTTATTGGAGAGAGAGATCAGAGATCAATGTCACTTACTGCTTGCTCTAGGCTATGCAGCAGAAATTTGGCTTGATTAGGTGTATTTGCAAGAAGCGTTAAATCATCAATGTAGTCTGCATCAGTAATAGTTTCCGCAGGATATCATTTACTTCTTGCCTTTTTTTTTTTTTTTTTAGTGTGAATCCATTTTCTTTCATTAGATCTATTGATATTCAAAGTAGATAATCAAGGCAGATTATCTATTGAAATGGTGCCATGCCACTGTATCTTCTTACCAGACTCCAGTGACAATATCAAAGAAATCACTGCCACTGGCTTTTAAATTCCATGTGTCTTTCTTTTTTTTTTTAAAAGTAAATTTCAAGGAATTATAGATCCAACTTATTTACTTGGTGACTGAGCTACTTTTTTCAAAGTAGGACGTTTATGGAAGCACATTAGTGTTAAAAAAAATTGATTTATGGTGAGATAATTTATATACTTTAAAGTACATTCGGAAATGACAGCGCAGGAGATTTTTAGAGAATTGTCAGGCACAATAGATGAATAATTCCCATTTGATCTCTTCAGATAATCACTCGTAATTCATTTCTATATTACACAAAAAATCCAAAGAATGTCATCAGGAAAAGTAAAAAAAAAAGAAATAAAAAAAAAAATGGAAGACTTTTGATATTTTGATATGTGGCCATTTTTATCATATACATATATACATACATACATACATACATATATATATATATATATATATATATATATATATATATATATATGTGCTTTTTTTCCTTCTTTTTTTCAAATTGTAAAACTGCTCATCTTGTAAGTCTTTTCGATGGACAATGAGTTAGAAAAAAATAAAATAAAAAAAAGACAACAAAGTAAAAAATGTGTGACACTTTTAATCTCCTTGGAATATGAAATATAAAAATCATAGGTTAATTGACATTAAGCCAGCACTATTCAATCATGTAAAAAGGGATTAGATGTTCCATCAATGTCAGGATCATGTGACTTAATTACTTCAAGATCGGGAATATTTCTACGAGAGCTCATTAAAAAACGAAGAAGGCACCTTTTAACCTTTTTGCATGGCGAATCGCCAGTCGCTGTCTCCTTTTACTATCTACAAAGCGCAGAAAAATTCTAACTACTTACACATTGGAAGAAAATAATAATAATAATAATAATAATAATAATAATAATAATAATAATGATAATGATGATGATGATTCAAGATTATTTTAATCATGGCATTCAATTTGGAGAGCAAAATCAATACGGCTTAGAATTTGTTTTTCTTGGACATGCTTTTCTTTGACTTTTAATGTCAGTTGTTTTCGATAAACTTTTCATAAGAAGATCTACTGGAATTCTACTGGAATTCTACTGGAATTCTTTGCAATTCTACTGCAATTCTACTGCAAATTCATTCCTATGATAAACGTTGATAATTCACATATTTCAAGTAAATAATTTCACACACACATGCACACACATGCACACACGCATATATATATACAAGAAGCAGCTAACTGGCATAGCCTCGGTAGTAGAGAAGGTAAAAAAGTTAGTCTCACAGATTCAATTTATTATTAAATTGTGAGTTTGATCCTCACAGAATGACCCATTAAAATCCCTACGTAAAAAAAATACCTTCAATTGATCCAGCCACTCTGAAAAGAAAAATTAATGCCTACTATTTAGAATATTAAATGCAGAAAAAATTCCATACTGCTATCATTTAAAATTTATTTTTTAATTATCTTGCCTAATATAAATCACACCATTATTTTTGGGCAAATAGCAGGGCAGACTGGGCTCTTTAACCATGGCTAGGTAACCAGTCTAGAAGAAGGAAAACTCTGAATTCAAACCTGTTAAACTCTGCTTAAGAAATTGACCTTGTGTCACATCTTACTCGTGCAGAGGGGTTGGTAATATATATATATATATATATATATATATATATATAGTGTTAAACTACTTTCTTGTTTATTTTTCTAAAAAATGGCCTTGAATGTCAAAGGTGCATCTTGCACATGAACGCATCATACAGGTGCACAATTGCATGGATGCATCGGTAAACAATTGAATCTTCTGATGAGTCAGTACATGCTGACTGGTTAATTTGTATTACACATAAGTATCAAAGAAAATTTGTCGGGTGGCCTTAAGCTGGTATCAACCATACAGCGAGGGAGTCTATCCAATTTTCACTAGACTAAGGAGATTGTTTTTTGCGTCTGAGGTGGAGCACCACACCTATCATCAGTTCCTTACTTTACCACACAGATCCTTGTGCTACTCGTAAGCTGAGTTGGCGAGGGCCAGTATCAAACCAGAAACCTTGTGGTTCTCAGGTGGATGCTCTATCGACTGAGCTAAATCAGCCCTTAAAGAAAAAATACAACTAAAATATAACTAGATTCAAAACTAAATTGGAAGAGATTAAGATATATATATAATATATATATATATATAGAGAGAGAGATAAATATGTTAAATAATTTATGTGGTAGCATAAATTGTTGACAAGACCCTGTAGTTAGTTTGAAATAGGTTCGTTGGAGTTTGAAACATAGTTGGGTAGATTTCCATTGGAAACTGACCCCTAGAGAGACGCGAATCTTGTGTGCCATTAGAAATAAATCTTGATCAAGGAAAAAAAGTCTTGTGGTTTAATTAATTGCATGACTAAAAACTAGCCCTTAAAAGAAGCCTTAGTAAAAAGATAGAAGAAGAAAGGATGATGACCGGCCAAAGAAGAGGAGGAAATATGGCAACTAGATGTAGCAAGAAGAAATGAAAAACAAGTAAGTCTCAATCTCTGTCTCTCTCTCTCTTCATCACCGAGTCTCCTCTCTCGATTATATACCCGATGATGGGGTATAACAAATAGATATGAAATGACAGAGAGAGAAAAATAGGTTGGTTAGATTTTACAGCAATCAAACCACGTCTCCTCCTATCTATCTATCTATCTATCTATCAATCTATCTCTCTCACTCTCTCTCTCTCTCTCTCTCTCTCTCTATATATATATATATATATATATATATATATATATATATATATATATATATATCACATTTACTTCACTATCTATCTATCTATCTATCTATCTCCGTCTATTCTTATCTATCTATCTATTTATCTATGTCAATCTATGGATCTATCTCTGTGTACAACCATTGGTCATGTTTCCTCACTAGATGCGGTTTAACATCAAACCCAAGACATTGAGATAGATAGATAGATAGATAGATACACTGAGATAAATACTCTCTCTCTATGTATTTACCCATGGCCATCAAAACTGACAGCAATGTATAAGTATCTTAGAAATTGACATTGTCCTTAGAATATATCCCAAATATTCTGTTGTTCTGCATTTCCTAGTTTACGTTTAATACTTTTGAAATATGAAACTAAATATAAAATGAAGGAAAGGTGTGGATATTTCCCAGTCAGCTGGAATTTTATGAATATCTTGGAATTTCTATAGAATTCTTTTCAAAGACTCCCCCCCCTCTAAAATTCAGATTTATACATATCTATATTGTCCCATGTTATGTTAAAGACAGATTTTCTTATAGGTCAATATGTACTCATCATATAGAGGTTCTTCACGGAACAAATGGACATGCTACTATTAAACACACTCGCCTACCCGGATTTTAACAGCATGTTAAACCCACAAAAACACTTGAACTTTTGTAATTGTTCTATAATGTTCCCTTTCTAATAATCTATCAACAATTTCTTCAAATAAGAAATTTTCTCCTGACGATGACCTAAGGTCGAAACTAAACAACATACAAGAAATATTCCTGATTGGCTTAATACTTTTTGTTCACACTATATATATATATATATATATATATATATATATATATATATATATATATATACATACTTCTTTTTTCCCTGTAATTTTAATTTATCTTTTTAAATAAACTATATCAAAAATTATATGATTATGATGATAATTATTAACATTTGGGTTGCAAATTATATATATATATATATATATATATATATATATATATATATTCATGTTGCATTTTAGGGGTCTCCGTATGCTTCTCTTGGTATATATTTTTATGTTTTTTTATGTTGAAGTTGGGCGTTATTACAAATATTTTACAGGCTACAAAGACAGAGGATCCGTTGAACAGGAGCGACATTCATTTGAAAAGGGGAATCTAACGCTCCCAAAAATTTATAACAAATGATAAAAAATAAGTGAATCCAGTACTCCATAACATCAAAAGTTTTCATTGGTTGTATAAATGTCATTATCTTAGTCATTATTTTAGTCATTATGTAGTAGGCTATCTGATGATTGATATTCACACAAGATTACTTAGATGAGTGCAATATACCACTTTTTATGCACTAAGCAGTTCCTTTCCTAATGATTTTAACACCCTAATTGATTTTAGCACCCTAGTTGATTTTAACCCCCTAGATGATTTTAACACTTGGGGTGATTTTAACCTCTGAACTGATTTTAACACCTGAGCTGATTTTAGCACCCTAGTTGATTTTAACCTCTGAGTACATTTGTATACATTTTTTGAACAGTTGCTTCATATATATATATATATATATATATATATATATAAGGTGTGTCATAAAAGTATTGAGATTGAAGCTGTGTTTACTAAGAAAGAAATGAACAATGAATGGAACGTTTATTTTTTTAACACCTGAGCTGATTTTAGCACCCTAGTTGATTTTAACCTCTGAGTACATTTGTATACATTTTTTTTAAAGTTGCTTCATATATATATATATATATATATATATATATATATATATATATATATATATATGTACAAGGTGTGTCATAAAAATATTGAGATTGAAGCTGTGTTTACCAAGATAGAAATGAACAATGAATAGAACGTTTATTTTTTGGGAATTCAAGGTGTGTCATAAAAGTGTTGAGTTTGAAACTGTATTTACCAAGATAGCAATGGACAATGAATGGAACGTTAATTTTCTCAGAATACAAGCTGTGTCAAAATGTTTTAGATAATCTCGATAAACTTTTGACACATCTTGTATATAAGGAGGCACTCATGATGGTGACCTGGTTTTAAATTCTGGATGAGTCTGTTTGTATTTCACATAGAGCTAATACCTTTGAGAAAGGTATTAATCCAACTATTCTCCCCCAACTATGGGTAAATGGTTGGTCAGCTTGAGCTCTTTAACCTTAGTACATCAACTGATCCAGGAGAAACAAAACTGAATTCAAACCTGTTAAACTCTATGTAATGACAACTGATAACACCAATAGACTATGGAAAGCTTTATTCTACTTGGTATACTTACTGAGAGTTTATATAGTTTAGTATTCACTATTTTCTCCAAAGGGAAAGTAATCATAAAATAGGGGAGGTAACTCTCAATTACTTATTCTAATCTACTTAATGATTGACCTTGTGTCACATCCTGCTATATATATATTGATTTATAAAAAGATTAAAATTTCATCATGTCTGGCCAAAATGTTTCACCTTCACTGACTTTGTGTGTAGTGTATCGGCTGCAAGAGTTATGGCTATGCTAAATGATTATCTTCTGTATTTAATAAGAAAAGAAAAAAAATGCAACTAGATATAATCTTTTTAAATTAATGGCATCATATTTTCCACTGCATGGCTTGGAAAATTCTTAGGTTCTGGAATGATAGACACAAGTGTTGCTTGAGATTTTGAATATAAGTATAATTAATGTTTTTATATCTAAATAGAACATGTCATTTATTGATCAAAGTTGATATCAGGGTATTTGTCAGTATCAGAGAATAAGTAAGTAATTATTAATTTTTTTTTTCTTAAAATTTTGCTTTTCTAATTTTTGGTTGGTTGGTTGGTTTATTGATTTTAATGGCATATCAACCCGTCTGGGGTTATGTCATGCCTAACGGTTTGAAAGTAATACATATCATGTATTTATATTTATACTTTTTAGTAATTGGTTTTAACAATGTATTAGCATTATTGGGGATTATGTTGTATGGTATTGATTAATTTCATGTCTATATTTTATGGTATAATTTTATTTCCCTAAAAAAAGAGAGAATATGTTGACATTTTCAAATAGATCTTTCATATTGTTTGCTTTAAAATAACAGTTTCTGATGTGAGCAAAAAACCTGCATTCCATGAATAAGTGTTTAACTGTCAAAGGTGTTTGACATGTTTCAAATTGTAGTTGTTAGAGTATAGGAGTTCGTTAGTCTTGTATGACCAATGCAAAATTGGGACACAATGACTTGTTCCTTTCTAGACTTCCTTAAAGTTGGTCTCCAGCCTCCCAAAGTGTGTTTGATTTTTCTAATTTTTCTAAGTTTGGTGTTTATACTACAATTATGGAATTGGTATTCTTAGGGGTTGTTCACTAATGATTTTTTTATTAATGTTGTTGAACTGTAAATGAACTAAGAAAGAAACTAATAACATAGAGGATTCATGTAATAAAAAGAATATAGCAAGAGAACGTAATAATCTAGAGAAAGAAGGTGATAACATATAGAATTTACTTAATAAAAAGAAAGAACTTGATTAGTATTATTGGGACTATTGTCCTCATCTTCATTGTTATCTGTACAACATTTTGGCCAATGTGCCCTCCGTCCTTTTTCAGGTATTTCTTGTCAGACTTGGAAACCTTCTCGGACTTGGGAACCATCTCAAACTCGGGAACGTCCTTGTCATAATTGGGAGCCATTACGGAACTTTGAACCTAACCCTTTATTCAGTCCACAGGGGTATCCTGTTCTCATTACGCTAACCATAGCTGGGTTACAGGTGTTAAGCTGTGTTAATTATTATTCTATGTTACTGCTGTCCCGGACCAGGTTTGAACCTGCAGTCTAGAGATAACTGTCACTTAGAACTGTGTTAACCTAACTCCTTTATCCACTAGGCTATGTGTCCAATTAGACAATCCAGGGTGAATTTTGGGAACTTATAAACCTAATGTCTTGTTTTGCCTAGAATATCTACCTATTCACTTATGTATGATTTTTTACCTAGACTTGGGTGTTGTACAGATAACAATGAAGATGAGGACAATAGTCCGAATCATCCAAATAATACTAATTATCAAGCCTTTGATAATTTTCTTTCTCTCTGTATATCAAGTTTTTTCTTTTTAATAATAATAATAATAATAATTTATTGTGTACAGTGCACAGGTACACCACAACTCATCAAAGTACACAGAATAATGTATGAGTGTCAGGAACATGAACAGTTTACAATAGTAATATGCATGCATGTGTGCGGATGTGTGCATATGTGTGTGGAGAGGGGCATCAGGTATAGTGTTGGCAGACTACAGGAAGCATGGAGGCTTTGAAAAATTCAGTGTTTCGACAGCCTACAACAGACGTGGGCAGCTTATTCCATGCTTATTCCATCTTATCAAGTAAATTTGGTACAACCGTGGAGAAAATTTGGTCGGCAAAAAGTTAAAGAGTTGACATGGCGTAAAACCAACCAACCAACCAACCAACCAATCTATTATCTTTCTTTTCTTTTGAGATGGTAGATTGAGTCAGAGGACCATACCTGAGCTGAACAAATTCAAGATCAGATAATGCAATCTTTGATTAACAGGTGCAATGAGCGTATCATAAATGGTTACAATAGCATATAATTCATCTTCTTCTTCACTACCTGTTTATATACATAATGACTCAGTCAGTGCTATATATATATATATATATATATATATATATATATATATATATATATATATATATATATATATATATATTATATAGTTATATAGTTAAGCTCATTTGTTTACGTAGTAATTTAACCTGTATATCCGCAGATCAGATGATATTACTCAACGTTCACATTAATTACAATCTACTTATCAATACAGATTTATCTAATGCAACTTGATCATTATATTTCATTGATTTCTTCAAACTGACACGATACAATCTATCTTTATTTTTATCATTTTCTATACAACTTTATCAAAATATTGCACTTTTATTTGGGTGTATGAAAACTATTTTCCTTTTTATGATACTCACAGGAAACTCTTTAAATTTTTTAAAGGTTATAGAAACATTGACTGACTAACAATAGTTGTGAGTCTAGCTTTCTTTGCCCTTTTTATCATATATGTGCTAGAAGGCGGTGGCTGAGGGTCTTAGTGTTTTAGGTATGACGTTAAACTAGTCTAATGGTGAAGTTCCAATTTTGGAGCTCTGGGGAGTGGGGAATACCCTTCGATCACCATTAATTACTCCCAGGTCCACTCTGACCCGAAGTGGTAGTACCACTTAGAGTCCCATCTATGTTTTAAATAGAGGAAAGTAATTTTAGAAAAATGTGTTTACAAAAAAATTGAGTTAAAAAAAAAAGATTGGGTTAAAAAAAGTTGAATACCTATCAAGAATGAATAAAACAAAACGTCTTCTCCATAAAATAACCCAACAAGGGTTGACATGCGGTAAAAAAACAACCAATCAATCAGCCTCTAATGCCTGAGAACAGGTTTGTGGTGGCTGAGCAGTCCGTACTTCGGCCCTCACTCTGACTAATAATCATTTATCAAGCTTTGCATTGTTTGGCACAAGGCTAGTGAGAATTGAAGCCACTAACAATGGTTTCCTAGTCTAACACAGTAAACTCCGGTTTCAACCGGGGGTGTCTGGTGGCTTCGGCCACGGACCGTACAAGTTAACATCGTTAAAAAAAGTTCCATTCATTGTTCATTTCTATCTTGGTAAATACAGCTTCAAACTCGGCACTTTTATGACACACCTTGTATTCTGGAGAAAAAAAGTTCTATTCATTGTTCATTTCTATCTTGGTAAATACAGATTCAAACTTGGCACTTTTATGACACACCTTGTATTCTGAAAAAACGTTCTATTCATTGTTCATTTCTATCTTGGTAAATACAGCTTCAAACTTGGCACTTTTATGACACACCTTGTATTCTGAAAAAACGTTCTATTCATTGTTCATTTCTATCTTGGTAAATACAGCTTCAAACTCGGCACTTTTATGACACACCTTGTATTCTGAAAAAAC
>CM042151.1:58068154-58070654 GCA_023376005.1 Doryteuthis pealeii | reverse complement strand
CGTTAAAAATTGCTGCTTTACATCGAAATCAAATTGTACTTTGGCAAGGTATGGCATTTCACCAGTCGCTGCCATATATTTTATTGCTGGAAGCACATTAAATATCAGAGATGCTCATTTCTTTCCATCTTTTAGACTTTGTTTCCTCAAGATGCTTATTATGTTTAGACGAAAGATATGGCTACAGATAACATATCAAAATCAATACGTGTGCCTATTCTGTAATATTGAATGCTACTGTATATTTGAGAGTTATTCAATAAATAAGGTGAATTTGGACAATGGAGAAGTTTATTATGTTTAGATGAAAGATATAGCTACATATAACATATAAAAATCTATCATATATCAAAATCAACATGTGCATATTCGCTAATATTAAAGGCTACTGTATATATGGATGTTATTCAATAAATAAGGAAAATATGGACAATGGAGATGCTTATTGTGTTTAGATGAAAGATATGGCTACATATAACATATCAATATATATATGTGCAATTACTCTAATATTGAATGCTACTGTATATACGGATGTCATTCAATAAATAAGGTGAATTTGGACAATGGAGATGCTTATTGTGTTTAGATGAAAGATATGGCCACATATAACCTATCAAAATCTATATATGTGCAATTACTCTAATATTGAATGCTACTGTATATACGGATGTTATTCAATAAATAAGGTGAATTTGGACAATGGAGATGCTTATTGTGTTTAGATCAATGGTTCTCAAGCTTCTTTTTCACCTACTGACCCCCTTTTATCTTATTTTACTCTGGTGAACCCCTCCATAGCCATTCGTTGTTTAAAAATCCCATTATATTTTTATAATTAAATACATTTTACTTGCCTGGGTCCCAACAAATTTTATATGGTCCCTCGGGGTCCATATGGACCCCGGTTGAGAACCACTGGTTTAGATGAAAGATATGGTTACATATGACATATCAACTTCAATACGTGTGCCTATTCTCTTATATTGAATGCTACTGTATATATGAGTGTTATTCAATAAATAAGGTGGATTTGGACAATGGAGATGCTTATTATGTTTAGATGAAATATATGGTTACATATAACATACCAAAATCTATATGTGTGCCTCTTCTCCAATATTGAATGCTACTGTATATATGAGGGTTATTCAATAAATAAGGTGAATTTGGACGAAGAGGTTGGCAATAGAAATCAGGGTTTACAGCTGCAACTTTTTCAAGAAAACCAATAATGATAGGTCATTTTATGTCCGAGAACACTATCAGCATTTCCTTTTTTACTGATCACTGAACCCAGAACTTTTTCTTTGCCGGAGAGTCAATATGTTTCCACTCCATGGATTAGCTTTTCAACAGGCTCGTAGTGACAAAATCCTACCATCAGCTCCCCACTTTACTGCACAGATCAGATTACCCAAGCTGTGCTACTCATGTACGAAGTTGACGAGAGCTGGTATGGAATGCAGAACCTTGTGGTTCCAAGGCAGAGGCTCTACTGACTGAGCTGGTGTTTTAATAAACATAAAATATTTGCAGTCTAAAATTAGCTATTAAGTTTGAAACAAAACTCTGTTCTTTAAAAAACAGTGAGAAAAACATCTGAGATTTTAAGAGATTATCTCAGTCTGTTATTATCTCTCTCTCTCTCTCTCTCTCTCTCTATATATATATATATATATATATATATATATATATATATATATATATATATATAAGAGCCTAATGATGAAAAAAGTATTGTTCGTTTAATGAAACATGCCTAAGAGAAAGACAGCTACTTAAATAATATATCTATCTATCTATCTATCTATCTATCTATCTATATATATATATATATATATATATATATATGGGCCTGTTTAGCTCAGTCGGTAGAGCGTTCGGCTAGAAACCACAAGGTTCCTAGTTGGATACCGGTCCTCGCCAACTCAGCGTATGAGTAGCACAGGGATCTGTGCGGTAAAGTAAGAAGCTGATGGTAGGTGTGGCGCTCCACCTCAGATACTAAAACAATCTGGTTGGTCTAGCGCTATTGAAAAGGGGATAGACTCCCTCGCTGACTGGCTGATACCCCCCCGTCGACTTTACTTTATATATATATATATATATATATATATATATCAGTCTGTTATCTATATATCTATATATATATATATATATATATATATATATATATATATATATATATATATATATATATATTATATATATATATATATATATATATATATATATAAGAACCTAATGATGAAAAAAGTATTGTTCTTTTAATGAAACATGCCTAAGAGAAAGACTGCTATTTAAATATTACTTCTATATAAGTGTGTGTGTATGCAGGTGTGTGTGTGTGTGTGTGTGTGTGTGTGTATGCATGTGTGTGCGTACGTGTATAAAATTAGCATTAACCACAGAAGAACCCTGACCTTTAAAACATATCTTTCATGGGAGTAGAGTGCTCTTGATTTTGTCCCTCATGCTCCATCTGGACAGTCCAACA
>CM042151.1:58020654-58063154 GCA_023376005.1 Doryteuthis pealeii | reverse complement strand
CTCATTGCCTTAACTCTTAAAATCCTGTTGAGAATTTTCTAAGTCCAGATCCCAATTCCTATAACCATTTATCAAAAATGGGTAAAAATGGCCGTTTCATTAAAAGTTACCTGTTATTTCCCTTAAATTAAAGACTTCTAAATCTTATTATAATGGAGATTGTGTGTTTTTCTGTCTGTAACCGAAACTATATTACTACTCATGTCACAATTTCCTTAGTTATTAACGACACATTCTCCATGATTCTATTTCTATTTAAACCTCAATTAATAATAAAACTGTTTGACTTTATTAATACTGTTGGCCTTACCTAAATACTAATAATATGCAATTGTATTTATATATACAACAAAATACCAGTTTTCAGAGTAAACGTAAAGCTAATTTGCATATTGATATTAAAAAACTGATTTTAATAAAAATGTGCTTGGTATTATTGATTTCTAATTGTTTGGTTTTATCTTAATGAATATAAGTAAAAATCTCTTCAATAAATCCTAAAAGAAATTCATTAACAAGAAGAAATAACTGTAATTTTATTCTTTACTTCCTATTTTAACTAAATAGTTAAACTAGGAAAATTTAGCATTGAAAAACGGAAGTGATGAAAGAGTAAGTTTCAGTTGTACTATTTTCCGATTATACCCTCCTCTGTTTCAAATCTTTTTATTTGAATTCTTAATTAGTTTCGTTAGCCTTTCTGATTCAATATAATATTTTATTACATTAAGACTTAAATACTTGCACCCGGAGGGTGCATATATTTGCTAGTATGTTTAATATTATATTTAAACAAAGGCTATCATCTGGGGTAGATTAGGAAAATGAATGTGACTTCTGGACGGATGGAATGAGGTGGTATAGGATGTTAAGAGTTAACTCTTAACATCCTGTACAGTCTGATATAAGTTGTAAGTACTAAAAAAAACTTTTTCTTATATCTACTAAGCTATATCAAGACAACAAACCGGAAATTTAATTGTCTGTTTTATAATTCCCTAATAAGAAAATAGGAACTAAAAAAATAAAAACATGAATAAAAAACGTATAAAAACAGAGACAAACTTTTTCGTATAACTTCTAAGCCATATCCAAAAAATTAATTGCCTGTTCGATAATTCCTAGTCAAAAGATAAGAACTAAAAAAAAAAAAAGAGTTTCGAAGAACTGAGGAAAAATAGGTACTCAGTAATGCTGATAACGTTTTGATTTAGTGCGTCCTAGGACGCACATATTTGCTTAAAATGAGTCACCGGGAAACTTCTAAAGCCCTCTAACTCCTACCTTGTAACCTATCCTGTGTAATTCGTTTCCAAGAAACTATTGAAATGTATTTACAGTTAGCTTTAAATGGCAAGGGAAGAAAAAAGAAAAACACTGGGACGCATGGATACGATATCACAGCGTCCTTTTAAGTTTTTGTGCGTCAGGGATGCAGGACGCGTATCTATCACTATCTCTGGGTACTACTACGCAAACTGTTACACCTTACCAAAGCAGTCACCAACGGAATCGAAAACTAAAATAACAAACCTCTTCCCAGAAAAAACAAACGACATTTATCTTCAGCTACCTGCTGACGAAACAACTCTAACAAAATGGCATATGATTTACCTATGATGAACTGGTTGAACTTGACCTAAGCGAAGGCGAAATATATATACACATTAAATATCATCAGGGCTTGGTTTTTGAGCAAAAATAATGAATGTTTGATTAATATTTGTGAAGAGAGTTAAAAACTAAAATTTAAATGATAACGTAGAATTTCTTTTGCATTTAATATTTTAAATAGTAGACATTCATTTTTCTTTTCAGAGTGGCTGAATCAACGGAAGGTCTTTTTTTACATAAGGGTTTTAATGGGGCTTCCTGCGAGGATCCATCTAGTGATTCTGTAATAATGGATCTGCGAGACTTTTTTTGCTACCTCCCTCTACTCAGATCGACGCTGGGTAGCCACTTCTAGTTATACCTAAAGGGTGAGGAAATAGATGACCAAAACAAACAAACCAGAAGAATTTCCCGTTGCAGAGGTGATAAACGATCAAAACGCCTGAACACCTGATTATGTTTTTTTTTACAGGGTCTCATATACCGTATTTGACGGCATATAGGACGCACTTTTTTTCTAAAATTTTGGCTCAAAAAATTGCCCTGCGTCTTATACATCGTCGGTGAAGTTTGAGACCTCCCGTATTAATTATTATTATTATTATTATTATTATTATTATTATTATTATTATTATTATTATTTCCTGCTATTGAGATGTATTGCGTATGCTTATTGCTTGCCTGTACTGCAAAATTGCTTTTATACAGCAATATATGTATATGTATATACACTAAAAACTTTTTTTCCTGAATCTTACCTGCTGAAATAGGGGTGCGTCTTATATGCCCGTGTGTCTTATATGCCGTCAAATACGGTAAGTTCCCAGCATAAAACGTTGGCAATCAAATTCGGATGAAGAAGACTAACACACAATTGAGGATAAAAAGCATATATTCAGAAAGGTACAAATTGCAAACTTAATGGCGTTTGCAACCAGAATTATCTGCTGAAGTTCTTTTAAAGTTTTAGAAGCGACCGGATTTAGATGTCTCGCTGCTATCGGATCAATACTATAAGTGACTTAGTCATGGAATTCAATTTAGGCGCCAATATAAAATATTGCCGATATATATGCAGTTTCATATACATGAGGATTGAAAAGTAACTCCCTATTTTAAACTATTCCTAATTTTTCCTATGTGGTTATATTTTTCTCAATTCTTTATGTTATTTTTCCAGGCAATTAAATTCAGATGAAGAAGACTAACAACAATTGAAGATAAAATCATATATTCAGAAAGGTACAACTTGCAAACTTAATGGCATTTGCGACCAGACTTCTCTGCTGAAGTTCTTTTGTGGTTTTGGGAACGACCGAATTTAGACGTCTCGCGGCTATCGGATCAATACTATAAGTGACTTAGTCATGGAATTCAATTTTGGCGCCAATATTGTATGTTGGCAATTTCAACCCCTGGTGCCAAAAGCAGAAAATGAATCCCTAATTTTTCCAATATGATGGAATAGAGACAGGAATCTAATGGAAACGATAGAAGAGCTGAATCCAAAATTTGTAAGGGCAAAAGTGTTCAGCAAGCTAGATGCCAAGGCAGGATATTGATCAGTCCATCAGGACGAAAAATCCCAGTTGCTAACGACATACAGAACCCACTTTGGACAAGTTTGCTGGGAATGGTTACCATTTCATCTAAGCGTCTCACAGGATATCTTCCAGGCAAGGGTGGACCAAGAATTAGGTGTCGCTAGCATCGCTGATGATGTAGCCGTGTGTAGGGAAAACAACGTGTTGGTATATTTTATGACATAAGGTGTGCCATCTGGATTTATGGACTAGCCGAGGCCACGTGGTTTATTCCTTTGCCAATCACCAGCCATAATGCGTGGCCGATACACTACTTAAACACTGATACTTGCCACAGCCGTACTTGCAATCATTGAGGAGGGACTTACAATACTCAGGATTTTTTATCCGAAGAACCAAAGGATTATTTATCAGAGGATTACCAAGAATCCCATTCCACTGGACAAGCGCTCTTGCTTAAAGCCTACAGGATAGCCCATAAGATTGTAACACAACGAAGAACATGATAGGAACCTGCAAAACCTTATGATCCAAGCAACCAAATCGGGCCTTGTATTCAACAGCAAATGTGTGTAATCAAGCGACCTACTATTGCATTTTTTGGCAACATATACACATCCATTGGCATCAAGCCAGATCTTGAGAAAATACGCGACACCCAAAAGATGCCAAACCCGCAAAATAAAAATGAGCTAGGAATGTTGAACTATCCCTCTCAGTATATCCCAAATTTTGCAGACAAGCACAGCTACTGCGTTGTCTCATTAAATCCGAATCTCCATGGATTTGCGATTCAAATCACCCAAAATATTATAATGATCACTGCTGATGCTTGCTGGGTAAGCAAGCATTAGCAGTGATCATTATAAGATTTTTGGTGATTTCCTTTACTGGGGAATGTGCTACGACCAAACAAAACCAGGAAACTCTGGAAGTAGACCCTTCCCAGAAAGGCTATGGAGTAACACTGATACAGGAAGGCAAACCAGTTGCATTTAGCTCCAAAACGTTGACTGACTGCCAATCCAGATATAGCAATATAAAACGAGAAATACTAGCGATTGTGCATGAAATCAAACGCAAAAACAATCTCTCTGTCTAGCACTTGTGAAAAGGGGATAGAGTCCCTCGCTGTCCGAGATCGACAATTGGTCATTTCGCCTCCAATATATATATATATATATATATATATATATATATATAGTTATCCACAGACACGTGTTTCGACTTATCAAGTCTCTTCAGTGTGGCTAGACATTTTGTGAGTTACCTACAGCCAGGTTAGAAATCCTATCGTTTCAACAGCAGTCGGGCAGCTTACCTTCTCGGCTATCATCACCAACAGAATATGAAGGGGATTTTAGCTGTTTTTAATACACACATCTGTAGATATATATATTATAGGTACTAGCAAATATATGCACCCTCTGGGTGCAAGTATTTAAGTTTAAATGTAATAAAATATTGTATTAAATTAGAAAGGCTAATGAAACTGAATAAGAATGCAGATAAAAAGATTTGAAACAGAGGGGGATATAATCGAAAGATAGAACAACTGAAACTTACCCTTCCATCACTCTCGTCTTTCATTGTTATTTTTCTAATTTAAGTATTTAGTTAAAATAGGAAGTAAAGAATAAAATGACAGTTATTTTATCTTGTTAATGGATTTCATTTAAGATTCATTGAAGAGATTTTTGCTTATAGTCATTGAAATAAAACCAAACATTTAGAAATCAATAATACCAAGCACATATTTATTAAAATCACATTTTTAATATCAATATGCAAATTAGCCTTCCCGTTCACACTGTAAAGCGCTATTTTGTTGAATATATAAATATAATTGCATGTTGTTAGTATGTAGATATGGTTAACAGTATTAATAATGTAAAACAATTTTATTAACAATTGAGGTTTAAATAAAAATAAAATCATTGAGAATGTGATGTCAATAACTAAGGGAATTGTGACTTGAGTAGAAATATAGTTTCGGTTACAGACAGAAAAACACACAATCTCCATTATAATAAGATCATTATATCGAAAATTTGGATGACTGAAATCAGTCCTGGGCAAAATGGGACCCGTAGATCACATGAGACCCCCAGTGTCTTCTGATTAGTCAGCCTAAGACTTCAATTTTTTTAATAGAAAAATACGTTCCCTCTTTCAAAGACAGATATCTTTTATCGTGAAAATAGATGAGGTACCTTCATTGTAAAATCATCTTGAAAATTTTTAAGATAATGTCTAATGTGGCTTAGTTTTCGAAAAGGTTTGCCCAGGCCAGGTTTAATTTAAAAAAAAAAAAAAAAAAAAAGAAAAAAAAAAAGAAAAGAAAAAAGAAACAAAAAAAAAAAGAAAGAAATTTAGCGCGAACGCTTACCCCACAAAACTAATTATTCGGTTTTTCAAATTGTACTGGAGAGAAGTTCGAGCATTAAGGTCAAATAAAATTTCGCCGTGATGAGCAGTTTTTGCTGGGCTACAGTTATTTAGGGTAACGATAACTGACAATATGATTAAGAAGAAATATGACTGATTTTACACACACACACACATACACGCATGCGCACGTGCACGCGCACACATATCACGATAATTTTTTTAGTCATAATACAAATGCCTGTATTTCACAATTGAATACATTTTCTTTCTTTCTTTCGTTGTTCCTTTATTCACAAACTAGCAAGGATATCCAGCGTTGCCCATCTATTATAACGAATTCACACAAGTAATGTACATATCTTTTCTTTATCTATCTTCTATACAAATATAAAGGACAGTTGTGAGTATATGTATGTGCGGAGGAAACTTCGAAAATAAAACAATTAACCACAAAGTAAATATATATACACATTAAATATCACCAGGGCTTGGTTTTTGAGCAAAAATAGTAGAGATTTGATTTATATTCGTGAAGATAATTAAAAAATAAAATTCAAATGATAGCAGCACGGTTTTTTATTTTGTTCATTTGATATTTTAGATAGCAGACATTAGCATTTCTTTTCAGAGTAGCTTGATCAATGCAAGGTCTATTTTTTTACATAGAGATTTAAATGGGTCATCCCACGAGAATTCAACTTACGATTCAGTAATAATGGATCTACGGGACTAACTTAAAAAATCCCCCTCTACCCTCGCGACGCCGGGTAGCCGCTGCTAGTCATAAAATAAGTCTAGGATGAGCAGTTTTTATTACAATTTTTCCCACTATTTAAGTAAATAAAGATATTGTCCAAAGATTATGGAAAATTGATCTCACTTATCTTTGATAAAGTGAGAATTCCAAGATGTAGCCGTATCAGTGTTACTGTACGGCTGCACCACTTGAAGTCTAACGATGTGCTTAGAGAAAAAGTTATAGTAGCTACACAAAGATACTGCGTGCTGTCTTGGACATATCTTGGAAGCAGTACCTCACAAGGAAATAGCTGTACGGCCACTTGTCTCCTATCACACAAACCATTAAAGTAAGATGAACAAGACATGCTGGACACTGCTGGTGAAGTGACGTTCTCCTGTTGGCGCCTACACATGGACAAGCCGCGGTAGGCCAACCCGCAAAACCTATATCAATCAGCGCTGTGCAGATTCTGGATGCTGCGCAGAGGACCCCCCGGGGGGGGGGCGATGACCAATAAGGACGGAGAGAGAGAGAGAACTAAAACAGAGAAACATAGGAGAAAATTAGAAAAGAGAGAGAGAGAGAGAGAGAGAGAGGAGAGAAACTAGAGGAGAGAGAGAGAGAGAGAGAGAGAGAGAGAGAGAGAGAGAGAGAGAGAACTAAAACAGAGAAACATAGGGGGAAATTAGAAAAGAGAGAGAGAGAGAGAGAAAGACCAGGAGATAAACTAGAGCACAGAGAGAGAGAGAGAGAGAGCGAAAGAGAGAGAGAGAGAGAGTGTCATGGGCATCCATGCTGCCAGTGCAACCTGATGTTGATGTACAGTTCCGAAGTGATCACCCATCTAAATACAGTACAAGCAGATCAGTGCTTAACTTCTGGCGGGAACCTGTGTTTTCAGTGTGACTTGACCTGGAGTCAAAATATTATACGTTTATACGGTTCATCTTCTTTACATTTTAAAGACTTTGACCCCGAATTTGATCTTTCCTTATTCTTCTTGATCCCCCATCTAAATACTGAGCTGGCAGATCGTTGCTTAACTTAATTGATCTAGCGGTGTTTTTCAGTGTGACTTGACCTGGAGTCAAAATATTATACGTTTATACGGTTCACCTTTATATTTTAAAAACTTTGACCCCGAATTTGAGCTTTCTTTATCCTTTTTGATTTCTTTTGTTTCGTTAGACTTTCTTTTTATTCATCTCTTCTTTTTTCTTTCCATCCTTTCCTCAATTTGAACCCTTCACTCATGTGTGTACGTATCTTTTCTATTCTTTTTTCATTCTATTCTTTTCTTCTATAATCCAACAAAGATTATTCCTTTCTTTCTATCGCTTACTGTCTCAGCGTTTTAAAGATTTGGCTCCAAATTAGACCTAATTCCTTTTAACATCAGTTGAATCTCCGGTCGCGATGATTAAAGCCTTCTGCAATTTTCTTCTTCTTCTTCTTCTTCTTCTTCTTCTTCTTCTTCTTCTTCTTCTTTCTTCTTTTCCACGAAGTATTTGGGTTGAGCCTTTAAAACCATCACTTGGGCCACATTCCCCTTATTCACCCACGCATTTTTCGTATCGGAAGGATGGTATTAAAAATTCAATCAGCCTGTCCCTCCCTCTCCTCTCTCTCTCCCCCCTCTCTCTCTTTCTCTCTCTCTCTCTCTCTCTCTCTCAGACCAGTCCAAAAATATTTCTCAATACGTCTGCCCTGATCAACCATTGAGCCATTTTTCCTTTCCTTCCTTTCTTCGTTTTATCAGTTCAAAAATTAAAAAAATAGACTTAAGATACAAAATGGAGATTTAAAAAAATGTAATAAAACCAAACAAAATAAAAAATAAAACAAAAAAAAAAAAAAAAAAAAGAAGATAACTATTGTGTGCACGTATATAAAATTTAAAAGCTGGTCTAAACCTTTATTCGACATTAATCATAAAATAAATTAAGCTGTCTCGATCAATTTATTTTTTTAAATTCCAGGGAAATTGAAAACTGATCTTTTGTGATTTTAATTTGCCCCTACTGAGAACGCGCTTAAAACCCACCAGGTTTGGCGGCCTTTATGCTGGATGTCGGATGACGACCTTTTTATTTTATAACATTTTTCTTATCACAATCAATTACAAATTATAAATTGATCTATAACTGGGATTTAATGGTTATTTTAGAAAAATCATAATGATTACTATAAGCGCAAGCGCTGATCCCACCCCACAAGCATACTATGTTTATTGATTGCTAAATTGGCGGGAAATTGCACTAGCAAAAAAAAAAAAAAAAAGCTACGGTGTACCATTTTTTTTTCTTCTGATTTACGGTAATGTACAAATACAGAGAAATGGAATCATTGTAATATAAATTTATACATATATAAAGGACAGTAGTGTGTATGTATGTATGTATGTATGTATGTCCGGTGGAAACTATGAAAATAAAACAATTAACGAACAAGTAAATATATATACACATTCACTATCACCACATCTTGCTTTTTGGGCAAAAATAATGAAGATTTGATTTATATTTGAAGATATTTAAAAATAAAATTTGAAAAGTAACAGCATGGAATTTTTATTGCATTTAATATTTTAAATAGGAGACTAATTTTTCTTTTTAGAGATTCTTTGCCCTTTTTTTTCTAACGCCCCACCTGGCCGAATCTTTTTATATAGGTTTTTTTTAATGGGGCATCCTGCGAGGATCCAACTCGTAATTCAGTAATAATGGACTTGCGAAACTAGATTTTTGTCCCCTCTACCCAGGTGATGCAAGGTAACCGTTTCTAGTTCACAATAAAAGACAAACTTTTGACGAAAGGTTGAGATTTTAAAACTAAAAAAAGAAAAAAATTGTACACACATTCATTCACTCAGCCTCAAGTAACTATTTTTGATAAAAATAATTAACAGTTATATGACATTAAATATTCCTATCGAATACAACTAATTTTTAAAGACATCTATTTGACACCCTAGATGGGGCCCTAACAGGTACTACTACTTCAGGTCAGAGTATACCTGGGGGAAATAGCAATGAAGGAGTGTTCAACTCTCTCCAGCTCCCCAGAACTGGTATCTCACCATCAGATGTATGTGTCGTACCCAGGACAACTATTTTAGGGGATACTTACTCATATGCAGGGGATACAGTTCGCGTATTTTGAGTCCTGTCGACAGGGCAGTACTAAAAAAAAGTCGTCGTGGCGGCCTAATGTCGATATCAACCAGACAGCGAGGGAGTCTATCACCTTTTCACTAACGCTGAACCAAGGAGATTATTTTAGCAGTACTACTAAATTAATTCAATCCTCTGCCTATCATCAGGTCCCACTGAGAGCACGGATTCACTTGACTCTCTCTTTCACTATCTGTCCCAATCGATCATCGCTCCTGACATGTCTTCCGCACGGCATCCAGGATCCGCAAAGAGCTGATTAATATAGGTTTTTGCTCGTTGGTTTACTGTTATAATATTCTAACGCACGTTGCCACCCTTCCACAAGGAATCGGTCTGATCATGGCCTTAAGGTACACATGCGCGGAAGGCTAAAAACATTGCGACGAGAGACGAAGCCAACGTTAATAAGCTGAGTGTATTTCAATTAATAAATTTATTGTTATATGTTAAATTTGGAGTCAATAATATTCAGACTGACTTTGCTGCGTTGGCTATACCGAACTGACCCTCCTCTTTTAGTGTAAGTTTATCTTGTTACTTGTTTGTACTTATTCGTTCTGTGTTTGTATGTATCCATTTGGCACCGGATGTTGGTGCTTGATAAATGTGTTAAGCACACCATTCTTTTGTGTATTTTCCACCTCGCAATACATCATACTAATAAAGTAAATATGTACATTTCTTGTTTGCGCTAAGAGGTGCTCTGATCATGCGAAAAAAATAATTGAAAAAACACCCAATTCGACTACATAAACAATATTTTAACACCTTCACTGGTGTGTCTATGAGTAGTCGTCCACAGGAGAACGTCACTAATTTAGCTTAGCTAAATGAGGGAATATAGCTTGGAAGATTATGTAGAGTTAATCCTCGTTATGGTGAGTAACTGCCTTAAAAGATGTTTACTTTTGACGAAACGTCGTGATTTCTAAAAATTAAAGATTTGTACACACATACGCATGCACATTCACACACGGACACACACACGGACACACACTCACACACACAAACGCACACACACTCACACGCGCGCGGACACACGGACACACACAAAAGTGTGCCAAAGAAACCATGAATAAATTGGGAATTCCGAATAGTTTATAATATTCTACAATATGCAATTACTTCGGCATTACTTGAATTTTTTAGCAGAGGTATTGCATACATCCCCCCCACACACCAAATTAGTCATTGGATGCTCCCTTAGCGTAACGGTTATTGTTGTAGGAAATATAATTGGTGACCCAAATTCAAATCTTAGACAAGTTTGTTTACGTTTCACTTCACGTTAATTCCCTTAGGAAAGGCATGAATCCACCTCTTCTCATCCAGCTATGGGTAAATAGTAGAGTTGACTGGGTTCTTCAGCCGTTTATATATATATATATATATATATATATATACTAGACAAAACATGACCCATTGGTTCACCCATTGAGCTCTGTGTAGATAATTGGGATTAGGGAGAAGTGAGTTTGCCAAGCGAATTGAATTTTTCAAAAAATAAATATCATCTGAGAATTTAAAAAAAAACATTAAAATAATTTTGCAAGATTTCTCAGAAATGGAAAATTTGACCTAATTTAGATTAATTAAGAACCAATATGTTGACCGAGTTGGCAGCTTATAAAGATGTATATAGAGGGGAAAGTGACAGGCAGAACGGGCTGTAAGGGATGGGTCAGTTTTTGTCTTAATTGCAAATTACGACCAATTAGAACCAATTAAAATGGAATTTTTTCCAGCATGACTCTACCCTAAAAGTAAGGAATGATTTAGTATAACTTTTGTGTTATTAAACTCAACCGTAAAATAGCTTTCAGGAGACAAACATTGATTCGCTCAGTTTTAGTATAATATATATATATACATTTTTTTTCCTTCCTCCAATTTAAAAAAAAAATCACTATATATATATATATATGTGTGTGAAGTGAACAAACAATGTGTTTGAAATGGTGAAGGCCGACAATTTTTGGGAGATTATGTGCTTAATTAAAGTCATATCTAATTTGTTAATTAATTAATAATAATTAAATTATTTAGGCGTGCATATCGGTTTAAATGTAAAGCGTAAACAAATCGAGAAAAAGTCGATCTCTGTATGTACATTTCAGCCTATTAGGCCTCATCAGCAGAGCTATAGACAGGGCAGTGATTCGAACCCTACCTGCCAGGCTGACAGGCGGACACATTTTAGGTATGACTTTAATTAAGCACATAATCTCCCAAAATAAGTGTGTGTGTGTGTGTGTGTGAGTGTGTGTGTGTGTGTGTGTGTGTGTGTGTGTGTGATGTCAACTATTTTCTTATCTGCTACAAATAATTGGTTGATGAAAAATATGGAAGATGAATTGACATTGTGAGTTGATGATGTGAGGCGGTAATTTTTACACACGCATTACCAAAAAGACTTGACTAATGTTCTTGATATCTCTCTCTTTTTTCTTAATACAATTCCTCGGCTCAAACAAAGGCCAGTTTTAATTTAGTTGCCGACAATAATAGAATAAGAAGATAAATATGGAGGTTACTTAAGTTGCCTTTCTTTCTTTTATAAATATATATATATATATATATATATATATATATTATTTGAATTTATAAAAATGTTGAAAAAAAAAACACCCTCTTGTTTTAATAGCTATTTTGGAGTCCAATTTTTCTTCTATTTTAACCCGTCTTATCTTTGACAACAGAATGGCCCGGATTAGAAAGGAAACAATACGACAGAAAAATGAATGAATGAATGAATACATATCTATCTATCTATCTATCTATCTATCCATTCATCTATCAATAAATTTTAGCCTATTCCCATCTATCTATCATAGATTATTCTGAATGTGATATTGCTTTTTTTCTTACTCAGTTTTTTCTTTCTTCTTCCTTTTTTCTTTATCTATCTATCTATCTATCTATCTATCCATTCATCTATCAATAAATTTTAGTCTATTCCCATCTATCTATCATAGATTATTCTGAATGTAATATCGCTTTTTTTTCTTACTCAGTTTTTTCTTCTTTTTCCTTTTTTCTTTATCTATCTATCTATCTATCTATCTATCCATTCATCTATCAATAATTTTAGTCTATTCCCATCTATCTTCTGAATGTAATATTGCTTTTTTCTTCCTCAATTTTTCTTCTTCCTCTCTTTCTTTATCTATCTATCTATCTATCTATCAATTTAGTCTATTCCCATCTATCTATCATAGATTATTCTGAATGTAATATTGCTTTTTTTTCTTCCTCAATTTTTTCTTTCTTCCTCTCTTCTTTATCTATCTTTATCTATCTATCTATCTATCTATCTATCAATTTTAGTTTATTCCCATCTATCTATCATAGATTATTCTGAATGTAATATTGCTTTTTTTTCTTCCTCATTTTTTTCTTTCTTCCTCTCTTCTTTATCTATCTATCTATCTATCTATCTATCTATCAATTTTAGTCTATTCCCATCTATCTATCATAGATTATTCTGAATGTAATATTGCTTTTTTTTCTTCCTCAATTTTTTCTTTCTTTCTTC
This sequence comes from Doryteuthis pealeii, assembly GCA_023376005.1. Taxonomy (NCBI): domain Eukaryota; kingdom Metazoa; phylum Mollusca; class Cephalopoda; order Myopsida; family Loliginidae; genus Doryteuthis; species Doryteuthis pealeii. The sequence goes on along the minus strand of CM042151.1, from coordinate 58,050,152 downwards.
CTTTCTTCATTTCTTCCCTTCTTTCTTTATCTATCTCTCTATCTATCTATCTATCTATTCATCTATCAATAAATTTTAGTCTGTTCCCATTTTTCTATCATAGATTATTCTGAATGTAATATCGCTTTTTTCTTCCCCAATTTCTTTTTTCTTTTCTTCTTCCTTTCTTTCTTTATACATCTATCTATCTATATATATATCTATTTCAGTCTATTTACATCTATCTATGTATCTATCTAACTATCTATCTATCTATCAATTTTTGTCTGTTCGCATCTATCATAGCTTATTCTGAACGTAATATCATATTTTTCTTTCCTTCCACACTTCCATTCTGTCTTTCTTTCTTTCTTTCTTTCTTTCTCCCCCCTCTCTATCTATCTATCTATCTATCTAAGCTTATTCTGACTGTAACACCGTGTTTACTTTCCTTCCCCATCTTTTCTTTCTTTCATTCTTTCCCTATCTATCTCTCAATTTACCTGGGTCTATTCATCTCACTCTTTCCCTTTCTTGGAATATTCTACACACACACACACACACACACACACACACACACACACACACACACACACACGTATGTATGTACGTATAAATTGTTAATTAAAAATCATATCGCTAACTATTGGTATCAGCCTACTATTCATGAATATCCCAATGTCTAAATAAAACTTCTAGGGAAGACAATTCCCTGTAATGAATCAGGTAGATTGCTTTGTTAACCCAGACGTAATGCTGTAACTATTATATTCTCAGCACAATAAATCTTGGCCATCTGCATATGCTATCATTTACAAAGTAAAAATAAAACAATACTGCATTTATAAATTCTTATAAAGTGATTCTTTCGAACTATCTGTCTGAAAAGTAATGAGACTGTTATCACAAACAATTCATTTAAAATCCCAACAACAAACTGTTTTCTCCTCCAAAGTAGCCCTCTCTTGAATCTAATGCACTTTCCCGTCCTTCTCTGTCATGCTTCTCTGCCATGCTGGAAGGATTCTTCTGGCATGTCTCTCAGCTCCGTCGTTAGGGAACTCTTGAAGGCCTCAACGTATTCAAAATAGCCCCCCTTGACGAGCGCCTTCAGTTTGGCAAAAAGAAAAAAGTCACGATTTGTCCTGCCACAACTATTGTCCCTTCCCACGCATTTCCCAAGCTGAAGAGGCTCATCAAGGGGACCCATTTTGAATGTGTTGAGGCCATCAAGAGGTCTGTAACGACGAAGCTGAGAGACATACCAGAAGAATCCTTCCAGCAGGACAGAGAAGCGACAGAGAAGGATGGGAAAGTGCATTAGATTCAAGAGGGGACTACTTTGGAGGGGAAAACATTTAGATATTCTTACTTCTCAGTCAGGCTCATTGGCCTTAGGCTGCTTATAGTATCTGATGTTACAAAGTGGTCACCCATTTAAGTACTGGACAGGTCAATCTTTGCTTAACTTCTTCACTTCTTTTTCTTGTTATTTACTAAGCTTTGTTTCACCTGACTTTCAGGCCTTAGGTTGTTTACTGCAGGGTTTCCCAACGAGGGGCCGTGAGATTGGGTGGGGGCACGAGGCCAAATTTGAAAAATGGGGGTTCACAAGAGGCCAAAGTCCAGTCGCGCTATTACATTCAATTTCGGATTAATACATTTGGGAAAGATATCAACCCTCATTCCCTGCAATGGGTTAGATAGTACCACTACTGTTCTTCTAAAAGGAGGGAGTTGACGCGCATGGTGTACTAGTTATCGTCGTAGAAAATGGACAGGTCGGGACGAGTTCAAATTCTGGACGAGGCTGGTTACGTTTCATGTTGCCTGAATACTCTTGGGAAAGGCATGCATCCAATTCTTCTTCTTCGCGCTATGGGTAAATAGTGGGACAGAATGGGATCTTTAATCTTAGTTGGGCAACCAATCCAAGAGAAGGAAAACTTAATTCAAACCTGTTAAACACCGCTAAAGAATTTGAACTTGTATCACATTCTGCTATTGAGGAAGGGTTAGTAATTATGTACAAAGATGGATTTGGCATTAAATAACCCAGGAAGGTTGATATGTCATTAAACAAAGCAAGCAAACCAAACCCATCGCGGGATTAGAGCAGATCTATCGATTTTTAACTTCATATATATATATATATATATATATATATATATATATATATATATATATAAGTAAAATATGGAATATACTGGGCCGATGCTGTAAGCCTAGCTTGGAATTTACTAAAATTTACTTAGTTTGGCGCTGAGTCTTTAGTTTGCTTACGGCGCCTTTTATTCCTAAGTAATCTCCCATCTAAGCACTTAGCAGACCTCTGGAACCCGACCGCCCTGTTGGTGGGGCTTAAAAAATGCTGACTGTATCCCCTGTAGGGAGTGGAAATTGAAAGAAAGCGGTGTACTGGGTGAGAAACTAAACTGATGGTGAGACTCGAGTTCTACAAAAAAATGTAGCTATTCGGAAATCGTCACAAGTGTCAAGGGCTAAACTTGCAAATCGTCGCCAAAATTAAAACGGAAAATTTTGATGACAATTTGCAACACATCAAACTAAATTTTGAAATTAAAATTAATTTTTAAAATCCTGTTAAAAATACTTGACTTTTTTTTTTTTGTAAGTCAGGTTAGTAATTGTTTTATTTCATTTATCTAACGAATCTTGAAATATTTTCTAAACTAGAATATTTATGTGCAGTTTAGAAAATATTTCAAGATTCGTTAAATAAATGAAATAAAAACAATTACTAACTAACCTGACTTACCAAAAAAAAAAAAGAGTCAAGTAGGAAAAAAAAAGTAAATAAATTTAAAAAATAAAAAAAAAGAGAAAGATTTTTTTTCAATTTAAAAAAAAAGTTCGTGCAATTGTTTTTGGATTTTTTTTAACCATTTTTGAATCGGATTTTCAAAATTAATTCTAATTTCAAAATTTAGTTTGATGTATTGCAAATCGTCGTCAAAATCTTCCATTTTAATTTTGACGACGATTTGCAACTATTGCCAGTATCAGCTAGTGCTAACCCCCCAACACCAAAAATAAGTCTACCCCTTGATTTCTAACAGCTTTGATAAACATATCACCTTAGTGGCTGGTTAGTCGCTTTTGTCTGCATCTCTAAACACAATAAGTGGAATCAAAAGTTATACAATATTTTGATTTTCCCATTTTAACAAAACCATTTCCTGTAACTATCAAAAGCAATTTTTACACTTTTCCTATTTCGTTAAGAATTAGTTGACACCAACAAAAAGTACTCGTCGTGTCACAGTGGGGAGAACCTTTCATTGCTATTACTCCTAATTCTACTTTGACCGGAACAGTCGTACCTATTAGGGTCCCATCTATGGATCTTATAGATCTGTTTAAAAATATTCTTATTCAATAGGACTGACTGAAAAAAGAAAAACCAAAACGGGAAAAACAACTACACAAAAAATATAGATATAAACATACAACGAACGCGATTCCCTGACCTCTTGAGACGAAATAAACGTAGACGGTTTGACATGCCGTTAAAATCAATCTAGATTTCAATCAAACTATGATTGGTCACCATATCAAGCCTTTTTATCATTTGTATCTAGGGGGAATATCAAGAACATAAAACATCAATGTTTAATAAAATAATGCTAAATTTAAAACAGACCTTTGTTCCCCAATGATACCTGCATTGGACAAATAAGGTTCAAAGAGATTCGGCTTTGGGTTACAATTTCCTGAACTTTTACGTCATATTTCACAAAACTGGTTGTTTTTTTTTAAGACATTACAATAACAATAAATAAGAAACGGTGTGTTATAGAACGTGATGATTGGGAAAACAAGCATGTGTTGCAAAAATGAGTAGTTTTAATGATTCTGATGATAAATGGGTAATCTGAACATTAGCTACATAGATGAGAGTAACCTTCCCTAGTTTGTTCCACTATGAGGAAGCCGTGTGTTTTGGTTGGCCATTTTCATTTGACCGTAAATCTACACCGAAAATACGAATTTGTTCGAAAATATCATAAACCGTGTTCTTGATTGTGCTTGTGAATTATTTGAAATGGACTTAATTGTTATTAAGAATACATTTTATGATATTTTCGTGTTAAAACATGCAGTTGTATTGATTCGAAAAAATTCGTATTTTCAGTGTAACTATACGGTGAAATGAAAATGGCCGACCAAAAGAAACGGCTTCCTCAAACTGAAACAAATAAGGGGAGATTACTCTCATTTATGTAACTAATGTTCAGGTTACCGAGAAATGAACCTTAAAGATGTAGCATTTTCATCCTAAAGTATCAGAAGTTATGAATGTGGTGACAATGGTGAAATTCTATGTATGTTGGGTAATCTGAATATTAGCTACATAAATGAGAGTAAACTCCCCTTGTTTGTTCACTTTGAGTAAGCCGTTTGTTTTAGTCGGGCATTTTCATTTCACCCTAAATCTACACTGAAAATACGAATTTGTTGGAATCAATACGACTGCATGTTTTAACACGAAAATATTCGTATTTTCAGTGTAAATTTACGGTGAAATGAAAATGGCCGACCAAAACAAACGGCTTCCTCAAAGTGAAACAAACAAGGGGAAGTTATTCTCATTTATGTAGCTAATGTTCAGATTACCGTATATTGTATGCTTTTAATCGCTATAAAAATGAATAGTACGTTTATTATTCATTTCCTAAATTGAAGTATAAATAAAAGAGTCGGGGTTGTTGATACCATAGATTGAAGAGACGGGGTGAGAAGTAACATAAACCGGAAGTACTTCAAAATGAGAAATCAGAATTAGGGGTGCCGTTGGGGGTGAGGGTCGGTGTCAGAGTCGGGGGTACTATAAATTGAAAAGTCGAAATCGGAATCAGAGGTACTATAGATTGAAGATACGTTGTCTGAGTTAGGGGTATCGTAAATTGAGGAGTCGAAGGTACCATAAAATCCAGGTATTCGAGTCGGAGTCAGGGTCAGAAGTAATTCATAGTGAGGAATTGGGGCTGGAGGTACCATAAACTGAGGATTTGGAGTCGGATTCAGAGGTACCCATATAGTGAGGAGTCAGAGTTGACTGTATCATAAATTCAGGGGTCAGGGTCGGAGTCGAAGTCAAAGATACCATAGAGAGTCGGAGTTGGAGGTAGCAAAAATTAAGAAGTCGGAGTCAAAGCTGTCATTAATTGAAGTGCTGGAGTCCAAGTTGAATTTTTTTTATATACTGGACTCCTCAGCCCTGACGTAAACTATTTCTTTACAAGCAAATGCGATCCAATATATTCGAAATATATTAAAATTCCCTTCTAGTATTGGTTTTGCCAAATTTCGCTTTAATTAGTGAAAAAAAAAGAAAAAAAAAGAGAGAAAACTTAAATACATACCTGATATACACTGTCGCTAGTACCCTGGAACTTTGTCCCTTTTCGTCCATGACTTAACTCATCGACTGGGTAGAGCCCCCTCTTTGAGGTGGACGGGAAGGTGTTGCAGGAAGCGGATCTCTCTGGAGTTAGGTCCACGTTCCCACTTGTCCAGTACGTGGCATTATGGGAAGGGCACATGTAATGCCCTTGCTCGTTAATGGACTTTATGGAAGCTCCGCCTTCCGTTCTGCGGGGGGAGTTTCCTTGGTCCTTACAACGCACGATGCATATTGACATGGCGGCTGTAATAGGGACCGAGAGTATCACAGACACCACGACAATGACAATCAGTAAGTGGAGGTGTATTCTTTCCTCGGATTGTGAAATCACAGCGTCAAGCATTTCAGACGACCGGTTGGTCATTGTCAACATCAACAGTAAAGTCGTTGTTGCCGATAACACCGGTGTACCGCTATCCTTGACCCCAAACTCTAGGTCATAAGAACCAGTGTCGTATTGCGTGACCACCCTGGTCAACGACAAGAGACCCGTATACGGGTTGACGGCGAATAGCTGTTTGTCGTTACCGCTTATGATATCGTATCGTAAGAAGGCGTTTTCGCGGCTGTCGCTGTCGGAGGCCTTCAGGACCGTGATGTTGTTGGTTTTGCGCGGGTAGTAGAGATAATCCAGGGTGAACGGGTTGACGCTGGGGAAGGTGAAATACGGAGCGTTGTCGTTCTCATCCCTGATCTCGACGCTGACATTCACCGTGTTGTTCAATGACGGGACGCCGTTGTCTTTAACGAAAACCTGGAATTTGTATGAATGTCGAAATTCGTAATCGAGCGACATGACAGTTGAGATCATGCCCCGATCATTAATCTGGAAAGGTAGGAAGACCTTCTTATCGGCCAGTAGTGAATAGCTCAGTTTTCCTCCGGGTCCCAAATCAGGATCACTAGCGTTGATTGCCCCAACGGGGAAGTTAGATTTTAGGTTTTCGTAGATCCAGAACTTGAGCGTCTCCTTTGAGAATTGGGGACGCACGTCGTTGACGTCCATGACTCGAATTGCGAACTTGCTCTCCGTGTGCAAAGGCGGCGATCCTTTGTCTTGGCAGTTGATGGTGATGTCATGATGGTCCTGGGTTTCGCGATCGAGCGGGCTCTTCACGGTCACTTTCCATTCGGTCCGGCCAAGACTTAAAAGCTGGAATTTGTCGTGCTGCAAATGGCAGCTGACCTCCCCGTTTTTGCCGGCGTCGTAATCGGTGACCATGACGTACGCTATGAAACTGCCGACCTTGATGTCTTCCGAAATGGACGCCGTGTTGTCTGTCGATCCGGACACGAAATTGACGTCGATGCTTGGGGCGTTGTTTTGCTGGTTGACCACGTTGACAATGACCATAGCTATCGAGCTCAATGGCGGACTGCCCCCGTCTGTTGCTTTGACGTATAACTTATAGGACAATTTCTGCTGGGACGTGAATTTTTTCTGCAGGAAAATCTCGCCCGTGATCTCGTTCACCTTGAAGTGAGACTTGGATACATCCGAGGTCTTGGCACTGAAGTGATACGAGATTCGACTGTTCTTGTCCGTGTCGGAATCCCTAGCAGACAAAATGGTTACCGGTATCGCTTCCTCGTGCTCGTACTTGATGGAAACGTTGTAGACATTGCGTGAAAACACGGGAGCGTTGTCGTTGACGTCGGTGACCGAGATGTGAACGTCTAAGACACTTTGTTTTGGGGGTGAGCCTCCGTCCCTGGCAATGACCTGAATGTCGTAGGAATCCTTCACCTCCCTGTCGAGCCTCTCTTCTAAGACGATACTCAGATCGGACGTACCGTCGACACTTTTTGACACCGATAGAGTAAAAGGTTCGTATATGTCCTTTTTTAATTGGTAGGTTATCTGGGAGTTGAGTACCCCGACATCCCTATCGATTGCGTTCGGGATCGATATCTTAGTACCCATAATGTCGCCTTCGGAGAACTCGATGTCAACCTGTTGTTTTGGAAATTCAGGCTGGTGATCGTTGATGTCCCTCACAACGACCTTCACTTTGACGATCTTCATGAAGGTCTCGGCCCTCCGTATGGCCACCTTGACGATTTCGAAACACTCGGTGTTGTGTTTGCAGAGGCTCTCGGCGTCCAGCATCTGGGCCGTGTAGAATTTACCCGTTTCCTTGGACACGCGGAAAAGCTGGGAATTGCCCGGTGCGCCCTTCTGGAGCTGGCTGAACCTAACCAGCTGTTGCTCCTCGGGAATGACACTGTCCATCAAATGCGTGTCGGCTGCGATGTCGCCCAGGTAGGTGCCTGGGTTTTTCCCCTCCTCTACGTAGTAGGTGAGATCCACACCGAGGCATGTTGGCAGGATGACGAATATGATGTGTAGTATTACTGTTGTTGACATGCTACAAACGGGTACGTTCAGAGGAGGGTTCAGTAAAATCCATTCAATTTAAACACATCGCAGCATCTGTAAGATATTAAAAAATAGGTTAATAAGAAATATGTATATATAGAGAGAAATTACTGAATATATATATATATATATATATATATATATATATATATATATATATATATATATATATATATATTCAGTAAAATCCATTCAATTTAAAAACATCGCAGAATCTGTAAGATACAAAAATAAAAAAATGTCAAACAATATAATATATATATAATATATATATATATATATATATATATATATATATTATATATTATATATACTGAATTTACTGAACATTTATATGTGTGTGTATATATAATATGTATGTACTGATTTTACTGAATATATATATATATACTGTAGAATCCATTCAATTTAAACACATCGCAACATCAAAGACACAAAAATAAAAAAGACATCTTAAACCATATGTATATATATATATATATATATATATATATATATATATATATATATATATATATATCTTAGAAAGGAAGGAAAAACTCAACACCGTAATTCCATAATAAATTTATTTAGACCAAAATTGGGGCCTTTATAAATCTAAGTTGATTTAATATAGCTCCCCAAAATTTCGTCTCATCAGATGGTAGATCAAGATAATTTGAATTGCATAACTGAAAAATTTACTTCTCAAAAAAAAAAATTCACATTGAAAGACTGTCACCATGGCGACAGGAAGTCAAATGAGAAAAAAGGATACTCTTCAAGGTCTGGTTTCTTAGGGGGGGTAGTCAGACAAAATTAAACTATGAATTAAACTATTGAATGAGTCTGAAAAAGTATAGAGTAAGGATAAAAAAGGGGGTATATGTATATATATATATATATATATATATATATATATATATATAGTAAAGACAAAAAGATTAAAAATCGGGTATTATGCGATTACGGTCCCATTTCCATCCATAGGTATCTGAATACCCTATGAACTTCGTCATATATATATGTATATATATATTGCTCTGTTTATAAGAATTGGTCCGTTTGTATATTGCTCTGTTTATAAAAATTAAACAATGAGCTCTCAAATCGGTCCTGAACTCTCTAACATCGTACCGTTGGAAGAAAGGACCAGCTTAGAATCATCCTAATACCAAATTACGTGCTATCTCACCTACGAATACACATTATATATATATATATATATATATATTATTATATATATATATACATTGTAAACAGTAAAGTCGAGAAAAATGTCCAACCTCTTGAATATGAACGCAATTTATATTGCATCCTTTTAGTAAACGTCTTCATCTAGTATCTTGAATGGAGTTTGGATGGATGTGGGTTGTCTGAGTGAAAAAAAACGCGAGCCGAATTGAAATAGACTAACAATAGTAGTGTTAGTTTTTAGTAGTAGTAGTAGTAGTAGTAGTAGTAGTGTAGTAGTATTGGTAGAAATGAGTTTCATGTTGTATCGTGTTCTGAAAGCGAACCCTGGCTGGCGTGATGCTGGGTGACACTTGTCAGAGATGAGGCATGTTTATTACGAAGGGTCAGGTGACAAGCCGTCAAACTAATATTTCTTAATTTGAATTTTCCGTGCAGACCGTTCGAAACCTGGAACTAAGGGTTTTTTTTTTTTTTTTTTTTTTTTTTTCGTTTTATTGATAGGGAAAACTAGAAAGGGTAGAAAAAAAACAAGAGAGAGAGAGAGAGAGAGAGAGAGAGAGAGAGAGAGAGAGAGAGAGAGAGAGAGAGAGAGAGAGAGAGAGAGAGAGAGAGAGGCGTTATAATTCAACTTTTGAACTACCTCCGCCTACATAGTTCCACCATTAACACCATAGCAAAAAATAAATAGATAAATAAAATGGAAGAAGAAAAGGTATATTAAAGAAAGATTATAAGAAAGAAAAGAGAGGAGAAAAGAAAGAAGTCAAAAAGAAGACAAAAATAATACATGTAAAAATTGGAAAAGAAAAAAAAAGAACAAGGAAAAAAAGAAAGAAAAATTAAAGAGAGGAACGAAGGAAGGAAGGAAAGAAAAAAGAATGAAAATACAAAAAAGAACGTAAATAGAAAAGTCAGAGACATTAAAAGAAAGCCAGAAAGCAAAAACAAAGAAAGAAGGAAGGAAGAGGAATGAAAGAAGAACGATGGAAGGAAAGAAAGAAAGAAAGAAAGAAAGAAGGGGAAAAAAGAAAGAAAGAAGGAGGGTATCAAAGATGGGAGAAAGAATGAAGAAAAATACTAAAAGAAGGCAAAAAAAGAAGGCAAGGAAAGAAAATTAAGAGAAAGAAAAACGAATTGAAGAAAGAAAGAAAAAAAGAAGGAAGATTGAATGAAATAAGATAAAAGAACGAAAGAAAAAAAGGAAAAAAAGAAATGATGAATAAATAAATTAAGGTATAAAAGAAGAAGAAAAATCAAAGATAGGAAAGAAGGAAGATAATGTTGAAAGAGGGAAGAGAAATGAAAAAGAAAAAAAAACGAAAGTATAAAATAGCACATGAAAGAGAATTAAAAAAATAAATAAATAAAGAACGAAAAAGAAACAGGACAAGAACGAAAATATAGAATGACGGAAATGAAATAAAAGAAAGAAACAGAATGAATGAATGAAGAATAAAGGAAGAAAGAGAAAGAATTAAATATAGGAAGAAAGATTAGGAGGGAACAAGGATGAAAATGACAAAACAAAATAAAAAAAGAACACAAGAAAGAGAAAGAAAGAAAAAAGAATGAAATATATATCGAAAAATAAAGAAGACAAGAAAGAAAGAGGAAAAGAAAAAAGATAAAAAGAAAGAATGAAAGAAAGACTAAATGAATTGAGGATGAAAAAAGGAAAGGAAAATAAATGTAAAAAAGAAGGAAGATTAGGTGGGAAGAAGGAAGAAAAATAAGAAAAAGAAAGTAAAAACAACACACATGAAAGAGAAAATAAAAGTAAATAAAAAGAATTAAAGAAAAATACTAGGAAAAATAAGACAAGAAAGAAATGGGAACAGAAAGAAAAAGACAAAAAAGAAAGAGAAAAGCCCCCTAAAAAAAGAAAAGTAAACAAAAGAAAAAAAAAAAACAGAATTAAAGAAAGAAGACAAGAAAGAAAGAAAGAAAGAAAGAAAGAAAGAAAGAGAAACGAAAAGAAAGACAAAAAAATAAAAGAGAAGAGCCTCCTCTCTCTCCACCCCACCGCCAGAAATAAAAAGAAAAGGAAAATACAACAAAAAACAAAACAAAAAGAATTAATGAAAGAAGACAAGGAAGAAGACAAGAAAGAAAGAGGAACAGAAAGACAAAAAAGAAAGAACTGAGTCTTAAAAAAAAGAAAAAGAGAAGAAGAAAAGCAAAAGAAGAGAAAAGAAAAGAAAAAAGAAAAAGAAAAGAAAAGGAAAAAGAAAAGAAAAAAGAAAAAGAAAAGAAATAAGACGTGCACTAACACTTACAAGTAACGTGGATGTGTTAAAAAAGCAAGTTGGAAAGAGGTGTGAACACCAAAAGAATTTTGTTAAAAAACGCTATATATATATATATATATATAGTAAAATGAATAAAAAACAGCCTAAAATGTTTTTCAAGAAATATAGGCAATATAACAACTATTAAGATAAGTAAATAATGAATACAAATAACACCTAAAACCCCTGACAAACAAACAAATTGCAAAGGACGTGTGATATATTTCTTCTTACTGTACTGGTTTATCTGGAAGAACCAAAGTGATCTGTTTTATTATTGGCACAGCCTGAAGAAAATTTGCTCCGAACGAACCTCCCCTTCACTCATCCCACTCCTCTTTCCAGTGCCTTGCCCCACAAATATTCTACAATTTCTTCAGCGTGTTTATTTTATACTTCTTTTTCTTTATTTGTTTTATTATTTATTTACGTCTTATCCCCCCCCCTTTTTCTTACTCTCGAACTCCGTTCAACACTTTCTCTTCCAAAATTTCCCGACCCCCACAACCAATCTCCCTCCCCCCTACCGACCCATCCGTGAAAAAAAAAAAGGGAAAAGAAACAATCCCGGCAAATTCTTATTTTCTCGCACTGTCTCCTCTCCCGCCCTGCACCTCTGTGAGCTCAGCACAAGATGATCCTCCATCGCTGATTCAACGTTTCCTCCGGGCGTCGACTTTGAACCCGATTCACCGTTTTTCCCTACCCAGGCAGGGCAAGGTTGGTAGTGAACGAAAAAGGATGAGGAGGAAAGATAATCCCTCTCTCTCTCTCTCACCCTCTCTCTTTCTCTTTCTCTCACAAACACACATACTCTCTCTCTCTATCTATCTATCTCTCTTTCCTCACATCTACCTTTCTATCTATCTATCTATCTATCTATCTATCCCCACCTTGTAGTATTCGGTTCAACTGAAATAGCAACAAAAAGAACCAAGTGCAATGTCGGCGACGGCGTTCATAAACAAGGTTATACAACTGAGAGGAGTTTTTGAGCCGATCTTTTTCTCTTTCTCTACAGTAGCGCCTCAAACTGCTGCCAACCTAATCTTACATCGTACGAACGGACGGACCAACGGACCCTGTACACTGCAGGCAGTGTGAGGGGCTAAGGCTCAAGCTGATGCCGAGGCAGCAAGAGCAGAAGTGGCGGCAACATGTAATTTATGCTTTAATCTACGCATTTCACTTTATTTTCTAGTTCGTTCAGTTTATTCTCCCGGTTTATTACGACGTCCACCTTCTCTTCTATTTTGCTCTAAGCCAAGATCAAAATGACCATGGTGCTGTAATCGCACGAAAACAGCTCAAGGATTTGTAGACACTAGCAGTCGCAGCATAATCCAATATCGACCCGTCAGAACTCAAAAGACCAAGAAAGGAGTAAAAATAGAAATATTCAATTATTATCATTTCACTCCTTGTGAGTTTTTCTCACCAGCGTTCCCTGATGGTTTTTCACTGGAGTCTGGGTGACAACAAGTCTCCTCAGGTGTCCATGACTCTACTGAGTATTCTAGCCGATTTCAGCAATGCAGTTGTCTGGATGGTCTCAATTCTTCATCTGATTTCCCGTTCTTCCAGTCTTTTTTCCCAAGCTTTTTGGGACTGTTCCAAGTGCACCAACTAAAATTGGTATCACTTTCACCCTCATATTCCACAGCTTTTTCAATTCTCTGGCAAGGTCCAGGTTTTGACTATCTTTTTCGTTATTATTATTATTATTATTATTATTATTATTATAGTTTTTCACAACAGCGTTAGCTGATGGTATTTCAGTGGAGTCTCCTCAGGTCTCCAGGACTATTCTGAGTATTCTAGCGGATTGTAGCAATGCAGTATTCAGGATGGTCTCAATTCTTCCAGATTCTCCAGTCTTTTTTCCAAGCTTTATTGGAACATTCCGAGTGCACCAACTACAATTGGTATCACTTTGACCTTCATAATTTAACTCCTTGCGAGTTTTGCATACCAGTTTTAACTGGTAGTATTTCACTGAATTTTAAGTAACTGCAAGTCTCCTCAGGTCTCCAAGACTCTTTTCAATATTCAAGCTGATCTTAAGAGTGTTGTAGTCTGGATGGTCTCAATTCTTTCTTTGATTTCGAATTCTTCCATTCTTTTTTCCAAACCTTTGGAAGGACTCCAACTACAATTGGTATCACTGTCACCTTCATGTTTCACAATTTTATCAACTCTCTGGCAAGATCCAAGTATTTGTTTTTTCTTTTCGCTTTCTTTCATTTTTCCCTGCGGAACAGATTATTATTATTATTATTATTATTATTATTATTATTATTATTATTATTATTATTATTATTATTATTATATTTCGCTCCATCTTATTATTAGAACGCATCTACTTTTGTTTGTCTGTTTTTTCTTCCTTCGAGAAAAAAGAGCGTGTGGAAATTACTGATATCTTTTCCTTTCGTGTTTTGCTGTCCCCATTTTTTTTGTTCTTATATTTAAAAAAAAATATTTATTACTATTTTTTTGGTGAGGCGATTCGTTTTTCTTTGTGTAACTAATCTCTGGCAATAGACTTTATAGGGATTATTAGAACGGCATCTTGGCTCAAAGCGTTTCGGTCTCCGTTCGTGGTATTAAATCTTGCAAGATGAGCTCGAGAAGGATGCGGACGGCGTCTCAAATGTGACTCAGAATTGATAAGTGCCAGGATCATTTGCAGACTAGAGTTTTATAAGAATTTCCTTGGATAACATAAAAAAAAAAAAATAAAAATAAAAATAAAAAATAAAAATAAAAAGGGTAAGAAAAGATATTTGGTTTAAGTTAGCGACAGTGAGGACGCTTGAAGAAAGATGCCGGACGGTGTGTGTGTGTGTGTGTGTGTATGTGTGTGTGTGTGTGTTGAGAGAGAGAGAGAGAGAGAGGAGAGGAGAGAGAGAGAGAGAGAGGAGAGAGAGGCGGGGGGAGAGATGTGTGCCAAATGAATGAGGAAGATACATTTTATAAGATTTCCTGGGATGACAAGAAAAAAAGGTAAGAAAAGAGTTTCGTTTAAGTTAGTGCAAAAGAAAACAGAGAGGGCGCTTCGAGAAAGATGGTAGACGGAGAGAGAGAGAGAGAGAGAGAGAGAGGGGGATGGGGGGAGGGGGGATGGATTGTTAAGGAGAGGGTGTACTTATTTATGGATAGTACAATATATGTGTATCAGTCATTGATAGATATGAAAAAAGGTAGTTAGATACATAAGAGAGACGAGAGAGAGAGAGAGAGAGAGAGAGAGAGAGAGAGAGAGAGAGAGAGAGAGAGTGTGTGTGTGTGAGAGAGAGAGAGGGGGTCGGGGTCAGAATGAATGAGGAAGATAGTTAAAAACCAACCAATCAACCAAACAATGAATGTGACGGTGAAATAAGAGGAGAAAGATCAAGGGAGGAAATATGTAGAAAAAGAATAAACAAAATAAACAGAAAGTAATAACTAAATAGAAAAGAAGATTAAAAAAAACAAACTCTGAACTGAAAAAAAAAGCGACCGTAAATTAGAATCTAAACAGATGAGAAGATAGAATTTGACATCAAGAAAACAACATGGACACCTCACAATTACCAAGGTGAACTAGCAAACTAATTACGACTGAGAAGTGAATTTGATCCTCAATAAGAGTCCCATAGATCTCCACATAAAAAAAAGTAGTCGAGGCGGCCTAATGTCGGTATCAGCCAGACAGCGAGGGAGTCTATCCCTTTTTCACAAACGCTAGACCAAGATGGTTATTTTAGCGTCGGAGGTGGAGCGACATACCTACCACCAGCTCCCCACTTTACCGCACAAATCCCTGTGCTACTCATACGCTGAGTTGGTGAGGGCTGGTATCTACTGACTGAGCTAACCCAGACAGCGAGCGAATCTATCCTCATTTCACTAGTACTAGACTAAGGTGATTGTTTACGCATCTGAGGTGGAGCGACACACCTACCATCAGCTCCTTACCATACCGCACAGATCCCTGTGCTACTCATACGCTGAGTTGGCGAGGGCCGGTATCGAACCAGGAACCTTGTGATTCCTAGCCGAACGCTATACCGACTGAGCTAAACCGGTCCACATAAAAACAGAATCAATAAACAGAGTTCGAACTTCAGTTGAGGATGTTTATGCTAACTTAGGACTAAGTCCTTGGGAAAGACATGAAACTAAATCTCCCTGAATTTTATATACTAAGAATATGCGCTCTCCGGGCGTAAGTATTTAAGTTTTAATGGAATTTATCCATAGCTGGAGGGAGAGTAGTTGGATGTATACCTTTCTCAAGGGTATTAGCGCAATGGGAGTGCAAACAGCCTCGTCCAGAATTTGAACTCGGGTCGACGAGTCCATTTCATACGACTCTAACCATTACACTACGCGCCTCCAACTGTATGTATGTATGTATGTATGTATGTATGTATGTATATATTTAGCAAGCCCTCCGCACGAGCAGGATGCGATACAAGGTCAACTTCTTAAGCGCAGTTTAACAGGTTTGAATTCAGAGTTTTCATTCTCCTAGACTGGTTACCTACATGATATATATATATATATATATTAGATTTTGAACAAACAACAAAATTAAGTCAAAGATTGACGTACAGACAACCGACACTAAAGCGTTTCGGTTTTAATAAAAGCATCAACGGGGCTTAACATAGTACTTGTGAATCGCCGTTAATTGTATTATTAAGCCCAGTTGATGGTTTTATTAAAACCGAAACGCTCTAGCGTCGGCTGTCAGTTAGTCAAACATTGACTTGATTTTCTTGTTTTTTCAAAACTTAATACTTTATTACACTGTCGGATTTTATATCCATTTTTCTTTTCATATATATATATATATATATATATATATATATATATATATATATAATATAAAGTCCGGAGAAGAAATCTTCCTTACGACATAGGATTTTTTTTTGTAAACTGTCGCCGTTTGCAGAGCTCAATGTGTGCTCTTATTGTTAGAGTCACAGAGCAAATTTATAAGTAAAAATATAACAAAAGACTTAGAATTTTTGCATTATAGTCTATTTCAAGGAAGCTTAGACAAAGTTTCTAACTCTCCAAAATCATCAGATGCGAATGATTTGTGAGAGTTAGACACTTTTGTCTAAGCTTCCTGAAATAGACTATAAAGCAAAAAGTATAAGTCTTTTGTTATATTTTTACTTATATATATATATATATATATATATATATATATATATATATATATATATATGCGTGTGTTTACTGTAAACACAGAATCATCGCTTTTCACACCAAGATCCGCACTGATATTAAAATACTTTATTTTAGATACAGCAAACTAGATAAGTTTAACTTACACTTTGTCCTTGTCATTTGCGTCACTTCCCTTGATATAGAACTCAATATAATATTACCTCCTTTCGAACTCTGTATATATATATATATATATATATATATATATATATATATATATATATATATATATGTTGCGCCTTTTGGCTTGGTATTTTTGTCTAATATGGCGTTGACCACTTCGTTTATTAAAGCTTTCCTAAAAGTTTATTCTTGTCTTGCTGTATATTACAATTTGATTAAGTCGTCGGGGTGGCCTAAAATCGGTATCAGCCTATCAGCGAGGGAGTCTATCCCTTTTCATAGCGCTAGACCAAGGAGATTGTTTTTGCATCTGAGGTGGAGCGACACACCTACCATCAGCTCCTTATTTTACCACACAGATCTCTGTGCTACTCATACACTGAGTTGGTGAGGGTCGGTATCGAACTAGGAACCTTGTTGTTTCTAGCCGAACTATCTACCGACTGATTTTTTTTAAATTAAAGGAAAATGGAAGAAATTATGAAACCCGAGAGATTTTTTTTTCTTTTTTTGTTTTGTTTTGTTTTTTGGTTTGGTTTTACGGCATATCAACCTCAGTATGTCATTTAATGCCGACAAAGTTGTGAAATAAAGTCATTCTTAATGGATACTCAATTTTCTTTATAAACACATTTTTCTATTTAACCCATAGATTGAACCCTAACAGGTACTACCACTTCGGGTCAGAGAGGACCAGGGAGCAATGGTGATAAAGGGGCGCTCCACATTCCCCAGACCTCCAAAAGTTGAATCTCACCATCAGATAGAATTTCACGTCGTTCACAGGACATGAAGACCCTCAGCCACCACCTTCTAGCATCTATATGATAAAAAGGGCTGGTGTCAGCCATAAGGGCAATAGGGTTGGGGCAATCATATAGGTGCTAGAGCTTGACGTGACCAGCCAATTGATCGGAGGGGTCTCTCCGACCGCCCGTCTAGCCTAAGTAAGAGCCAAAGTAGAGTGTTGCATCCGAGAGATTGGATGTATCTCCAAACTCAAACCCTACAACTAAAGTCTTCAAACACTGGTCACTAAATTCAACTGTTAGATGTGATTTATTTCTATATAGTTATTTTTTGTTTATCAATTTAACAACCACCACATATCTTGTCTTAGAATAGTTTTGTTTATTTTTATAAATACCATTTTATCAGTTTCTGCTGACTCTTAAATTCACTGCGGTATATCAAAACGGAAATGGGTAAAGGTTCAGAGCCAACATATGAACCCAATTTATTGATGAGGAGGGCCTCGAGTACAACCGATGTGCAACACGTTGGTTGAGGATGCCAGGAAAGTGAACATTGAAGACTTATATTCTGCAGCACAATCAGTCAGGATTATCCAAAAGGTATCGCCCAATGGTGGAAGATGAATTTGGATAATCCTGATTGTGCTGCAGCATATAAGCCCTCAATGTTCACTATCCTGACATCGTCAACCAGCGGGTTACAAATTCCTTCCTGCTCTTTGTATACAAAATAAATATTATTTTTTAAACCCTATTTAGTTTACTACTGCTGGTCAAAGAGGCAACACGGTAAGAATTTGTATAAGACACTGCGTGTCCATTTCATTTCTTTTATTGAAAGTTATATATTTCCTCCTTTGAACAGTTTTCACGGTGTTTATTATATAAACTTGATAACATCAGTATGAGACGTCGAGTATTTTCTTTCCACTAAGACCAGCGGCATTTATACTGGTATCGTACCTTTTCTCCATTCAACGAAAAGCCATAGATGATAACGTCTATGATGAACAAGACGAGTTAGATACCCTCAATCAATTATATCTCTTCTATCTACGATTATATTGCCGAGTAGGTATTTACCCAACCCGTTCACCACGGGTAGGGGGGATACGTCACAACTATGGGACATCCAACGAGGATCGAACTCGTTATTTAGTAGTAATGAGTCTTCAAGAATATTGTGGGGGTTATGTTGTTACTTTTCAAAGAACTCTGGTGTTAATTCAAAGTCTGTAGTCCTTCTGGTGTTAATCCAAGGTCTGTTATCTCTCTGATGCTATATATAAGTCCTAACTCTGTAATAAGATCTGGTGTTAATCCAAAGATGAGTCTTTCTGGTAGAAAGTTCCTTCAGTAAGTGATCTTGAGCACAGCGCAAACGATCTTAAATGCTTTTTTGTCCACTCGTCTCATTGGCTAATTTCTACCGGAAGCTTGCTGCTGCTTGGTAGAAACGATAAATATAAGCGACAATTTGTGGTTGAAATTGCAAATCGTCGTCATAATTAAAACGGAAAAATGTTGGCTTAGGCATAGATTTTAATGAATTTAATTATTGCTAAGGACACGATTTATGTTATTTTTTACTTAAATTTTAACCGTTAGTTGTGTTTTTAACCGTTTTTCTTTTGACGTTATTTTCCTACAGAGTTTCGCAAGAGAACTAATTTTTAAGGGAGATAAATATTTTCCGAGAATTATTAACATAAAAAACACGGATTATTACACTTTTGGTCATTCCTACTTTAAAAAAGCACGCGTCGCATGTAATATTGAATTAGAAAGTACGTTTTGTTTGTACATGTTTATTAATTCTGTATAGTCTTCATTCATCTGTTCTATTTTATCTATTTTTTTCCTTAAACACAACTAACGGTTAAAATTTAAGTTAGAACTAACATAAATCGTGTCCTTAGTAATGATTAAATTCAGTAAAGTCTATACCCAAGCCAATTTTTTTCCGTTTTAATTTTGACGACGATTTGCAATTTTAACCCAATTTTGCTTATATCCCATACCAAGATAAACCGGGAGGCCTGTGTCAGAGATGCCTTCATAACGAGACTACGTTCAAATTCTAGTAGATAACGTCTGTTAGAGAACTCATCCCTCAGCAGTAAATCAGGCCGGGGTTCTCGAACCAGAACACAGAAACTCACAAACACAAACAACTCTCCCATAACTACCACCATTACCAAGAATTACTACACCCATTGTCAACCTTGACACAAGCCAGTGTTTCATTTCATATCTGAATGTATGTGTGAGGAATTTTGGTATCTGGGCATTTTATTTATAAATGCATTTCTGCAGGTTTGTAGCATAAGCCAATATTTTTGCTTCTGTATTGGAAGTAAATTTGTCGTTATAAATATGCATGGAGTTGCGTATGCATTTATTCAAACGTGAGCTGAAGATTTCCGCTTAGCTCAGTCTCTTCTAGGTTACCTTTGGGCAAGGTAATGCATTATTTATCAGCATGTCAGCGGTTTACGATTGCCTAAATATAGATGAAAAATGTAAGTTTTGCAAAGTGAATAAATAAATAAATAAACAAATAAATCTCAGCAGCAAAAGGAAGAAAGCAAAAAAAAAAAAAAAAATGGAATTAAAACAGTTCTATGGAATTTCAAAAGACAAGCCAAAAAAATCGCAGACGAAATAACGTGGGAGATGGATGCGCAGTGGACACTTAAAGAGAAAAACAGAATTCCTTTTACCGCATTTATCTTTGTATAACACGCACTCGTGTATATATCACACAATCCTAACTTTCAACGATGAAATTCTAGAAAAAGATTCTCGTCTATAATTAAAGTCGTCAAGGCAGCCTAACGTCAGTATCAGCCAGTCAACGAGGGAGTCTATCCCCTTTTCACTAGCGCTAGACCAAGGAGATTATTTTAGCATCTGAGACGGAGCGCCACACCTACCATCAGCTCCTTACTTTACCGCACAGATCCCTGTGCTACTTATACACTGAGTTAGCGAGGGTCGGTATCGAACCAAGAACCTTGTAATTCCTAGCCGAACACTCTACCGACTGAGCTAAACTGACATTTTATCATTTATATCAACTAAATTAAACCTAGATTTAGTATTTCTTTAACTTTTGGTTCGTACTGACTAAAAAATGGAATTTTATATAGTTGGAACGGTTTTGCTAATTGGTAGAGCACCCCTTTGGAACCAAAACGGCCATCGTCAACTCAGCGTATGAGCATCGCAGCTTGGATCTGTGCGGTAAAGTGGAGAGCTGATGGTAGGTGTATTGCTCAACTTCAGACGCAAAAACAATCTCCCTAGTTCAGCGCAATGTGAAAAGGGGGTAGACCCCGTCACTTTTTGGCTGATACCGACAATATGTCACCCCACCGACTTTACTTTGACATTATGACTTGAAACAAAATTTGCACTATATTTAGAGCAAAATCATGAACATGTTCATACAAAAATGCAACAAGCTTGCAGTGAAAGAAGAAGAAGAAGAAGAAGAAGAAGAAGAAGAAGAAGAAGAAGAAGAAGAAGAAGAAGAGAGGAGAATGCAAAGAAGATTTAGTAGAGGAAAGTAAAAGAAGAACGTGAAGAAGGACGTGAAGAAGAAAGAAAGAAAGAAAGAAGAAGAAAAAGAAAAAGAATGTGAAGAAGATTGAGATGAAAGAAAAAGAAGAATGAGAAGAAAACGTGAAGACGTCAATAAAAAAGAAAGAAAGAGAGAAAGAAGAAGAAAAAGAAGAAGAATGTGAAGAAGATTGAGAAGATGAAAGAAAAAGAAGAATGAGAAGAAGAATGAAAAGAAGAAGAACGGGAAGAAGGAAAAGGAGAATGAAAAAAAGAAGAACGGGAAGAAGGAGAAGAATAGAAAGAGGATTTAGAAGAAGAAGAAGAAGAAGAAGAAGAAGAAGAAGAAAGAAGAAAGAAAGAAAGAAAGAAAGAAAGAAAAAGAGAAAGAAACTACACACATTATGTTAATTCAAACATATATAACTCCCTAATCTCTAGGCATAAAATTACCTCAGACAGGTTGACATGCCGTTAAAATAAATAAATCAATGAATCTTTGTAGCGAGGGCATACTTCGTTAATTAGCGATTCATTTTCTAATTTTTCACTTCATTCCATCGCATGAGAAGGCGCCATTTAACTAACGACTTGTACAAAGAAAGCGTATTTTAATTCTTCTCATTGTCTTAGAAAATTTCATTACAATTAATGTTGCATGATTCGAAGACATAATCGTTATAATTTATTAGAACTTTATCTTTATTGCGATCACTAGCAAGAATATACACCCACCGGGCGTGAGTATTTAAGTTTTAAGGTAATGAAATATATTAAATTAGAAAGATTAACGAAATTAAATAAGTACGCATATAAAAAGATTAAACTTATTTTAATTATATTATCATTGGTTTCTATATACAAAAAAAACTTTCATAGGATTGATTTTTATACGTTGGAGAATAAAACAATAATATTAGAGATCAATAACACCAAGTAATTATTTATCAAACCCGGTTTTGTTAAAACCTGTATGCAAATTAACCACATATTAAACTTATTTTAATTATATTATCATTGGTTTCTATATAAAAAAAAAACTTTCATAGGATTGATTTTAATACGTTGGAGAAAACAATAATATTAGAGATCAATAACACCAAGTAATATTTATTAAACCCGGTTTTGTTAAAACCTGTATGCAAATTAACCACACCATGTATTATGTAAACCATTATTTGTTAATGATATATAAGACACATTGCAGGATTTTAAACGTACTAATAACACGGGCCTTTCGGAACCTGTGTTTGTTAATGTACATTAACAGCGTTGATCCCAGGGGGCTATCCACCCCCAGGCAACACCTCTCCCCTTGATTTAAAGCGGAAGGGCTGGGTTTATTGCCCAGCGCCTAAGGCCCTCTTGAGGGGGAATGCCGACGGGATCAACGCATTTTTTGTGACTACCACCCATGAGCTTCGGCTCGTAGGTGGGCCCACATAGAAATGTCCTTGTGTCATGCCCTCATAAGTGGGATGAGAGGCAAATACCATAACATGAGATGTTTTAAGGCAAATTTAGATTTTCCTAGAGAGATCGTTAATGAAAAGCGGGTTAGCTCAGTCGGTAGAGCGCTCGGCTAGAAACCACAAGGTTCCTAGTTCGATACCGGTCCTCGCCAACTCAGCGTATGAGTAGCACAGGGATCTGTGCGGTAAAGTAAGAAGCTGATGGTAGGTGTGGCGCTCCACCTCAGATGCTAAGACATTCTCCTGGGTCTAGCGCTATCGAAAAGGGGATAGACTCCCTCGCTGACTGGCTGATACCGACTTTAGGCCGCGCCGTCGACTTTACTTTTTATATGTACTAATGATTTTGATTATAAATTAAATAATCGTTGATTAACTTACTTGAAATGGCTGTGGCGTAAGCAGTGATGTAGTTTCGGTAACAGACAAATAGAGACTGAATCTCCATTATTAATAGAAGATATTTGCAGAAGATTCTGCGTTTTATTTATTTATTTTTTGAGGGGCGGGGCTTTGTTTCACAGTTTCCATGGAAATGGTCAAAGCCAGAGATGCAGGAGTAAAATAAGTATAACTCTACCATAATATACCATATGTATTGTATATAAGTGGATTTAGGAACGTGAAGAAATAGAGTCGCAAGAAATGAACTCGTTGATCCGAGTTCAAATCCTGGACAAGACTGTTTGCATTTCACGTAACGCTACTACCCTTAGGAAAGGTATGCATCCAATTATTCTTCCTTCAACTATGCGTAAACAATAGGACAGGCTGGGCTCGTTAACCATGGTTAGGTAACCAGTCTAGCAGAAGGAGAAGAAAACCCCGCTTACCAAATTGACCTTGTGTCATCTCCTGCTTGTCGTAAGGGTTGGTATATATATATATATATATATATATATATATATGCGTGGTATGTACGTGGTAACTGCATTTTACTTAGCGCTAATACTCTTGGGAAATGTATGAAGCCTACTCTCCCTCAAGCTATTGTTAGATAGCAGGACAGACTGGGCTCTTTAACCTTGGTTAGGCAACCAGTCTAAGGAAGGAAAATTCTGAATTCAAACCTGTTGAACTCCGCTTAAGTAATTGACCTTGTGTCACATCCTGCTCGTGTGGAGGGGTGGGTAAATATATATATATATATGTGTGTGTGTGTGTGTATGTGTGTGTGTGAGGGTGTGCGTGTGTGTTAATGCATTCTGTTTTATATATGCGAATATTATTCCCTCTGTCTTTTCGAAAGCCAGCTGATGCATGTGAACAGGAGAAAGGGGAAGATGAAGACACGGACCAAAAAGCCAGAGAAAGAAAGGTTAGAGATGCGGTGACGTTGTGTGCTTAGGTGGGGGCAAGGTTAGGGGAAAGAGAAGAGATTGAAGGATGCAGTAGTCGGTGGGGTTGGGGTTGGGGTTGGGTGGTAGGGTCGTTTGGAAGTGGTGTTGAAAGAGATTATTTTTGAAATGCAGTTTATTTATTTACACACCTCCTTTGCCCCCGATTTCCCTAACCCCCATCCGTAGGTCCCCCCAGGCCCCCCTTCCCTATGATGCCACCTCCACTGCCACCGCCGCTGCCCGCCACGAGTCTTTATCAGATGTGACATTGCTCGCTTCTTTGCCGATCGAGCCAAGGGAATTGGAAAACGCACGTTGGCAGGAAAACAAGAAAGGAGAGAGAGAGAGAAAGAGAGAGAGAGAGAGAGGGGGAGAGGAAGATGGAGAGAAAGAGATAGAGAGAGAGGGGAGAGAGAAAGGGAGAGAGAGAGAGAGAGAGAGCAGGAGGGGATAGAGGAGAGTCGGCAAATTGTGAATAAAGGAGACAGTAAATCTTAGTCAATTCTTCATTTTCTTGAACAGGCACACGTAGAACTGTATTTAAGAGAGAGAAAGAGAGAGAGAGAGAGAGAGAGAGAGAGAGAGAGAGAGAGAGAGGGGGGGGGAGAGGGGAAGGGGTTGATATACAAACACAGGCTTTTAAAAATACACCGCAAGAGAGTGCTTACACATATTTTTCTTGTGTACACAGACGTAAAGAGACAAACGTGCACATAAATTTACTCAGACACATTTAACAGACGCATAAATACACAACTATATTTGTTAGACACTGAGGGCTTCTTGTATTTTAACCACAACATAAACGACTTAAAGAGATATCTTTAAAAATTGTGGCAACCAGTTAGATTCTTGCATTTTAACGACATCATAAGCGACCAAACATGATAGCTTGAAAAAGTGTAAAGCCCATTTAAATTTAGGATTTTTAACCACACACCATAAGCGACCAAACATGATAGCTTTAAAAAAGTTTAGTGACCATTTAAATTTTAGGATTTTTAACCACATCGTAAGCGACCAAACATGATAGCTTTAAGAAAGTTTAGTGACCATTTAAATTTTAGGATTTTTAACCGCATCATAAGCGACCAAACATGATAGCTTGAAAAAGTGTAAAGCCCATTTAAATTTTAGGATTTTTAACCACACCATAAGCGACCAAACATGATAGCTTTAAGAAAGTTTAGGGAACATTTAAATTTTAGGATTTTTAACCACATCGTAAGCGACCAAACATAATAGCTTTAAGAAAGTTTAGTGACCATTTAAATTTTAGGATTTTTAACCACATCGTAAGCGACCAAACATGATAGCTTTAAAAAGTTTAGTGACCATTTAAATTTTAGGATTTTTAACCACATCGTAAGCGACCAAACATAATAGCTTTAAGAAAGTTTAGTGACCATTTAACTTTCAGGATTTTTAACCACATTGTAAGCGACTAAACATGATAGCTTTAAGAAAGTTTAGTGACCATTTAGATTTTAGGATTTTTATCCACATCATAAGCGGCTAAACAAGATAGCTTTAAAAAATGTAGTGACCCCTTAATTTTCTGATTTTTAATCACATCATAAGCGACCAAATAGGATAAATTTATAAGTGTGGCAACCTGTTAAATTTGGGCATTATTAACCACATCATGAGCAACAAAACATAGATATTAAATATATATTTTAAAATAGAGTGTAGTGACTATTAAAATTTTAGCACTTTAACTGCATCATTAATGAGCCAACAAGAAAGCTTTTAAAAAGTGCATTATTTTTCTTGTTCTTTACCTAACCAAGACCAAGGAACCCAGACTGCCCTACTATTTACCCATAGCTGGAGGGAGAGTAGTTGGATGCATGCCTTTTCCTAGGTTATTAGCGCTTTGTAAAATGCAAACAGCATCGTCCAGGATTTAAACTCCGGTCGACGAATCCATTTCCTACGACTCTGACCATTATACCACTCACCCCCCGCCTCTCTCTCTCTCTCTCTCTCTCTCTCTCTCTCTCTCTATATATATATATATATATATATATATATATATATATATATATATAAGCTTATAATATGGTACACTGAGAACTGGCCGAGAGATTGGAGTTATCGGAGATCCGAGCAAGGATTAACACCATCCAGACCGCAGAGGTGTTAGAGTTGACGAAGCTGTTTCAGATTCGCTACCGATCGATCCCTAGCGACAGCCATCAGATGCCTCTGGCGTGAAAATGCAAATGATGATGATGACGATGATGACGATGATGAATCGCATCATCATAGACTATAGCAAGCTGGTCGAAAAAAGACTATAAAAACAGGCAGGATAGGATAGGAAGAGTGATACATTGGGAATTGTACAAAGAATCTGGGTTCGAGCAAGAAATAAATTGTATCAGTACATATCAATACACTAGAAACAGGTATCCGGCATTGCCTGGTTAGAGGGATGGATAATAAAAAGTTAGTCTCGCAGATCCCTTGATTGTTTTGGCCTTTCATAATTCATTTATGTTTTAATTACGAATGCAACTAATGACTTTCCTTTTTCTTACTATTCGAATTCTGATTTTTATGTATCTTACCATATATAAATAAAACTTCATTATTTTTGCACAAAAGGCAAGCTCTGGTGATAAGGAATGTGTATATATTAATTTGTCGTTAATTGTTTTATTTTCATAGTTTTCATAAATCATATATATATATATATATATAATATGTGTGTGTGTGTGTGTGTGTGTGTGTGTGTGTGTAATGCGTGTGTGTTTCTATCAATATATGATCAGAAGGATGGACAAAGGCCGTATCCCCAAAGACCTACTGTGTGGCGTATTAGTAGAAGGTGCCCGACCAGTAGGGAGACCACACCTACGCTTTAAAGATGTCTGCAAGAAAGACATGAAGACGTGCCACATCAACTCCAACACATGGGAGGCTTGTGCAGAAGACCGAGTGACCTGGCGCCTCTTCGTCAAACAAGGAACTAAAAGGAGTGAAAAAGAGAGGAAAGAAGTCGCCACAGAAAAGAGAGCCTGATGGAAGGAGAGACAACAGCAACTCGAGCAAGCATCACTGTTTGTTTGCAGTCACTGCACCAGAGATTGCCAATCAAAAATTGGCCTGTTCAGCCACTCATGCAGATGCAGTTTTAAAAAAGTGGACACTACGCCATCGTTTTTTAGCAGACGAAAAAGATGCCAACAGGTGAATTTGAGCACAAACTTTGTTTAATGTAATGTCTATAAAAAAGTAAAGTCGTCGGGGCAGCCTAAAGTCGGTATCAGCCAGACAACGAGGGAGTCTATCCCCTTTTCACTAGCGCTAGACCGAGGAGATTATTTTAGCGTCTGAGGTGGAGCGCTACGCCTACCATCAGTTCGTCACTTTACCGCACAGATCACTGTGCTAATCATACGCTGAGTTGGCGAGGGCCGTTATCGAACCAGGAACCTTGTGATTCCTAGCTGAACGCTCTATCGACTAAGCTAAACCGACCCTAAAATACCTATGCTTGTAATATTTCTAGTCTTGTGCCAAACAAGCTTGGTAAACGACTACTAAAATTAATGCTATGAAAAATACGAAACTAAGGCTATCGTGATAATACTATCAATATTGAAGTAATATTAAAATAACAGCAAAGGAATCTAAAAAAAAAAAATTAAAAACGTAAACTACTACTAAAATTAATGCTATGAAAAATACGAAACTAAGGCTATCGATGATAATACTATCAATATTAAAGTAATATTAAAATAACAGCAAAGGAATCTAAAAAAAATTAAAAACGTAAACTACTAGTAAAATTAATGCTATGAAAAATACGAAACTAAGGCTATCGATGATAATACTATCAATATTAAAGTAATGTTAAAATAACTGCAAAGGAATCTAAAAAAATTCTACGAAACAAAAAAATTAACAAAAAAAAAAAAAGATGCAACACTCACACAGAGGAAGATGAATAATGATATTAATGGTGATAGGGACATTGACAGCAATGGAGATTTCTCTTTTCTTGGAGAATAGGTCAGGCCCTTAAGCCATTACAGAGGTCCCCCGGGATGGAAGCAGTTAGCAGTACCTTGGAAAGATTGATCAGTTCTAAAAATTTGTGAAACTTAAAGCTGGGCCGTGATGGCGCCAGATTGGGTGGGTTGGTTGTTAATTCACCGGGGAACCTTATTTTTCCGAGAGCCAAATCTTCGAAGTCGAAAAACGATGAAAGAGGCGAACAACCGAAACGATTTCTTTATTTATTGCAGAAGAGAGATAGATTGGAAGAGGAAGTACTGATGACAATAACGAGACAATATATTTTTATTTATTCATTTGTTTTCTTGTTGTTATGTCAAATTTTTTTTAAGAATAAGAAGGGAGGTATTGTTTTTAAGATGGCGGGTGTTAGACTTTTTTTCTTACGTTGAAAAGACATTTTTTTAAAGGATAAACTTTTTTTTTATTTAAAAAAAACCTTTTTGGCAATGTAAGAGAATAACTGAAGGAATGCGAATCACTGAAATAAAGTAAGATAATGGTGAAAGAAGAAGAAGAAGAAGAAGAAGAAGAAGAAGAAGAAGAAGAGAAGTAGATGTGAATAAGAAGAAGAGAAATAGATGGGGAGTAGGGGGAAGAAGAAGAAGAAGAAGAAGAAGAAGAAGAAGAAGAAGAAGAAGAAGAAGGAGGAGAAGGAGGAGGAGGAGGAGGAGGAGGAGGAGGAGGAGGAGGAACAGTACCTATAACAATGAATGAAACAAGACATTTATTTATTTATCTATAGTTTGTTTTTGTAATTTCTTTTTCAAGAGCCAGAGGGGGTCTTATTTTAAAAGATGTAACAAAAACTGTTGGAAGTGAGATTTTTTTTTAACAGTTTCTTTAACCACGCACACAACACAAAAACTCATGCACACGCACGAACAATAACACACACACGTACACACATACACACACACATATATATATTTACCTACCCTACCGCACAAGTTAGGGTATCGAGGACATGCGTTGTTGACTTCATGTCCACGCTACTCTAATTAAGATATACATGCCCTATCTAGTAGTAGTAGTATTATTTAATCCATTGTTAACCATAGTTGGGGGGGGGGGATAAGGTGCTTCACACCTTTCTCAATGGCATTAGTTCGAAAGTGAACGTAATACCTAGATTGGATATTGAACTCACTTCCTGCTATGTCGTAGCCCAGCTCATTAGCCTCTACGACTTTTGGATTCCCCCTTTAATGCTTTTAATGCCCATGAATAGAGCCAATTTTTAACTACAAAACACTATTTTCCCAAACTGTCAATAATCAGGCTGGTTCGTATTTTCCATCCACTATTCCAATATTCCCATTCATTATTTTGACGCCAAATTCGACTATTTTCACATTTTTATTTGTCTTTTTATTTTTTATTGAAAAATAAAAAAAAATAAAAAAATTTGCATCGAGGGTGTTGCCATGGAAACACGTAGAGATAAACGATACCAGTCACTTTGTACTGTGAAGATTCTGAAAGAAATTATGCATGATTCAGTCTCAGGGATTGTAAGGATAGAAAAAGGGCAATCGTTGCGCCTGCGCACGCCGGACTGCTTTATGAGACACTGTAGGGTCAGCCATTACAGATGTTAATTGGAGTAATAAATAAAATGAACAAAACAGAAGAAAAAAAAAGAAGGCAAAAAATTGACTAATTTTATTTAGAAAATATTTATTTTTATTTTTACTAACACCAGTTCATAAAACATTAATTAGCATATTTGATGCGG
>CM042151.1:57985654-58015654 GCA_023376005.1 Doryteuthis pealeii | reverse complement strand
AATTTTCACCTTTAGTCGTCAAAATTCCTAGCAAATAAAGCAATTAGAGTAACCTCCCTTGACTTTCACTTTGAATCAAGCCGGTAGCACATGCACATTATCTGCAAGCCATTTCCATGAATCTCTTTTCTCCCCCCCTCTTTGTACGGTGAAACTATTGTCATAACAAACCGTTGTTGTTCTTTCCTTCCTTCAAAAGCTATCGACCCTGTTTGTCTTGCGCACTTGACGACTGGTTTTAACCTTTCAAATAATTGGGTTTAACCAGTATTACTTTCGAGGATCAAATTCTCCACAAAGGGGATCTCCAGGAGTAGCCACGGAATGTTACTGATACGGAAATTCATAAACAAAACCAATGAGATTGTCGGAGTATTGAGGATATTTCTCATCGGTTACTTCGTCTCAGTGAAATATCGATACTACTATTTTGGTTATTTCCTAGTTGAGTAACATGAGTGACCCAGAAAAAACAGAACCCAAATTATCTATTTATTTTCCCATTAAATTAAAACCCCAACCCAACCCCCTAACCCTAACCCTTGTTGGGCTTAAAGTTAAAAAAAATTAAAATGAACAGTTTTATTACAACATTTGAGGGTTCTGTTTTTCTGGGTCACCCTGTAATATTATGTTACTCAACTAGGGGGGTTAGGTTTAGGGTTTAGGGTTTAGGGTTAGGATTAGGGTTAGTTTATGGAGAAAAAAATAATTTGGGTTCTGTTTTTTCTGGGACACCCTGTAATATCATGTTACTTAACTAGGAAATAACCACTATTTTTGTTGTTGTTATTATTTACTATGTTTTGCTTAGATATAGTACACAGGTCTCAGGTTGCTTACAATATGCTGTGGCTTAAGTGGTTACCCAGCTAAGCACTGGACAGGCTCATCGTTGCTTTACTTCGGTGACTTCAATGTATAAGAATAGAATGTGTGTTCTTATAATACATTAGAAGACTCAAATAACCTTCCAACGTAGGTACATATATATATAAAATAATCCGAACAAAGAAATAATATAACAACAAATACAGACTTTATTGTCTGAGCACATGGATAAGTGACATACATAGAATACAACACGAGATATAAAACAGATAAGACTAAAGTCCTAAAAAGTGGGAAAGAGTTCATGAAGAATAAGTGAGTTACTTACTGATAGTTTAAAATATCAAATTGTCCATCTATGCGAAAGTTGTGTGTTAGAATACTGAATAGTGATACGAAAAATTAGATCTTTTACTTGCACCATTTTTTGAGGAAATAGCATCAAAGACATCTACTAAAATGCATTAAAAATCCTCGTTTTTGCAAAATTTAGCAGGATTTTAAGTGCATTTTAGTAGACGATCTTTGATGCTATTTCCTCAAACATTGGTGTAAGTAAAATATCTAATTTTTGGTATCACTATTCGATATACTAACACACAACTTTTGTATAGATGGACAATTTGATATTTTCAAAAAGTGAAAAATTGACCTACCCTAATGTTCATATTCATTCAGAACAGTCTATTCTATACAGAGGAGTATCGTATCTTCTCTACAACAATTTTACCACACAGGAGAGCGACAACCAAGGGAGGTTATAAGTAGGAAGGCAAAAGGTAATAATTTTATGAATTCAAGGCTAAAGGAAGGAAGTGAGTATTTAGAATACCACACCCCTCATTCGTGAAAATACGTACGCCCCCCCCACACACACACACACAAGAAAAATCAAAGCAATAAGAAAAAAAATTACAGTGAGATAAATCTAAAATAAATTCCATAATTTTTTTCTCGATAACATTTTTCATGGTAATTTTCCAAGAATGTTTGTAGCCACCAACCATGATGTATGCATTTACATAGGACGTTTACATTAGATTTTGCCCCCCAGTCTTTATTTTGTGGCGCCACGCGTGCTGTAATACTATCGTGGACACTCTGGACCCCCAGTTTGAAGAAAAAAAAAACGCTATTTTATTCTTTTTCAACTATTCCCATCTCACTTTTTTTTATTTCTTGGCACTGTGCATGCAAGGGAGTGTTAAAATATACCCTCATTGTGAAGGATTTTGAGACCGTTGCTCAAGACTTTTGATAGAAACACACACACACACACACACACACACACACACACACACACACACACACACACACACACAACAACAACAACAATAACAGCAACAAATCTTTTCATTTTTTAATGGTTTGGTTTGTTTTGTTTTACGGCATATCAACCTCAGTGGGTCATTTAATGCCGATAAAGTTTTGAAATAAATCAATTCTTAATGGATAATATAATTTTTTTATAAATACATTTTTCTATTTAACCCATAGATGGGTCATTTTTTTATGTATTTCATTTATAACTCCCTATGATCAAACTTTAAACACATTTGTTTTGTCAGCTAAGTTAAGGTTTAGCTTGGTTTGTTTGTTGGTTGGTTTATTGATTTAACGGCGAGGTTCCTAGTTCGATACCGGCCCTCGCCAACTCAGCGTATGAGTATCACAGGGATCTGTGCGGTAAAGTAAGGAACTGATGGTAGGTGTGGCGCTCCACCTGAGATGCTAAAATAATCTCCTTGGTCTAGCGCTAGTGAAAAGGGGATAGACTACCTCACTGTCTGGCTGATACCGACTTTAGGCCACCCCGACGATTTTATTTTTTTACTTTAATGACCAACGTGTTTATCAGCGTAAACGGTTTTTAATTCGTAAGGAATGAAAATAATCTATCATTTAGGTATTGTGCATCTGTGGAAATGATACAATTTTTTTTCCTCTGAATATATTGTATAGATATCATCAGGAAATATACAAATACTAGCTAATGTACCTGTCTACACAGAATAATTATTCCTATCAAATACGAAAAGTTTTCAACGAGTCTATTTTGTTACATAATCATTAGATTCCTAATACTTATGTACAGTAGTGTAGAAACCAAAATGGCTGTTATAAGTTGCAGCCCACGGCTGAATGACAAGGCTTGAAGATACCGTGAGAATTGGTGGAGAAGACTGGTTTAGATTAGAGAGAGTTTTAGTCAGATCGGCCAAATGCCACGACGGTGGTAAATCGTGTTATGCACGGTGCCGACTCAATCTGCGCAGGTAATTTCAGAATAAAATATGATCTAAGTTAAATCGAAGTCTTGTGTTTTCCAGACGCTAGAAGAGACGCTAGAAGAACATAAGATAGAAAAGATGAACAGAAGAAGAATAGAAGTAATAAAGAAAGAGAGTATACAACAATTTGACCCATACGGGTACTACCAATCCGGGTCAGAGTGGATCTGAGAGTAATGGCAATGAAGTGGGCACTCCACACTCCCCCCATATCAGCAGAATTGGAACTTCACCACCTGATGCAGTTTAGTCATTCACGGCATACCTTGGAGGTGCATGGTGTAATGGTTAGAGAGGTAGGAAATGAACTCGTGGGCCCAAGTTCAAATCCTGGACAAAGCTGTTTACATTTCCGATAGCGCTAATACCCTTGGGAAAGGTATGCATCCAACTACTCTCCCTTCAGCTATGGGTAGGGTAGACTGGGCTCTTTAACCGGACCTTTAGGCACCCCTTTTTCGATTTCGTTTCATCAGGACATTTTTTTTTTTTACACCGTCAAAATCCGGTTGTTTGTTAGGGGTTAGGGTTAGGGTTAGGGTAAGGGGTTTATTTTAAAAAAAAAAACTCTAAAAATCATCTGATTTTGACGGTGTAAATGAAAAAAATGTCCTGATGAAATGAAATCAAAAAGGGGTGCCTAAAGGACATATGGTCCCTTTAACCTTGGCAAGGAGAAGGAAACCTCTTAATTAAAACCTGTTAAATTCCGCTTAATGAATTGACATTGTGTCACATCCTGCTCGTGCGGATGGGTTGGTATACAGTGTGTGTATTCTGATTAGTTAAAATTGCGGTTTCTATTTTCCCGCCAAAATTTAGTCATCTGCTTATGAGGGTCCAGATAGCAGAATGAAAGTGACTTTTGACATTTTCATCGTTTGGTTACTGAGAACCGAACATGGTCGCTACACGGCCGAAATACTTTAATTAAACGAACCATCACACTGAACACGGCATCTATTTTCGTCTTCTCGTGTAGAGGCCCATGCGCATGCGTGTTTTTTTTTTTTTTTTTTTAGAGGTGTATATCTCTGTGTACAGGTGCAAAAGAGAATGCTGGTTTTTATTAGAAAGAATCTAATTCGACAATAAGTTTTTACCCTTTCTTTCTTTTCTTTTCTTTTCTTTTCTTTTCTTTTCTTTTCTTTTTGTTGACTTTGATAGTTTTGTTGAATTAGACGTCAAAGGTGAGAAAGAGAGAGAGAGAGGGGGGGGAGGGGGAGGGAGAGAGAGAAATGGATATTTGAACAAAACAGAGTGAGAGCGAGATGAAAACGGGTGAGACTGAGGGAGAGAGAAAGAGAAAGAGAGAGAGGGAGAGAGGAGAGAGAGAGAGAGAGAGAGAGAGAGAGAGAGGGGGGGTGAATACGACTGTAAACGTTAAAACTTCATAAAAAAAGAAAGGGGACGAGAAGGGATATAGAACGGCAAAATAGAGTGAGACTGAGAGGAAGAACGAGTGAGAGAGAGTGAGAAAGAGAGAGAGAGAGAGGGGGGAGAGAGGGAGAGGGGAGAGAGGGAGGGAGAGAGAGAGATAGAGATAATTTGAGCAAAACAGAGTGAGGGGAAGAGGAATAGGTGATATATATATATATATATATATATATATATATATATAGAGAGATAGAGAGAGAGAGAGAGAGAGAGAGAGAGAGAGAGAGAGAAGAGAGAGAGAGAGAGAGAGAGGGGAGAGGGGAGAGGGAGGATGTAATTTGTGCAAACTAGAGCGAGAGTGAGGAGAAGAACCGAGTGGAAAGAGAGAGACAGAGAGCGGGTCTGAGACAGAGACAGAGACAGACAGAGAAAGGGATAGAATTTGAGCAAAACAGATTTAGACCGATAGGAAGAACAGGTGAGAGAGAGAGAGAGAGAGAGAGAGAGAGAGAGAGAGAGAGAGAGAGAGAGGATAGAATTTGGGGAAAACAGAGTGATAAGAACGGGTAAGACTGGGACTGAGAGAGAGAGAGAGAGAGAGAGAGAGAGAGAGAGAGAGAGAGAGAGAGAGAGAGAGAGAGAGAGAGAGAGAATGGAGACGAGATGGGGACGTTGTTGAGCGTGAAGGAAAAACTTTCAACGCAGCCTGAGGTAGGAAACACCAAGTTAAAAAACCAAAAACAAAAAAAACAACACCCTTCTCGATTAGACAGATGGGGCCCACCTTGGTTTCGCTTCAGCATTCTGATGGCATTTGTGGGGACAGTAATCTATTATTGGTATTTCTCCCCGCAGCCCACATTCCCCTTCCCCGATATTCCTCCCACGCCATTTTTCTGTCTTTTCAGAATTTTTTTTCCTTGATTCATTTTTCTCTTCCCTAACCTCAACACTCGCCCAGAGCTGCAGGAAATAATACAGGGTGGGGGGACTTGAGATATAGAAGGAAACACGAGAGGGGAAGTGAGAGGAGGAGAGAGAGGAGAGAGAGAGGGGGAGCGAGAAGAGAGAACAGAGAGGGAGGGAGAAACAGTATTGTGGCGGGAAAACTAGAGGAGGGAAAAAGGAGAAAGGAAAACGAGAGGGAGGAAGAGAGGAAGTGAGAGTGAGAGAAAAAAAATAGAGAGAGATATACAGACACAGAGATAGATAGATAGAGAGAGATAGAGAGAGGAAACACAGACAGATAGATAGATAGAGGGAGGGAAGGAGACAGACAGACAGACAGATACAGACAGACAGATAGATAGATAGATAGATAGACAGAGACAGAGAGACAGAGAAGACACCGAGATAAACAGATAGAGAGATAGAGAGAGAGAGAGAGAGAGAGAGAGAGAGAAAGGGAGAGAAAGAGAAAGAGATAGAAAAAGGAGAGAATAGTGGAGTGGAAGAACTAGGAGAAAGAAAAACGAGGAAGAGAGAGAAAATGAGAAATAAAGCAAGATTACTGAGGGGGGGACTCAAGAGAGAGAAAAGGAGATAGGAAATGGAGAGAGAGAGGGTGGGACAGATAGATATATAGAGAGAGGGAGAGAGAGAGAGAGAAAGAGAGAGAGAGAATGCAGGGGAAAATTAGATTGTATTATTTCTATATATATTATATATATATATATAGAGAGAGAGAGAGAGAGAGAGATGGTTGAGAGAGAGAGAGAGAGAGAGAGAGAGAGAGAGAGAATGAGAGAAAATGTAAGTGGACATTAGTTCTTATTATCAATACTTTGCAAGAGGAAGTCAGAGAGAGAGAGAGAGAGAGAGAGAGAGAGAGAGAGAAAGAGAGAGAGAGAGAGAAATGAGAGATATAAATAAATAGATAGATAGAGAGAGAGAGGGGGCATATATATAGAGATCGATAGATAGAAAGAGAGAGAGAGAGAGAGAGAGAGAGAAAGGGAGAGGATATATATATATATATATATATATATATATATATATAGATTGATAGATAGAGAAAGAGAGAGGGGTGAGAGGGACAAAAATGGAGATATAAATAGATATATAGATAGATAGATAGAGAGAGAGAGACAAACAGACAGATAGACAGATGGATATATATAGAGAGAGACATCGATAGATAGATAGATAGAGAGAGAGAGAGAGAGAAAAGTGGATATATATATATAGAGAGATAGATAGAGAGAGAGAGAGAAAGAGAGAAAGAAAGAAAGAAAGAGAGAGAGAGTGCGAAGATGTGAGTGAAAATTAGTACGTATTATTAATACCCTGCTATATCAGATCATAGTCGAAGTCTTCTTTTCAAAATGGATTTTTGGTTATAAGTTTCTGTTTCTTACCTATTTTCGTTCTTTACTTTTTTTTTTTTTTTAACAACTTCCTTTTCTAAAATTAGCGCCAACACGTGTAGGCTTTTTGGTCGTATCAACATAGCTGGAAGACAAACCAATATAGATAGGGACAGTATCGCGTCGGGTTGTCCTTCCGTGTTTTGCCGAGCAAGTAAGACGTCCTGGTAGTCTAATGAGAAAGATTTCTGGCGATGCCTATGCCTCGAGACAAACCATTTTCTTCTCTGTTTTTCGCATACACTTTTTTCCCTTTCTTTTTTTTTTCTTTACCTTTCTCTCTTTTTTTTTTTTTTTTTTTTTTTTAGTTCTCTAGTCATAAATATCCATCTAACCTCTGAAAATGATTTACTATAAGGCGTAAAAAAAAAAGAGCAACAAGCAATAATGGAAAGACTCTACGTAAGCCCCCCCCCCAAAAAAAAAAATAAAAGAAATAAAAAATAACCGAAAAAGAATTGCCAGATTGGCAGCGAATTGCACATTGCACTAAACATGGCGAACTGGGAAAATTTTGACAGCTCAGTGCCCCTAAAATTTGAAATTCGCAGCTTAAGGCATTTTTTAAAAAGAAATTGGCCCAGCCTGGGCTACTAATTACGAGATTATTCAGCTTTTCTTGCCACTTATATTCATTAACTTTCCCAACAAGTAGTGCAACAGTATTTCCGCTACAAGGAGTATATATTGAAACTATACACTTTTCTACGTAGGATGTCAAGGAATACAACATAATTTCTACCAAGGAGTATCTACTGAAACTACACTCTTTTCTACCTAATATTTCAAGGAATACAACACACTCTTTACTACAAGGAGTATCTACTGAAACTACCCCGTTTTCTACCTAGGATTTCAAGGAATACTACAGACTTTATGTCACAAGGAACTGAACAAAGGATTTACCAACAAGGGAACTAAACGCCTAAAATGGAGATCAGAAGCGCAACACTGGCAATATATTATTCGGGTTTATTAATTTAAAAAAGACCCTAAATTTCTATCTAAAATTTGAATTTTGCCGAGACTTCTTTCTATTTCAGGTGATATCTCGTGGACCCCCATAATGATAAAAATAAAATCTCGTGGACACCCATGTAAATAAAAAAAAAAATATATATTTAATGAAAACCACATTCAAAATTTGAACCGTTTCCTCTTAAATTTGAATTTCGCAGATTAAGGCTTTTTTTAAGGAACTAGTCCAACTTGAGCTACTAATTTACTAATTGTGTGTATCTCAGCAGCATATTCTCTTGTACATATGTATCAAGCCCTCCACACGAGCAGGATGTGAGACTAGGTCAATTTTTAGGCAGATTTTAACGGATTTGAATTCAGAGTTTTCCTCCTCCTAGACTGTTTACCTAAACAAGGATAAAGAGCCCAGTCTGTACAACTATTTAGCCTTAGTTGAAGGGGGAGCAGGTGGATGCATACCTTTCCCAAGGGTATCAGCGCTATATGAAATGTAGACAGCCTCTTCTAGGATTTGAACTTAAGTTGACGATTGCATTTCCTACAACTCTAGCCATTACATATTCTCTTGTAGATAGATCAATGAAAATACCAGACAAGGAGTCAGCTTTTTATTCGGGTTTTCTTATAGGAATAATTTTGATGTTTTGGACTACTGTACTCGTCTTTATTGTGGCATGTATAAACACAACGTTTTGGCCGCTGTATCCTCTAAACTTCCCCAGGTCTTCCCTGTGTATCCGAGTATAGTAATGACCCAATCTGGGAAATCATTCTTAATAGTTTGAATGTTGATCAAACAGGCGTCGAAGAACTTTTAAAGAACTAAGGCTGGAGGATACGATGTTTATACATAGCACAATAAAGATGAGGACAACAGTCCGCAACATCAAAATTATACACATCAAGTCTCATCTATAAAATGCAGACACGTTTTCTTGTAGGCTAACACATTTTGAAAGCCCAATATTCCTAAAATTAGAATTTCTAAAACTCTACAGCACCCGAAAATAAGCCCTGGCGTTATATTACGGAGTGAAAATTAATATAGTTATTTACTAAGCTTAGATGTGGCAAAAGGCCAGATGTACGGGGCACCCAATGAGAATCGAACTCACTAACAATGGCCTGCCAACCTAGCTCGTCTAACCATTACACCACGTGAGGTGCCCCAAGGGAAGATTAATGTAAGCTCAGTCTTATTTTCGGGGAAACACGGTGTTATTGAAAATAGCAAACTAGGATTTAGTGTTGAGCTTTTTATTCAGCTTTTTTTTATAGGCTAACAAATTTTGAAAGCCCCGTACCCTAAAATTTGGATTTCGCAGCTTAAGGCCAATGGTTTAAAAGAATTTTTGGAACCAAGACTCCTTCCTATTTAGGGGTTTCATAGAACTTTCTTGTTAATCGCTGTCCAGAATTTATTGCCATTCATGCTGTTACGATTTTATGGGCCATCCTTTAGGCTTCAAGCAAGAGCGCTTGTCCAACAGAAATCCTTGGTAAATAATCCTTTGGTTGTTCCTTGGTGCTCCTCAGGATTGCAAGTCCTTCGTCTGATTGCAAATGGACGTCTCTCAGTATCAGTGCTTAAGTAGTCAACCAACCGCGCATTCAGGTTGTTGATTGGTTCAGGTTTAAACAACGTCACCTCACCTAGTCTATAAATTTAAGTGGTGTATTGTAGCACACCTTATATACAAAATAATGGACTCGTCGCCCCGAGTTCAAATCCTGGACGTTGCATTTCACTTAACGCTATTACCCTTGGGAAAGGTATGAATCCTACTCTCCCACAGCTATGGGTAAATAGTAGGGCAGACTGGGCTCTTTAACATTGGTTAGGCAACCGGTCTAAGAGAAGGAAAACTCTGAATTCAAACCTGTTAAACTCCGCTTAAGAAATTGACCTTGTGTCGCATCCTGCTCGTGCGGAGGGGTTGGTAAATATATATATACAAAATAATCCAACACAGGCTAACAACGAGAAAATATGATGTGGTTTTCAAAAACCAGAAACCCTTTCTATTTCAGTGGTCCCATACGAATAAAAATGAAATCGCGTGGATCCTCAAAAAAAAAACCCAAATGAAATGTGACAAAATATTTAATGAAAATCACATCCAATATTTGCATATATATATATATATATATATATATAATATATATATATATATATATATATAACGGCTTAAGAACCCAGTCTACTATACTATTTACCCATAGCTGGATGGGAAGAGGTGGATTCATACCTTTGCTAAGGGAATTAGTGAGACGTAAACAGACTTGTCCAAAATTTGAATTTGGGTCACCAATTATATTTCCTATAACAATAACCGTTACGCTAAGGGAGCATCCAATGACTAATTTGGTGTGTGTGGGGGATGTATGCAATACCTCTGCTAAAAAATTGAAGTAATGCCGAAGTAATTGCATATTGTAGAATATCATAAACTATTCTGAATTCCCAATTTATTCATGGTTTCTTTGGCACACTTTTGTGTGTGTCCGTGCGTCCGTGTGTGTGTGTGTGTGTGTGTGTGTGTGTGTCTGTGTCTGTGTGTGTGTGTTATCAGACTTTTGCTGAGGATCTTTCGCGATGAAAGCTGGTTAGTTAGCTTCTGTTACTGATTCTACGAACATATTGAGCACTCTTCAATATTCATTGACTCATTCGGTTTCTTCTTTTATCAGACATTCAAAATTGTGACTTGCTCGTTTTTTTTCTTTTTCTTTTCTGTTCAGTCATTCTCTCTGTTCAAAATATATATATATATATATATATATATATATATATATATATATATATATGTGTGTGTGTGTGTAAGTTGAAAATGGAAATGAATCCGACGATTTGTTGAAATGAAAAATAAAGGAAAGAAAATGTTGAATGGATAAAATAGGATTTATTTTATTTCATTTTATTTTACTGACACGTGTTTCGACCAGGAGTTTATACATGTATACATGTATTCTATCTATTATTTTAATTACAAAATAAAATAACAATAACAATAATAGAAAAGACTACAGAAAATTTTTAGTATACGAAGAAAAAACGGCCTTCGTCAGAGTAAATCCTTGTTGTTTTAAATGAAATCGGTTGAAATACGGAGATGTCAGTAAAAATAAAACAAAATAAAATAAATCCTATTTTATCCATTCAACATTTTCTTTCCTTTATTTTTCATTTCACACACACACACACACACACACACACACACACACACATATATATATATATATATATATATATATATATATATATATATATATATATATATTACACATACTACCGAAAGCAATAGCTACAATACCGCC
Source organism: Doryteuthis pealeii (assembly GCA_023376005.1). Lineage (NCBI taxonomy): Eukaryota > Metazoa > Mollusca > Cephalopoda > Myopsida > Loliginidae > Doryteuthis > Doryteuthis pealeii. Next base: position 58,004,490 of record CM042151.1, on the reverse strand, counting down.
AACAAAGCCTTTAGATGATGGCTCTGGCATCAGGCAACGTTTCGGGGCTGAAGTATATATATATACACACACACACACATATATATATATATATATATATATATATATATATATATATATATATATATATATATATATATATATATATATATATATATATATATATATATATCTTACACATACTACCGCCAACAATAGCTACAATATCGCCAACAAAGCCTTTAGATGCTGACTCTGGCATCAGGCAACGTTTTGGAGCAGAAGTATATATATATATATATATATATATATATATATATATATATATATATATCATATTATCATATATATATATATATATATATGATTATCAATAAATTAATGCTCTTCTTTTGCGCTTCTAAACTTGAAAGGTAATACTAAATTATTTCTGCCAAAAACCTTAAGGTCAAAAAGATAGTTTCCGTTTTGACGGTGTCAAGAGTTGTAAAGGTAGCCATAAAGGTTAGACCTTCTCTAGATCAATAGGTCACCCCCATATATCAGAATTTTTTTGTGTGTGCCAGTGTCTATCGTTTTGACAGCAACAATGGATATAATTTTTCTTTTTAGCTGGGCAGGGACATCCATCAATAACATTTATACCCCCCAGCTCTTGTAGAAGCGATATTGAATTATGTTCTCACTGCCTTTCAGTTTAAAGGTAATAATCCTATTCAGAGGGGGGTGCGCTCCGATAGTAATGCCTTCTATTTATTTCCACGGAAACTACAGCAGATAAAGGGACCAGAATAACGCCGTGGAATAGAATAAGTTTCAGGGGACCCGCAACGTCAACAGCAGGGGTCCGCAGAAGCTTCAAGGGTTTTTTTGAAATTTCATATCATCCAATCAGCGATAGAAGCACAAGTTTCTGTTTTTAGTTACTTGTACTGTGGGGATTAAATAAAACTAAAATAAAATTCAAATTAAAAAAACAACAAAATCCCATGGGCCTTTACCGGATGAACCTTCTTTGCATGTCCGACAAAAAGGACTGTCCCTGACCACCAAAAGAATCTCTCGGCCATTTCGAGTTTAGGTCTTAACTGTGTCTGGTCGCTCCTACTAGCCATGTGGATATCCCCTTGCCACAGGCGACTATGACCCAGTCAATAAAGCCTAAGTCACAAAACCACCTTCTGTCTTTGTCTCAAAGCAAAACACTCTAAGAACACGCACAAAAGTATCCAGCTACATTTAAACCATAAAACACCCCCAAACCTCTTCCTACCCCAAACATTATCCCTCCCATAGTACACACCTATGAAAATTCAACTTAAATAGCAACCACTCCAGAAATTTTGAACGGTTGTACTTTTAAGGAACACGCATATTAATATATTTGTGTTTCATCATTTACTGTTCTTTATCAATAGACCAAATCTGTTTCCCTAGATCGTTTTTTTTCTATTCGTTTCAGGAAATCTTCTACATAATGTACTGAAATTTCATGGGTGCCAGTAATTGTGATCAGGACTGTATCAATAGCATCGAACAAAGAATGGTAAACAGATTCTGTCCCGTTTTTCTTTGACGATGTTTTGTTGTTGAGCGAATTAGAACAAATTCCAATGAGGTCACGCACACACACACACACACACACACACACACACACGCGCGCACACACACACGCACACACACACACACACATACACACAGGCGCGCGCACGCACGCACTACAAAACTGAGAACTCTTTAAAAAAGAAGAAAAGAAAAGAAAAAGAAAAGAAAAGAAGAATGACTCAATAGTACAAATCACTAATAATTCTTAGGATGAGAAAAAGGACACTTAAAGAATTCTCACCAAAAACCCAAATTTGATTTAATAGGTTCCTTTTATAGAAATCAAATTCTTTTCTTTTTTGTCATATCAAAGTTGATTTAGCCCGGAATGTTGCAGTTCTGTACTTTAAGCGGCCAACAAAGAAACAGATGTGTAATTCATTGTTTTTTTTTTATATGACTACGATCAAAACATTGTAGAGAATAGTAACCATATTATCATTGTAATCAACATGTATAAAAAAAAAAGATTTTTCATGTTAATAGCACACAGAGCACGATCAAAAAGTATCGAGCCTGAACCTTTAAAAGTTTTTAATTTTGTAATTTATGCGCCAATAAATTATGCCTTCTTATCATTAAGACTATGTTCTTTATAAAACTTACACACACACACACACACACACACACACATATATATATATATATATATATATAAATTTCAAATTCTCTCCTGTATTACCCGTCTTTCTTTTAAAAAATCAAAACATTCTGCACTGATGAAGACCTATTGTTTACATGTGTTTTTCTATTATTATTATTATTATTATTATTATTATTATTATTATTATTATTTCATTTTATACTTAGAAAAATTTTAAATAGAATACTGTATGTGTAAGGAAATTCTGGTCGAAACACATGTACGCATATAATAAATTCATCTATCTTTTATTTATCTTTTCAACCAATCATTTCCATCTTTTTTTTTTCACTCTATCTCTCTCTCTCTCTCTCTCTCTCTCTCTCTCTCTCTATATATATATATATATATATATATATATATATATATATATGGCCCATTGTCAGTATAAGCCAGAGAGTAAGAGTCTATCCTTTTTTCAATAGCACTAGACCAGAAAGGTAGTTTTGCGTTTGAGGTGGAGCGCCACACTTAACAACAGATCTCCATTTTACCGCACAGATCCAAGCTGTGCTATTCATGCGCTGGAAGGATTGGAATGCTCAGTTGGTAGAGCACCCACCTAGGAATCACAAGGTTCCTGGTTGGATACCGGTCCCCACCAACTCAGTGCATGAGTAGCACAGATTGGGTAATCTGATCTGCGTGGTAAAGTAGGGAGCTGACAGGAGGTGTGACGTTCCACCTCAGCAAAAACAATCTCTCTGGTCTAGCACTATCTAAAAAATATAATATATATAACATAAGATTCCACTAACTTAATAAACACACACACACACACACACACACACACACACACAGACACATTCATTTGGAATATACATTGCTATATATAATATATATATACATATATGTATATATACATATAGTCTTCAGGGTGGCCAAAAGTCAGTGTCAGCCAATCATCGAGAGAGTCTATCCTCTTTTCACTAGCGCTAGACCAAGGAGATTGTTTTTGCATCTGAGGTGGAGCGCCACACCTACCATCAGCTCCACACTTTACCACACAGGTCCCTGTGCTACTCATTTGCTGAGTTGGCGAAGGTCGGTATCGAACTAGGAACATTGTTGTTTCTAGGCGAATGTTCTATCGACTGATCTAACCGGCCTTATATATTATATATATATATATATATATATATATATATATATATATTTACTAACACCTCCGCATGAGCAGGATGTGACACAAGGTCAATTTCTTAAGCGGAATTTTAACAGGTTTGAATTCAGAGTTTTCCTTCTACTAGACCGGTTGCCTAACCAAGGTTAAAGAGTCCAGTCTGCCCTACTTTACCCATAGCTGAAGGGAGAGTAGGATTCATACCTTTCCCAAGGTATTAGCGCTAAGTGAAATGCAATTAACACATCCAGGATTTGAACTCGGGGCGACGAGTCCATTTCACATGAGTTTAACCATTACACCACGTGCTTCCAAAATATATATATGTATACACAAATATATGTGCTACACATAAACAGTCACGTACATAAACAATAAGATTCAAGTAACTGAATTCATACTTGTTTACATTAATCAACATCTATATATATAAGTATTCATATACATGTACACACACACACACACACTATATATATATATAACCTTACACATTGCTTTCACATCCTCACACACACACACACACACATACACATACACATACACATATAAGAGAAGAAGGACATGAAAGCATCAGATTCCAGTAATTGAATAGCTATGTTTTGAGGAGAGCCTCCTTGCTGAAACCGTTGTAAACAACATCTCAAAATCAAGAGTGTTTTCAGAGAGAGAGAGAGAGAGAGAGAGAGAGATACTGAGAGAGAGACTGATAGAGAGAGAGAGAGAGAGACTAAGAGAGAGGACTCTTTTAACTTTGGACATCATGATGCTTCGGTCATGGGGAGAGGAGAGAATGAGTGCCAATTTGTTCTTCTACAACTACAATCTGAGTTGGTATTCGGCCATTTTAATCAACAATATTTCTGGGCTTTAAAATGCCTTCACTGAGATCATCATTTAACCAACCCTAACATCGCATAACAGTTCAATAGAAAAGAGAGAAATTCGGCTAATATAAAAAAAAAGGCACAGCTATTTATTAGTTCAACCTTATGTAGTAGTGTCATTGAATTGACAACTTGAATTTGTTTACAATAAAAATCCATTAGAACTGAGGCAGGGTAATACTAGTGAAAATTGTTAATATTAATGATAAACAATACTTCATATGAAATACACACACATACACACACATACACACACACATATATATATATATATATATATATATATTATATTTGGGAGAATATGTGCTTAATTGAAGTCATACCTAATTTTTGAAAGTTAGTTAATTAATAATTAATTAATTAATTAATTAGGCGGGCATACCTATTTAAATGTAAGGCTAAACAAATCAAGAAAAATCAAGAAAAATTGTTTAGCCTTATATTTAAATAGGTATGCCCGCCTAATTAATTAATTAATTAATTAATAATTATTAATAATTAAGTTTTAAAAATTAAGTACAACTTCAATTAAGCACATATTCTCCCAAAAATTGTCGGCTAAAAAAAACCATATCATAAACACATCGCTAATGTGTATTTACTATATGTATATATATATTATATATATATATATATATATATAGTATATGTTTATCCCTAGCTCACTTGGTGAGATAGTGGTGGACCAAGTTTTTCAGTTCGATACCAGCTCTCGCCAACTCAGCGTATGAGTAGCACAGTGATATGTGTTGTAAAGTAAGGAGCTGATGGTAGGTGTGGCGCTCCGCATCAGACACAAAAACAATCTCCTTGGTCTAGCACTAGTGAAAAGGGGATAGACTCCTTCGCTGTCTGGCCACACCTACCGTCAGCTCCTTACTTTACCGCGCAGATCCCTTGGATCCTTGTGGTTTCTAGCCGAACCCTCTACCGACTGAGCTAACCCAGCCCTATATATATATAATATATATATATATATATAGTAACTGTATGAAAAAAACACATTCCTAATGATTAAAATGTCCTCTTTGTTAATTTTCAATCACTTTCTTTCAGAATTTGAAGGTTTTAGTCCTCTAATCAGAAATATGAAAAAAGAAGTGATGCGTTTACTACATGAATTCAAGATAGATCATAATTTTGCTTCATGACAATGCTTGGCCACATGATGCCAGGATGACACTGTGGAAGCTCACTGACTCGGGATATGAGACTTAGTAACATCCACCATATTCTCACCATTTTTCCAAGCATCTGGACATTTTTTTTACACCAAAAAATATTCCATTGCAAAGGAGAAGCAGAAACTGCATTTAGAGATTTCTTGGCATTAAAACATTGTAGGTTCATGTGTAGATATGCACAGGCTGAGATAGATAGATTGATAGATAGATAGATCTGAATAGGCTCATATGTAGATATGAACTGGCTGAGATAGATAGATAGATAGATAGACAGATAGATAGATAGATCTGAATAGGCTCATATGTAGATCTGAACAGGCTGAGATAGATAGATAGATAAATAGATCTGAACAGGCTCATATCTAGATATGAGCAAGCTGAGATAGATAGATAGATAGATAAATAGATCTGAATAGGCTCATATCTAGATATGAGCAGGCTGAGATAGATAGATAGATAGATAGATAGATAGATTTGAACAGGCTCATATGTAAATATGAACTGGCTGAGATAGATAGATAGATAGATAGATAATAGATAGATAGATAGATCTGAACAGCTCATATGTAGATATGAACAGGCGATAGATAGATAGATAGATCTGAACAGGCTCATATCTAGATATGAACAGGCTGAGATAGATAGATAGATAGATAAATAGATCTGAAGAGGCTCATATCTAGATATGAGCAAGCTGAGATAGATAGATAGATAGATCTGAACAGGCTCATATGTAAATATGAACTAGCTGAGATATATAGATAGATAGATAGATAGATAGATAGATCTGAACAGGCTCATGTGTAGATATGAACAGCTGAGATAGATAGATAGATAGATAAATAGATCTGAACAGGCTCATATCTAAATATGAGCAAGCTGATTGATAGATAGATAGATAGATAGATAAATAGATCTGAACAGGCTCTCTAGATAAGCAATAGATAGATAGATAGAAGATAGATAGATGAGGAGATAGCAATAGATAGATAGATATAGATAGATAGATAGATCTGAACAGATAGCAAGCTGAGATTGATAGATAGATAGATAGATAGATAGATAAATAGATCTGAACAGGCTCATATCTATTAGATAGATAGAGCATGATAGAATAGATAGATAGATAGATAGATAGATAGATATAATTGGCGCATCACAGATGATCGCCGTCTTACCACAGAATTCAACTGATTCTAATTAATAATTAATTGTCTCTTAAGTGCAGCTGCTAACTTACTAGTCTTAAGGCAAACGTGACAAAATATACATAGATACATAGATACATATGAACAGAGTGTGATAGATAAACCATGAAGGCATAAATAATCTTGCTAATCGATGGCAGAAATCCAAAGATGTTCAGGGGCCAGATTTTGACTGATTAAAATACTGTTTACATTCAATAATTCAGGAATAAAAGTTTATCTTATTTTTTTTTTTCCGTGCAAGCTAATATTTATATTGGAAATGCACTTGGAACAATTTCCAAGGACCAAGAAAAAAATCAGGGAATTAAAAATCTGTGGAAGAATTGTGATTGTTCAGAACACAGCACTGCTGAATTCACAGAGAATATTTAAAAGACTCTTGGAGAATTGGAGAGGAGAATTGCTGTCACTTAAATCCATTAAAAGACCATCAACTGATGCTGGTATAAAAAAGTTAGGACCGTATGTCCTTTAGGCACCCCTTTTGCGATCTCGTTTCATAAGGACATTTTTCATTTACACTGTCAAAATCCGGTTGTTTGTTAACAAATTTTTAGAGTTTCTTTTTTTAATCATAAAACTAACCCCTAACCCTAACCCCTAACACTAACCCCTAACAAACAACCGGATTTTGGCGGTGTAAATGAAAAAAATGTACTAATGAAACGAGATCGCAAAAGGGGTGCCTAAAGGACATATATTCTAAAAGTTGCAAATATAACAAATACAAAAACTAAGGGTTATTTCCAAAAACTCCAACATAAACAAAGGGGAACCACACTTGACTAATAAATTATTTATTTATTTTCCCATTAAACTAACCCTAAACTCTAACCCTAACCCTAACCTTAACCCCATCTTCTTTTTTCCAAGTAGATCAATAAATAAATAAATAAATAATTTATCAGTCAAGAGTGGTTCCCCTTTGTTTATGCTGGAGCTATGTTGAAATAACCTTAAATAGAATATTAAATTATAATTTGTCTGGTTTCAATCTTTGGTTTAAATTCTGTCAATTTTGAAGCAGAAAATGAAGTTCTTTACAATTTACAAGCAATAATTTGATTAATGAAAAATTTCATTTTCTCTTTTCTTGCTATAACAATAGAATTTCTTATTAGTCTGTTGTAAGACTACGTTGCATGACCAATATATACATATATAAAGGGCAGTTGTTTGGATATGTTCAGATGGACTACGAAGATAAAACAATTAACGACAATATATATGCACATTAATATCACCAGGGCTTGGTTTTTGAGCAAAATAATGAAGGTTTGATTTATATTTGTGAAGATAATTAAAAAATAAAATTTAAATGATAAGAGCATAGAATTTCTTTTGCATTTAATATTTTAAATAGTAGACAATAATTTTTTTCTTTTCAGAGTGGCTGAATCAATGCCAGATTTTTTTTTTTTACATAGGGATTTTAATGGGGCATCCTGTAAGGATCCAACTTGTGATTCAGTAATAATGGATTTGTGAGACTAAATCTACACAGGCGATGCTGGGTGGCTGCTTCTAGTATATATATATATATATATATATATATATATATATAATATATATATATATATATATAACAATCTGTGTGTCACACAGTAAGAGGATTATTCAAAAGTAATGACTCCTTTTTTATTATTGTCTTCATAAAAATCCATAGAAAATTCCTGCGGATTACCATTATACAGTTCCTGACCAATTTTTTTCATTGCATTGTGAAGGCCAAAATCTATTAAGAACAATGAGCAGCACGTCTCTATTAAAATTTCCACAATAAAAAAAAATTAAATTGAAAAAAAAAAAAAATGAACTATCCAGATTTAAACAATTCACAGTTATTATAGACCAGGAGTGGGGAATCTGCATCCTTAAGGCCATATGTGGCCTTTCCAACCATCAAGTGCTAGATTCCACAGCCTTGTTGAAAGACCAATTAAATTTGCACACCTCCACTTTAAAACCCAATATCCAAATGATTTCTCAAAAAAAAAAAAATCAATCTAAAAATCATTAAAAGGTCAGTGAATGTTTTTCATTTCTTTTAATAAGAAATATACCATGGAGATGGCATTTTGGAATGTCAGTTTATAGAGGTGCAGGTGGCCCAGTGGTTATTGTTATAGAAAACGGACCTGGCGAGCCAAGTTCAAATAGTGGACAGGGCGGTTTGAATTTCACTTTGCACTAATCTCTTTAAGAAAGGCATGAATCTATCTTCCTCCCCACAGCTATGGGAAAATAGAGAATTTGGCAGATTGTAGTCTCTGGTCTTGGTAGGCCAACCATTTTCAAAGAAAGAAAATCTCTTTGCACTAATGCCTTTAAGAAAGGCATGAATCTATCCCCCTCCCCCCTGCTATGGGGAAATAGATAATATGCCAGCTTCCAGTCTCTGGTCTTGGTAGGACAACCAGTTTCAAAGAAAGAAAAACTCTGACATCAAACAAACACAAGTACAAGCAAATTGGTAAGGAGGGAGTCTGGCCCCTACCATTTCTGATCCCTGTCACAAAATTTATACTATGAACATCCAATGTCTAAGGATCTGGATCAATAAGAACAAACACTGTAAAACTAGCATAGATAAACTGTGAAAGAATATAACTATCTCTAAACCTTAAAAAACACTTAAAAAAGGAATTAAATTTGTTATCAGCAAAAAAGTTTAAACTTTAGATTTTATTATATGGTAAAAATGTCACAAAATTTCTACTTTGAACATCCAATGTTTAGGGATCTGGATCAATGGGGTCTTGTGTATCTGATTGATATGGACTCGTATCTGGCCTTGCAGTTTAAAGAAAGAACAAGTATATCAATTTACTCTTAACATCGTATACCGCCTCATTCCACCCATCCAGAAGTCACATTCATTTTCCTAATCCACCCCAAATGATAACCTTTGTTTAAATGTAATATTTAACATATTTAGAAGTCTATGATTTAAGGGAAATAACAGGTAACTTTAAATGAAAAGGCCATTTTTAGCCATTTATTGATAAATCCTTATAGGAATGGGGCTCTGAACTTAGAAAATACCCAACAGGATGTTAAGAGTTAAATATGCACAAAGTTATAAACTAAGTTTCAACTTTAAATTTTGTTGTAATGTAAACACACTACAAATTTATTGAGTGTGCCCTTATTAGTAAATGATGAATTTCAATGCTGCCTTTAAACATGAAAAGGATCCTCCAACCCTGCATACCATATTCCACTTGTATGATGAGACGCTAAGTTTGTGTCAGACCCTAAAATTACATTAGAAAGGTCATGTTATTTTTAGATCCGTTTTCTTCTTCTTGGTGATGAAATTAATATAAAATTAAAATTAAGAATAAATTAAAAATAAAATTTTCAAAAAAAAATTATAAAATGAAATAGAATATTTTTATTTTGGTTTTCCATGGTATTTATTTATTTTAATTTTTTTAAAGAATTTTTAATCTTTTTTTGATGATTTTTGACTCCATATTAGTGTCAACTATTTCAGACTCACATTACACGTATTTTTTATTTTATTTCTCTCTTTTTACATTTAAAAAAAAAGATCTGTTTTTTTTCCTTTGCTCCCTATAACGACTGCTGCAACTCTAGCAGCAAGACGTGCCAACACCTTCCCGTGACGTTGTTCCCTTACTCGGATTTTTATTTTTTTTTTTTTTTTTTTTTTTCTATTTTCTATCTCATTTTATTTTAAAGTTTTTTATTTCATTCTCCCGCTATTAAGCTGTAAACACATTAACATCTAAACCTCCATCCTGGGAAAAATACTGATTAATTAATTCATACCACAAATGTAATGAGAATTTAAAACAGTATTTTATTTCATTTTGTTTTGTCTTTGTTTTATTCAATTTTTTTTTTTGGTGCCTTAGATTATTAAGGAAAATAAAAATCGATTTGTTTATTTATTTATTTATTTTTGTTAGTTGATCATTTTTAAAGATTTCTTTTTTTTTCCAGTGATTTTATGCTTTTCTTAAATTTATTTTATTTTTTTTTTTTGGGTGAGGGAGGAGTGAGAGCGGAGAAAGTTTGGCAGAAACAAGTCGACAGCTTAAAAGGCGAAAGCCAAAATTTATCGATGCATGCATGGAAATTGCAAGAGAAGGATGATCTGTCCGAAATGAGGGGTGAGGAGTGGGGGGTGTAAGAAAAACAAAACAAATTGAGGGACGCCTCCACAGATACATATTCATGCACACGTATGCACACATATATACTTGTACACACACACACCCATATACACACAGATACAAATGCATACTCATGCATGCATGCATGTACACTCATGTATATATATATATATATATATATATTAATATATATAATATATATATATATATATATACATTTATTCTATTTTCATATATATATAATATATATATATATATATATATATATCTAAGTTAGGGTGGTGTGGAAATGAAGTTGACGGTAATTAGTAACTGACAACTGGTTTGAAAATCACATAGAAAAGAAACTGTCACTTACTAAGTGCTGTTATCTCCATGTCTTCACTACCCTAACTTAGATATTTAGATATACATGCTCTATCAAAAATATTCAGCACTATTTAATTATAAATATAGCACACTATATTATCAATATCAATATATATATTAACCAATAAGAAATCAGCATCTTGGTCAGCGAAAGGTGAATTGTTTTCAAACACTTCCTATAACGATCAATGGTAATTTTCCATTTAACATACTGTTATTTAAATTTTAGTACACTACAGTCATAATTCGTAGGCGACTCCATTTTGTTGTAAATTCAGTACTGAGTAAACAGTAAAAGAAATAATGCCCCATCACTGAAATATAGACAAATTCAACCAAAATACATTACAACCTTAAAATATCTGTAGACAATATCAAGAGAAGGTAATATCCATCACTAAAATAAGTAAAATCTATGGCAAGAATTAAAAGTTTGAATAAATTGTCAGTCACCCAAAAACCTTCACAAATTAGAATGTGAAACCATTTGAAAATAGGAGTAAATCCCAGAAAAGACTTGTTCAAATCTCATTAAAATCTTTAGAAAACAATTGTAGCTAGTTGTAGAGGCCATGCCATTGACTTTTAATATTGTTCATTTTTCTTTTTCTTCTCATAATTAGTGAATTTAATCTCTCCAAAAATTGAGTTTTATATTCTGTTTTTTTTTTTTGGGGGGGGGTTGTAATTAATAACATTTAAAAATACTGGCATCAGAGGGATATTAAATTCTAAGAAATGGAGCAGAATATTCAATATTCAGGGGTGTATAAATAATTTTGTCCTTTACTGTATATGTTAAATTACTTTTTATTCAACATGAATTTTATTTTAAATTACAATTAACATTATTTCAAATAAGCAAAAATGGACACACATTTATTCCTCATATTATAGACATTTTGAAAAATATTCATAATATAATGGCATTTTTAGTTATGTTCATGTGCCCATGTCTAACTGTTCTAACAGTAACTGATTTAATTTATAAAAGGAAAGCCATGTACTTTTTTAAAAAGTCATTACTTTATTCTATGGGTCAATGAAAAATCATAAAAGAAAACAAGTAATTCTGTCTTTGAATTAAACTTGTAATTAAAAACAAATAAAAAAACAAATTAAGTTAGTACAGTATTTGATGGTGTATTAGATGCCCTTTTCACATATGCAAAACACAAAAATAAAAATAAATAAACATACATTATTTGTATTATTCAGACTATTGTCCTCATCTTTATTGTTATCTGCACGTTTTGGCTGATAAGATAAAGTGAAAATTCTTCCAAACTGTTGCCATGTCAGTAGTACTGACTGCACCACCTAGACTCTTATGAAATGCCCAGAGAAACAGTTAGATGAGGAATACGCAAGGATGCTGCATGCTGTCTTGAACCAATCTTGGAAGAAGCACCCCACAAAAGAGCAACTGTACAGCCACTTACCCCCATCACACAAACTATTAGAGAAAGATGAACAAGACATGCTGGACACTGCTGGAGAAGCAAGGACAAACTTATATGACATTCTCCTGGGGACACCTACACATGGACACACCAGTGCAGGCTGACCACTAAAACCTACATCAAACTCACAAACACACACAAACATACATACATATACATACACATAGACATGCAAACATAAACAAAAACACAAACAAACTTAGAAACAAACACATACATACAGATACACACATATACACAAAAACACACATATATACACAAAAACACACACAAACACACATACTCACACAAATACATATATACTCACACACACACACACAAACACACATTTAAAGACTCATGAACACATGCAAACACACACAAACAAACATATACACACAAGCACATGTATAAACACACATACTCCCATACTTATACATGGTCACACCAGTATAGGCTGACAAGCAAAACAATTCATCAGTCAGCTGTGTGAAATCTGAATGCTGCACAGAGGACCAGCCAGGGAGGATGAGGAAACATTATGGAAAAAGCGAATAACATACACAGACAGTTACATTTGCCTCTGTTGGTCTTAGAAACTTCATCACTTTTTCCATAACTTTTCATCACATTTTATTGGACTTTTCCTAATTTGTTATTTCCTTCATATGTACACACACACACATATATATATATATATATATATATATATATATATATATATATATATATATATATTATTTCAAAATATATATGTATTTATATAAAAGTATATTGCAAAATATATGTATATATATATTTCAAACATTTCAAAAATTCTCCGTATTTTGACCAGTTTTACTCTTGAAGGTCGTCATTCTTTGTATACTAAAAGATTTTGTAGTTTCCTATTATTATTATCATTATTATTATTATTATTATTTTATTTTATATTTAGTTACATTGTAGAAGTAAAAAAATTAAAATTGGACTAAAAAGAACAGCATAGTTTAGGACAGAATGAATTTTCATTTTGGCCATTATATTACACTTGAAAAAAGTAACTTACTGAAGCTGAAATGAGATTACTTTAATAGTAGAACAAAACAAAATTTTATATTTAAAATAATAATAAATAGAATACATGTATACATGAACTAACTCCTGACCAAAACACGAGTTAGTAAAATAAAATCTATTTCATCCATTCAGCATTTTCTTTTCTTTTTATATTTTTCCTTTCAACATAAGTTTGAGGACTCTAGTGAATTCATTTCTGCTTAGAAATGTAGGGATTAAATATTCTCTTATATTTGACTGCTGCCTCTGACCACACGGGTATAAAGGTTTGGCGAACGAAAGTTCTTTCGGGTTTCAAACCAGGCCAGGGGTAGCTGTTAATGTATAGCCACACTGATGAGAGGTGAAACCTTGAAACATGTGTCTGTGGATTACTTATTTATTATATATATATATATATATATATATATATAATAAGGATATCTACTGAGTCAGACGAACCTACTATTAGTTTCGCATAAAGCTCTTCAGGGCTAAAATCTGACTTTTAGATTTTAGCCCTGAAGAGCTTTATGCGAAACTAATAGTAGGTTCGTCTGACTCAGTAGATATCCTTATTACTTGGCTCTACTTAGGTATCGAGCACTTTTTACAAATTAGCTTCTCCTAGCGGTTATATGAATATATATATATCTTATATACATATATATACATATAAATTGTTTTTTCTTTGGCCAAATACTATACCAATAGATTTTTTTTTGTTGGTACGAATATCTTGGTCTTTTCTTTTTCAAAAAATTTTTTTCTTCCTGGTTGATGTTTGGTAGTATATTTTTACAATCAAACTCTCTGCGGGTTTTTTCTTTCCGCAAGGATCTACCAACACGCTTGGTATATTATATATATATATATATATATATCGGTATACAAAAAAACATATATATATATATATATATATATACATATACATGGGACAGTTGCTTGTGCAAGCTGATGATGATGCATTGTACCAACTCCACTAATGCATCTTAGGCATAGAGGCTTTGCAGCAGAGAAATTAAAACCACCTATTGCTAGAAATAATTACACATTTTTATGGTCATCAGCAAATACTGCATTCTGAAGAGAGTCAACTCTACAGGCTGGTACGAGCATAGAATGTGTGGCATATAAAACCGAATTGGATTTATATTGGAAAAAAATCAAAATAGAAATCTGTGTTCTCTAGATTTCTGTTCAGATCTTTTGTAATGTAAATATAGTTGTATATTCTATGCTTTCTATGCACCACACACACAAATACACACATACACACACACACATATATATATACTTTGGTGTGGTACCAAGTTTCTTGGTACAAGGTGATTCTAGGCTGGTCCTATTCTCTACCAGTAGTTTGTTGTAGAGTTCAGGTTCCAAATGAGAGCTCAATGTTTAATTATTGTAAACAGAGCAAAGTTATTTGTGAATAAAAAGGCCTTAAATATCATGGGTATCGTGGTTATGGACCATTACCACTCGTGAGTATGCCCACAAGCTTCTTCAGACCACTGATATCTTTTATTTTCTTAATAAAAAATATCTGTGGTCTGAAGAAGCTTGTGATCATACTCACGAGTGGAAATGGTCCATAACCACGATACCTATGGTATTTAAGGCTTTTTTATTCACAAATATATATATATATATACATAGGAGAAATGTAGAACAAACATGGGATGTTACAATGGATGAAAATTTATTAGTCATAGTGTTGATGTTCGAACATTTCGGTTTATAAAGAACACTACAACTAATAAATTTGCATCCATTGTAACATCCCGAGTTTGTTCTACATTTCTCAACCAAACTGTCAAATTAATTTCCTCATTTTTAGAAAGCACAAGTTTCCTAGTTCGAAACCAACCCTCGCCAACTCAGCGTATGAGTAGAACAGGGATCTGTGTGGTAAAGTAAGGAGCTGATGGTAGGTGTGGCACTCCATCTCAGACGCAAAAAACAATCTCCTTGGTCTAGCACTAGTCAAGGGATAGATTCCCACTGATACAAACTTTAGGGCACCCCAACAACTTATATATATATATATATATATATATATATATATATATATATATACATTCCTCTCAATGCCTACATATGTGAGGAAAAGTTATGGAAAAAGTGAATAACATACACAGACAGTTACATTTGCCTCTGTTGTTCTTAGAAGCTTCATCACTTTTTCCATAAGTTTTCCTCATATTTTATTGAATTTTCCTAATTTGTCATTTTTCTTTATATATATATATATATATATATATATATATATATATATATATATATATATATACATATTTCCTTCAGCTATGAGTAATAGTAGGGACTGGGATCTTTAACTTTGGTTTGGCAACCAATCTAGGAGTAGGAAAACTCTTAATTTATACCTGTTAAACTTCCATTAAGAAATTGAACTTTGTGACATCCTACTCATGTGAAAGGGTTGGTATATATATATACATATATATAAATATAAATATAAATATATATATATATATATATATATATATATATATATACAAGGACATATGAAGAGTATTCCCCACTGAATTAAGTGCATTGACAAAGAGATTATGTTGAAAAAAAGAACACTTGTTAGAATAAGTGTCTTTTTCATCATTAGTCTGTAGAATTATTACAGACATACCTACATACAAAACCATACTGATTATGTCTACAATTTACACAAATGCCCTGATACGATTACCCCCAGCCCAAGCTTACTGCTTCCATCCAGTCCTGATTTGTACTCTAAAATGATTTATACACATTTACCAAATCAAACATCCATATATCTTCTATCAATGCCATAGAAAGTCATCAGACGTGGATACACATTTTAGAAATACTTATAAACATATAGTCTTATGAATATTTATAATTGAACGCATGCATGTGCATAAACAAATGGCGGACTGTGTGCATGGATATCCATGCATAAATATCTTTTGTGGGCAATATGCCAGTTCGTGTTTACAATGATTCATAACAAATCTGTTTTTTCTTTTAATGAGGGTTGGGGTTGGGGTTGGGATTGGTCATTTGGATGAAAATTTATCAAGTCAAAGGCAAAATATTTTTTTTTTTGTATGAAAAATTACATGCATGCTTAATTCATTTGAACAAAGTTTCTGATGCTTTTATTATTTTATTCATTTATTTATTTGTTTATTTATACATTTTTATTATTATTGTTAGTTTTTCACACTAGTATCAGCCGATGATCTTTCCCTGGGGTTTGAGTGACAACAAGTCTCCTCAGGTCTCTAAGACTCTTCTGAGTATTCTGGCAGATTGCAGCAGTGCAGTATTCTGCATGGTTTCAATTCTTCCTCTGATCTCCAGATTTTCCAGTCTTTTTCTAAGCTTTTTGGGACAGTTCCAAGTGCACCAACTACAATTGGTATCACTTTCACCCTGATTATTATTATTATTATTATTATATATAATTTTTTTCACACCAATTTTAACTGTTTTTTTTTTTTTACTGGAGTCATAGTGACAGCAAGTCTCTTCAGATTTCCAGAACTCTTTTGAGTATTCTAGCCGATGTTAACAATCCTGTCATTTGGATAGTCTTGATTCTTCCTCTGATTTCCAATTCATCCAGACTATTTTCCAAATCCTTAGGGACTGTTCCAAGGGTACCAATTACAAAAGGCCAGGTTCAAGTATTTGTCTATCTTTGCACTTTTTTTTTGCAATTATAATTATATAAAATTAATTATAATTAACTTGCATTTTGACCACTTTTTGGGTGATCCATTTGTATCTCAAAAAACAGATAATTTTATGTTTTATTTTCTCAAACAGGTTCTTGTTTGTGCATATACAATTTGTTGAAATGTTTAAAATCTAATCTCTTTTCAGTGGATCACCTTTCAGTGGATTCAGGATGCCATGTGGAAGACCTACCAGGGACGATGACTGATAGGGACGATTGAACAAGACATCAACAATGATCCATGAAAAAGTCTTGCAGCAACATTGCTTTCCTGAATAAAGGCAATAATGAAAATGCGCTTTTTTTTCTGTAAATACTAACTTTACAAATTCTCTTTACTTACTTAGGTACAAAACTCCGCTGACATTGAATTTTTACTCCCACCCTCAGCAATTATGTTTGCAAAAATTTTTTACATCGCCCGGAGGGTTTTTATATTTTGTATAGTATTGATATATAGCTTGTTGTATTCATAAGTAGAAAGTGCTCCAATATCGATGATAGCATAGGAAAGACTAAAGAATAATGCTATATGGTAACTGTCAGTTTCTCACCTTTTGAAATACCATAGCGAGAAACTGACAGTGCCAATGAAAACTTTTTTTGTGGCATTTAACCCCTAACTGACCTCAAAATGAGAACATCTAGAAATTTGAAAAGAAAGAAAAAAACAGTCATATATGATAGATATAGTTTGCAATGTTTTTAAAAGTAAAAGAGTGCTCAAATATCATTGATAGAGCATTGTATAATCTAAATAGTAGCTAAGGACATAGCCATAGGCAAAGAAATTTGGTAGTACCAAAACGTATTATTTCATATTGCTCTGCAACCTAACCACATACATATATATACTATATATATATATATATATATATATATATATATATATATAATTAGGGCCAGTTTAGCTGAGTCGGTAGCAGCATCCGGCCTAAGAAACTCAAAATCCTGGATTGCATACCGGGACCTTGACAACTAAGTGTATGAGACCAGAGGATTCGTGTGTAAAGTAAGGTGCTGATGGTAGCTGTGCGCTCCGACCTCAGATGCAAAAACAAATCTCCTTGGTCTATACACTAGTGAACAGATAGACTCTCCCAGCTGTCTGCGCTGATACTGATTAAAGGCACGCCCGACAACTTTATTTATTATAGTAATATATATATATATATAATATATATTATATATATATATTTTATAAATCTTTATCACTTTGGTATGATTTTATTTTATAAACTATTTTATTACAGCTTATTCAACAAGCGATACAAATAAAGAAACCGAAGCCATAAGATTTCAAAACGAAAATATTTACTGAGACATATTTGATTTGAGCTTGACATCATAAAGTTCAGTATCTTGAAAATGATTAAATTTAATATAAAAATATAATAAAAAAATGTTGGGAAATTCAAAAAAGATCACATTCTGTTATTGTGTTCAAAACTTATGAGATAAGACCACAAGTATTATCTAAGTTGCT
>CM042151.1:57957772-57985644 GCA_023376005.1 Doryteuthis pealeii | reverse complement strand
AAGGCAGACAGGGAAAAAAAAAAGAGGGGGGAAAACCAAAAGGAAAATGAATTAAAAGAAGGGAGAGAGGGGCGAGACAGAGAGAGGGGGGTAATGGCATGAATTAAAGAAAGAGGGAGAGGGATGAGGGGATTGGAGTACAATATTACACAATACAAATAAAAAAAACGCACAAATAAAATATTTAAAAAGGACGGAAAGAAAAAGTGGAAAAAAGAACGGGAGAGAGGAGAGAAGAGAGCAGAGACAGAGAGAGGAGGAGGGGGGTAGAAAGCAAACAAAAACCAAAAAAGTGCTATGGATAAAAAACAAACGAAACAAACCTTATACGTTGCGTATGAATAACATGATATCTAAACCACTTTCGATCAGAATATAAAAGGACGAACAATTAATAAAATGTAGATGCCACATATAAAATAGAAATACAAAAAAAAGCAATTGTGCAAAAAAACAATGGATGTTGAAGAAACGGACGATACAAAGATGATACTAATTCAGGACTTACACAAATCATAATACAAACGAATAACTATACAAGAGGACATAGAAAATAAAATAAATAAAAACTTGAGTATGAATTAAAGAGAGGAAGAGGAGGAGAGGGGTTGGAATTAAAGCGACAGAAAGAAAAAGTGATACAGAACGGAGAGAGAGAGAGAGAGAGAGAGAGAGAAAGAGATGAGGACAAATGAACAGAGAGAGAGGCAAAACTGGATTTTTGTCACCCCTTTTCAATGGAAACAAATAAATAAAAAAGACAGACAGAAAAAGAGGAAAAGGAAAATGAATAAAGAGAGGAGAGAGAGAGGAGAGAGAAGAGAGAAGAGAGAGATTGAGAGGGGGGGAGAGTTGGCATGAATACAGAAAAGGAGAGAGGGAAGGGTTTGGAGATAAAGGACAGAAGAAAAAGTGAAAGAACGGGAGAGAGAGAGAGAGAGAGAGAGAGAGAGAGAGAGAGAGAGAGAGAGAGATGAGGGACAAGGGGCAAAAAGAAGAGAGACAAAACTGGATTTTTGTCCTCCCTGTCAAATGGGAAAACAAACACGCCCATGCAAAGGGTTGAAGAAGTTTAGCTTCACTTGAAACATCAATTAAAAATATGTTGATTCAGTTGTCATTCTTTGCAGCCCGCAAAAAAACAAAAAAAGGCTTTGTATTTGCCATTGCACAAAAACTCTTGTGTGTTTGCCTTCCCGTTGCACAATATTGTCCCTTCACTGTAAATACACACCATTGTGACCATTGCTGGATTTTAAATTAGTTTATTGGTTGTATGCAGACCATAATATGGATTTATCATTGTATGGCACAGGCTGGTCGAAAGCTTGTCACCCCCTACATATTCTTTTATTATAATGGAGAATTGGGTTCTGTCATTCTTAAATCACAATACCCTCAGAAATTATCAAAAGTTTAATCAATGAGTATTTAATTTATAGTCAAAATCATTAATACATAGATAAAAATCTTATCTTATTTATTAATGGATGTGCTCTTTATATGAACATCTGTGTGAGAAGTTGCCTCAAAACAGTCATTGGCTTTAAAATCCAGCAATGTTTCTTATATATTAATTTATTATATTATAATATAATTTTATATATATATATATTAATTATATATATTATATATAATTATATTTAATATATTAATAATAGAATAAATCTTATCTTCATTATTAATGATGCTTAATATTGAAAATCTGTGTGAGAGTTGCCTCAAAAAAGTCTCATGTGGCTTTTAAAATCCAGCAATGTTATGTCTTATATATTATTATATTTATATAATTTATATATTATGATATATTAATTTATATATTTATATAAATTTATATATTATATATATTAATACATAGATAAATCTTATCTTATTTGATTTAATGATGTCTTATATGAACATCTGTGTGAGAGTTGCCTTCAAACAAGCCCATGTGGCTTTAAAATCCAGCCAATGTGTGCTTATTATAATCACAAAGAAATAAAGACTACAATATATATGGCATCGTTAATGTCGTACTGGTCTTTAACAAGCTGTGTTTAACGGATAAATTACTTGATGTTATTATGATCTCTAATATTATGGTTTTATTCTCCCAACATATTTAAAATCAATCCTGTGAATGATTTTATAAAGAACCAGATGAAATACAATAAGATAAGTGTTGATCATTTTTATATGCATTCTATTTATTTTGTTAGTTTTTCTAAGTAATATATTTCATTACATGTTGGTGGTGAATCAGAGTTTTGATCATTCTCTGGACATGTCAGCAGATGAGCAAAAGTCTGATGTTAAAGACAAAAAACTTCCAGTGGACCCCATGCTATTACATCACTGACGACACCTACCAGTGCCCCAAATGTAGGGAGTGTAATATTTAAGAAAGCTTTTAACACTGAATAGTGAGCTCAATGCTTCACTGGAGCCTATATTGTGACATATATTGTGCTTTCAGTATCTTCGTAGTTACTATGGAAATAAATAAGAGATAGTATTTTTGAAGCATCCTACACATTTTTAGTCCAATTGGTGTAGCGGAAACCTGCTCTATTGAACAGTGTTAATTGTTGCAGTTTTCAGTCAAATAAATACGAGGCATATATATATATATATATATATATACTTATATATATATAGACAAAAACTGGAAGCGAATCTCCATTATTAATTATATATATAATATATATATTAATATTACTTATATATATATATATATATATATATAATAATGGAGATTCGCTTCCGGTTTTTGTCTGTAACAAAAATTACATCACTGCTTACGTTACATTACCCAAAAAATCATCATGAACATAGAATAATACTCTCAAAATTTGAACATGCCAGCCATTAGACAGTTCTCATTGTTTTTTAAAATAAGATTTAATAAATACCTGACTGCGTCATTATATATCTATATATAGTTTGTTTTATTCTAATAATATTTAATGTTACACTTTCAAATTTGTTTTATTTTTTAATCCTTTAAGAATTGAGGATATTTTACTTATTTAGGGTACAAACTCGCTGAACATTGAATTTTTTACTCCACCCCTCAGGCATATGTTCAAAAATTGTATTTTACATCACCCAGAGGGTGTTTTTTATTTTGTACTAGTATTGATAATATAGTTTGTTGTATCATAAGTAAGATGTGCTCAATATCATTGATAGAGATGCATATGTAAGCATAGGAAAGACATAAAAACAATGCTATATGGTAACTGTCAGTTCTCACCTTTCTTTTTGAAAATTCCATAGGCGAGAAATTGACAGCTGCCAATTGACTTGCTACCTAACTCGATCTAAACAGATGAGAACATCTAAAATTGAAAAGGAAAAGAAAAAACAGTCATATATTGAAATAAAGTTTGCATGTTTAAAAGTAAAGAGTGCTCAATTATCATGATAGACCATGTATATCTAAATTATGTAGCTAAGACATGCATAGGCAAGAATTGGTAGTTACCAAACGTTATTGATTTCATATGTCTGCGTAACCTAACATATATATATATATATATATATATAATATATATATATATTATATGTATATATATATTTAGGGCCAGTTAGCTTAGACAGTAGAGCATTCGGCTAGGAACTTCAAAATCCTGGTTTTGATACCGGCCTGGATAACTAAATGTATGAGTAGCACAGAGATCTGTGTGGTAAAGTAAGGTGCTGATGGTAGCTGTGGCGCTCCACCTCAAATGCAAAAAACAATCTCCTTGGTCTATCACTTAGTGAACAGGGGATAGACTCCTTAGCTGTCTGGCTGATACTGACAACTTTATTTTATATATATAATATATATATTTAATCTTATCGACTTTGGTTTGATTCTTGATTTTTATAAACTATTTATTTAACAGCTTATTCAAAACAAGGATCCAAATAAAGAAACTGAAGCCATAGAGATTTTCAAACAGAAATATTTTACTGAGACATATTTGTTTGAGCTTGACCATCATAAAGTTCAGTTCTTGCAAATAGGATTAAATTAATTAAAATATAATAAAAAAGATTTGGGAAATTCAAAAAGATCACATTCTTTTATTGTGTTCAAAAACTTATGAGATAAGACATAGGTATTAATCGAAGTTGTAAAGTTAGTATTTAACAAGAAAAAAAAAAAAGCGCATTTTCTTATGCCTTTTTATTCAGGAAAGCAATGTTGCTGCAAGACTTTTTCATGGATCATTGTTGATGTCTTGTTCATCGTCCCTATCAGTCATCGTCCCTGGTAGGTCTTCCACATGGCATCCTGAATTCCACTGAAAGATGATCCACTGAAAGAGATTAGATTTTAACAATTTTCAACAAATTGTATATGCACAAACAAGAACCTGTTTGAGAAAATAAAACATAAAATTATCTGTTTTTTGAGATACAAATGATCACCCAAAAAGTGGTCAAAATACAAGTTAATTATAATTAATTATATAATTATAATTGTTAATTAACAGAAAAATTAGAACTTATCATCTAATGAATTTTGTTCTTCAGTAAAAAAAAAGGCAAAGATAGACAAATACTTGAACCTGGCTTTTGTAATTGGTACCCTTGGAACAGTCCCTAAGGGGTTTGGAAAATAGTCTGGATGAATTGGAAATCAGAGGAAGAATCAAGACTATCCAAATGACAGCATTGTTAAAATTGGCTAGAATACTCAAAAAGAGATTCTGGAGATCTGAAGAGACTTGCTGTCACTCTGACTCAAGTAAAAAAAAAAACAGTTAAAATTGGTGTAAAAAAATTATATATAATAATAATAATAATAATAATAATAATAATAATATAATCAGGTGAAAGTGATACCAATTGTAGTTGCGCTGCACTTGGAACTGTCCCAAAAAGCTTAGAAAAGACTGGAAAATCTGGAGATCAGAGGAAGAATTGAAACCATGCAAAATACTGCACTGCTGCAATCTGCCAGGATACTCAGAAGAGTCTTAGAGACCTGAGGAGACTTGTTGTCACTCAGACCCCAGGGAAAGATCATCGGCTGATACTGGTGTGAAAAACTAACAATAATAATAAAAAATGTATAAAAACAAAATAAATAAATGAATAAAATATAATAAAAGCATCAGAAACTTTGTTCAAATGAAATTAAGCATGCATGTAATTTTCATACAAAAAAAAAAAGATATTTGCCTTTGACTTGATAAATTTCATCCAAATGACCAATCCCAACCCCAACCCCAACCCTCATTAAAAAGAAAAAAACAAGATTTGTATGAATCATTGTAAGACACGAACTGGCATATTGCACAAAAAATGATATTTATGCATGGTATCCATGCACACAGTCCGCCATTTGTTTATAAGCACATGCATGCGTTCAATTATAAATATTCATAAGACTATATGTTTATAAGTATTTTCTAAAATGTGTATCCACGTCTGAGTTGACTTTCTATAGCATTGATAGAAGATATATGGATGTTTGATTTGGTAAATGTGTATAAATCATTTTTAGAGTACAAATCAGGACTGGATGGAAGCAGTAAGCTTGGGCTGGGGGTAATCGTATCAGGGCATTTGTGTAAATTGTAGACATAATCAGTATGTTATTGTTCATGTAGGTATGTCTGTAATAATTCTACAGACTAATGATGAAAAGGACACTTATTCAAAACAAGTGTTTTTTTTTCCAACATAATCTCTTTGTCTCCCCAAGTACTACTCCACTTACTTTGCAAATTCAGTGGGAATACTCTTCATATGTCTTTGTATATATATATACCAACCTTTTCACATGAGTAGGATGTCACAAAGTTCAATTTCTTAATTGGAAGTTTAACAGGTTTAAATCAAGAGTTTTCCTACTCTAGATTGGTTGCCAAACCAAAGTTAAAGATCCCAGTCCCTACTATTTTATTTCATAGCTGAAGGGAATATATATATAATATATAATATATATATATAAAGAAAATTGGCAAATTAGGAAAAATTCAATAAAATATGAGGAAAAGTTATGGAAAAAGTGATGAAGCTTCTAAGACCAACAGAGGCAAATGTAACTGCGTCTGTGTATGTTAAAATCACCTTTTTCCATAACTTTTCCTCACATATGTAGGCATTGAGAGGAATGTGTATATATATATATATATATATAAGTCATCGGGTGCCCTAAGTTGGTATCAGAGAAAATCTATCCCCTCTTCACTAGTGCATGACCATGGAGATTGTTTTTTGCGTCCTGAGATGGAGTGCCACACCTACATCAGCTCCTTACTTTACCACACAGATCCCTGTTCTACTCTACACTAAGTTGGCGAGGGTCGGTTTTGAACTAGGAAAACTTGTGCTTCAAAAATGAGGAAATTAATCTGACAGTATGTTGGAGAAATTGTAGAACAAACTTGGGATGTTACAATGGATGCAAAATTTATTAGTCGTAGTGTTCTTTATAAACTGAAATCTTCGAACATCAACACTATGACTAATAAATTTTCATCCATTGTAACATCCCATGTTTCTAAATTTCTCCTATGTATATATATATATATTTGTGAATAAAAAAAGCCTTAAATACCATAGGTATCGTGGTTATGGACCATTTCCACTCGTGAGTATGCCACAAGCTTCTTCAGACCACTGATATTTTTTTATTAAGAAAATAAAGATATCAGTGGTCTGAAGAAGCTCGTGGGCATACTCACGAGTGGAAATGGTCCATAACCACGATACCCATTGGTATTTAAGGCCTTTTTATTCACAAATATAACTTTGCTCTGTTTACAATAATTAAAACATTGAGCTCTCATTTTGGAACCTGAACTCTACAACAAACTACTGGTAGAGAATAGGACCAGCCTAGAATCACCTTGTACAAGAAACTGTACCGCACCAAAGTATTATATATGCGTGTGTGAGTATGTGTGTATTTGTGTGTGTGGTGCATAGAATGCCATTAGAATTTACAACTATATTTACATTACAAAGATCTGAACAGAAATCTAGAGAACACAGATTTCTATTTTGATTTTTTTCCAAATAAATCCAATTCGGTTTTATATGCCACACATTCTATGCTCGTACCAGCCTGTAGAGTTGACCTCTTCAGAATGGAGTATTTGCTGATGACCATAAAAATGTGTAATTATTTCTAGCAATAGGTGGTTTTAATTTCTCTGCTGCAAAGCCTCTATGCTAAGATGCATTAGTGGAGTTGGTACAATGCATCATCATCAGCTTGCACAGGCAACTGTCCCATGTATATTGTATATATATATATTATAATATATATGTTTTACGATATTATATATATATATTTATTATTATTTTTATATAATATAACCAAGCGTGTTGGTAGATCCTTGCGGAAAGAAAAAACCCGGCAGAGAGTTTGATTGTTAAAAATATACTACCAAACATCAACCAGGAAAAAAAAATTTTTGAAAAAAAAGAAAAGACCAGATATTCGTACCAACAAAAATAATCTATTGGTTATAGTATTTGGCAAAAAGAAAAAACAATTTATATGTATATATATGTTATAAAGATATATATATATTCATATAACCGCTAGGAGAGCTAATTGTTAAAAAGTGCTCGATACCTAAGTAGAGCCAAGTAATAAGGATATCTACTGAGTCAGACGAACCTACTATTAGTTTCGCATAAAGCTCTTCAGGGCTAAAATCTGACTTTTAGATTAGCCCTGAAGAGCTTTATGCGAAACTAATAGTAGGTTCGTCTGACTCAGTAGATATCCTTATTATATATTATATATATATATATATATAATATAATAAATAATAATCCACAGACACGTGTTTCGAGGTTTCACCTCTCATCAGTGTGGCTATACCTTAACTGCTACCCCTGGCCGGGTTTGAAACCCTGAATGACTTTCGTTTCGCCAAGCCTTTATACCCGTGCGGTCAGAGGCAGCAGTCAATATAGGAGAATATTAATCGCTACATTTCTAAGCAGAAATGAATTCACTAGAGTTCCTCAAACTTATGTTGAAAGGGAAAAATATACAAAGAAAAGAAAATGCTGAATGGATGAAATAGATTTTATTTTACTAACACGTGTTTCGGCCAGGAGTTAGTTCATGTATACATGTATTCCTATTTATTATTATTTTAAATATAAATTTTGTTTTGTTCTACTATTAAAGTAATCTCATTTCAGCCTTCAGTAAGTTACTTTTTTCAAGTGAATATAATGGCCAAAATGAAAATTTATTCTGTCCTAAACTATGTTTGCATGTCTATGTGTATGTATATGTATGTATGTTTGTGTGTTGTTTGTGAGTTTGGTGTAGGTTTTAGTGGTTCAGCCTGCACTGGGTGTGTCCATGTGTAGGTGTCCCCAGGGAGAATGTCATAAAGTTTGTCCTTGCTTCTCCAGCAGTGTCCAGCATGTCTTGTTCATCTTTCTCTAATAGTTTGTGTGATGGGGGTAAGTGGCTGTTACAGTTGTTCTTTTGTGGGGTGCTTCTTCCAAGAATGGTTCAAGACAACATGCAGCATCCTTGCATATTCCTCATCTAACTGTTTCTCTGGGCATTTCATGTCTAGGTGGTGCAGTCAGTAGTACTGACATGGCTACTGTTTGGAAGAATTTTCACTTTATCTTATCAGCCAAAACGTGCAGATAACAATAAAGATGAGGACAATAGTCTGATAATACAAATAATGTATGTTGATTTATTTTAATTTTTGTTTTTTGCATATGTGAAAAGGGCATCTAATACACCATTCAAATACTGTACTAACTTAATTTGTTTTTTTATTTGTTTTAATTACAAGTTTAATTCAAAGACAGAATTACTTGTTTTCTTTTATGATTTTTCATTGACCCATAGAATAAAGTAATGACTTTTTAAAAAAGTACATGGCTTTCCTTTTATAAATTAAATCAGTTACTGTTAGAACAGTTAGACATGGGCACATGAACATAACATAAAAATGCCATTAATATTTGAATATTTTTCAAAATGTCTATTTAATATGAGGAATAAATGTGTGTCCATTTTTGCTTATTTGAAATAATGTTAATTGTAATGAAAATAAAATTCATGTTGAATAAAAAGTAATTTAACATATACAGTAAAGGACAAAATTATTTGTACACCCCTGAATATTGAATATCTGCACCATTTTCTTAGAATTTAATATCCATTCTGGTGCCAGTATTTTTATATGTTATTAATTACAAAAAAAACAAAAAAAAAACATAATATAAAACTCAATTTTTTGAGAGATTAAATTCACTAATTATGAGAAGAAAAAGAAAATGAACAATATTAATAGTCAATGGCATGGCCTCTACAACTAGCTACAATTGTTTTCTAAAGATTTTAATGAGATTTGAACAAGTCTTTTCTGGGATCTACTCCCAATTTTCAAATGGTTTCACATCTAATTTGTGAAGGTTTTGGGTGACTGACAATTTATTAAAACTTTTAATTCTTGCCATAGATTTTACTTATTTTAGTGATGGATATCACCTTCTCTTGATATTGTCTACATATATTTTAAGGTTGTAATGTATTTTGTTTGAATATTTCAGTGATGAGGCATTATTTCTTTACTGTTTACTCAATACTGAATTTACAACAAAATGGAGTCGCCCTACGAATTATGACTGTAGTGTACTAAAATTTAAATAACAGTATGTTAAATGGAAAATTACCATGATCGTTATAGGAAGTGTTTGAAAACAATTCACCTTTCGCTGACCAAGATGCTGATTTCTTATTGGTTAATATATATATTGATATTGATAATATAGTGTGCTATATTTATAATTAAATAGTGCTCAATATCTTTGATAGAGCATGTATATCTAAGTATCTAAGTTAGGGTAGTGAAGACATGGAGATAACGGCACTTAGTAAGTGACAGTTTCTTTTCTATGTGATTTTGAAACCAGTTGTCAGTTACTAATTACCGTCAACTTCATTTCCACACCACCCTAACTTAGATATATTATATATATATTATATATATATATGAAAATAGATATAAATGTATATAAATATATATATATGTATATATATATGTATATATATATATATATATATATATACATGAGTGTACATGCATGCATGCATGAGTATGCATTTGTATCTGTGTGTATATGGGTGTGTGTGTGTACAAGTATATATGTGTGCATACGTGTGCATGAATATGTATCTGTGGAGGCGTCCCTCAATTTGTTTTGTTTTTCTTACACCCCCCACTCCTCACCCCTCATTTCGGACAGATCATCCTTCTCTTGCATATTTCCATGCATGCATCGATAAAATTTGGCTTTCGCCTTTTAAGCTGTCGACTTGTTTCTGCCAAAACTTTCTCCGCTCTCACTCCTCCCTCACCAAAAAAAAAAATAAATAAATTTAAGAAAAGCATAAAATCACTGGAAAAAAAAAGAAATCTTTAAAAATGATCAACTAACAAAAATAAATAAATAAATAAACAAATCGATTTTTATTTTCCTTAATAATCTAAGGCACCAAAAAAAAAATTAAATAAACAAGACAAAAACAAAATGAAATAAAAATACTGTTTTAAATTCTCATTACATTTTGTGGTATGAATTAATTAATCAGTATTTTTCCCAGGATGGAGGTTTAGATGTTAATGTGTTTACAGCTTAATAGCGGGAGAATGAAATAAAAAACTTTAAAATAAAAATGAGATAGAAAATAGAAAAAAATAAAAAATAAAAAAAAAATAAAAATCCGAGTAAGGGAACAACGTCACGGGAAGGTGTTGGCACGTCTTGCTGCTAGAGTTGCAGCAGTCGTTATAGGGAGCAAAGGAAAAAAAACAGATCTTTTTTTTTTTAAATGTAAAAAGAGAGAAATAAAATAAAAAAATACGTGTAATGTGAGTCTGAATAGTTGACACTAATATGGAGTCAAAAATCATCAAAAAAAGATTAAAAATTCTTTAAAAAAAAATTAAAATAAATAAATACCATGGAAAACCAAAATAAAAATATTCTATTTCATTTTATAATTTTTTTTGAAAATTTTATTTTTAATTTATTCTTAATTTTAATTTTATATTAATTTCATCACCAAGAAGAAGAAAACGGATCTAAAAATAACATGACCTTTCTAATGTAATTTTAGGGTCTGACACAAACTTAGCGTCTCATCATACAAGTGGAAGATGGTATGCAGGATTGGAGGATCCTTTTCATGTTTAAAGGCAGCATTGAAATTCATCATTTACTAATAAGGGCACACTCAATAAATTTGTAGTGTGTTTACATTACAACAAAATTTAAAGTTGAAACTTAGTTTATAACTTTGTGCATATTTAACTCTTAACATCCTGTTGGGAATTTTCTAAGTTCAGAGCCCCATTCCTATAAGGATTTATCAATAAATGGCTAAAAATGGCCTTTTCATTTAAAGTTACCTGTTATTTCCCTTAAATCATAGACTTCTAAATATGTTAAATATTACATTTAAACAAAGGTTATCATTTGGGGTGGATTAGGAAAATGAATGTGACTTCTGGATGGGTGGAATGAGGCGGTATACGATGTTAAGAGTAAATTGATATACTTGTTCTTTCTTTAAACTGCAAGGCCAGATACGAGTCCATATAAATTAGATACACAAGACCCCATTGATCCAGATCCGTATACATTGGATGTTCATAGTAGAAATTTTGTGACATTTTCACCATATAATAAAATCTAAAGTTTAAACTTTTTTGCTGATAACAAATTTAATTTTTTTTTTAAGTGTTTTTTTAAAGTTTAGAGATAGTTATATTCTTTCACAAGTTATCTATGATAGTTTTACAGTGTTTGTTCTTATTGATCCAGATCCTTAGACATCGGATGTTCATAGTATAAATTTTGTGACAGGGATCAGAAATGGTAGGGGCCCTCCTTACCAATTTGCTTGTACTTGTGTTTGTTTGATGTCAGAGTTTTTCTTTCTTTGAAACTGGTTGTCCTACCAAGACCAGAGACTGGAAGCTGGCATATTATCTATTTCCCATAGCAGGGGGAGGGAGATAGATTCATGCCTTTCTTAAAGGGCATTAGTGCAAAGAGATTTTCTTTCTTTGAAAATGGTTGCCTACCAAGACCAGAGACTACAATCTGCCAAATTATCTATTTTCCCATAGCTGTGGGGAGGAAGATAGATTCATGCCTTTCTTAAAGAGATTAGTGCAAAAGTTAAATTCAAACCGCCCTGTCCACTGTTTGAACTTGGCTCGCCAGGTCCGTTTTCTATAACAATAACCACTGGGCCACCTGCACCTCTATAAACTGACATTCCAAAATGCCATCTCCATGGTGATATTTTCTTATTAAAAGAAATGAAAAACATTCACTGACCTTTTAATGATATTTTAGATTGATTTTTTTTTTTTTGAGAAATCATTTGGATATTGGGTTTTAAAGTGGAGGTGTGCAAATTTAATTGGTCTTTCAACAAGGCTGTGGAATCTAGCACTTGATGGTGGAAAAGGCCACATATGGCCTTAAGGATGCAGATTCCCCACTCCTGGTCTATAATAACTGTGAATTGTTTAAATCTGGATAGTTCATTTTTTTTTTCAATTTAATTTTTTTTTATTGTGGAAATTTTAATAGAGACGTGCTGCTCATGTTCTTAATAGATTTTGGCCTTCACAATGCAATGAAAAGAAATTGGTCAGGAACTGTATAATGGTAATCCGCAGGAATTTTCTATGGATTTTTATGAAGACAATAATAAAAAAAGGAGTCATTACTTTTGGAATAATCCTCTTACTGGTGTGACACACAGATTTTATATATATATTATATATATATATATATATATATATAATATATATTATATTGCTAGAAGCGGCCACCAGCATAGCCTGTGTAGAATTAGTCTCACAAATCCATTATTACTGAATCATGAGTTGGATCCTCACAGGATGCCCCATTAAAAAAAAAATCTGGCGTTGATTCAGCCACTCTGAAAAGAAAAAAATTATTGTCTACTATTTAAAATATTAAATGCAAAAGAAATTCTATGCTCTTATCATTTAAATTTTATTTTTTAATTATCTTCACAAATATAAATCAAACCTTCATTATTTTTGCTCAAAAACCAAGCCCTGGTGATATTTAATGTGCATATATATTTGTCGTTAATTGTTTTATTTTCGTAGTTCGATCTGGAACACATCCAAACAACTGCCCTTTATATATGTATATATTGGTCATGCAACGTAGTCTTCCAACAGACTAATAAGAAATTCTATTGTTATACCAAGAAGAGAGAAAATGACATTTTTCATTAATCAAATTATTGCTTGTAAATTGCAAAGAACTTCATTTTCTGCTTCAAAATTGACAGAATTTAAACCAAAGATTGAAACCAGACAAATTATAATTTGATATTCTATTAGGTTATTTCAACATAGCTCCAGCATAAACAAAGGGGAACCACTCTTGACTGATAAATTATTTATTTATTTATTTATTGATCTACTTGGAAAAAAGAAGATGGGGTTAAGGTTAGGGTTAGGGTTAGGGTTTAGGGTTAGTTTAATGGGAAAATAAATAAATAATTTATCAGTCAAGTGTGGTTCCCCTTTGTTTATGTTGGAGTTTTTGGAAATAACCCTTAGTTTTTGTATTTGTTATATTTGCAACTTTTAGACCATATGACCTTTAGGCACCCCTTTTGCGATCTCGTTTCATAAGGACATTTTTTTCATTTACACCGCCAAAATCTGGTTGTTTGTTAGGGGTTAGTGTTAGGGGTTAGGGTTAGGGGTTAGTTTTATGATTAAAAAAAAAACTCTAAAAATTTGTTAACAAACAACCGGATTTGGACAATGTAAATGAAAAAAATGTCCTTATGAAACGAGATCACAAAAGGGGTGCCTAAAGGTCGTATGGTCCCAACTTTTTTTTATACCAGCATCAGCGGATGGTTTTTTAATGGATTTAAGTTACAGCAATTCTCCTCTCCAATTCTCCAAGACCCTTCTAAATATTCTTGGTGAATTCAGCAGTGCTGTGTTCTGAACAGTCACAATTCTTCCACAGATTTTTAATTCCCTGATTTTTTTTTCTTGGTTCTTGGAAATTGTTCCAAGTGCATTTCCAATATAAATATTAGCTTGCACGGAGAAAAAAATAATAAGATAAACTTTTATTCCTGAATATATTGAATGTAAACAGTATTTTAATCAGTCAAGATCTGGCCCCTGAACATCTTTGGATTTCTGCCATCGATTAGCAAGATTATTTATGCCTTCATGGTTTATCTATCACACTCTGTTCATATGTATCTATGTATCTATGTATTTTTGTCACGTTTGCCTTAAAGGACTAGTAATTAGCAGCTGCCACTTAAGAGACAAAATATACATAGTAATAGATACATTTGAACAGCCAGTGTGATTGAAAACCACTGAAGGCGATAAATAATCTTGCTAATCGATGGCAGAAAATCCAAAGATTGTCAGGCCAGATCTTGACTGATTAAAATACTCGTTACATTCAATAATCAGGAATAAAAGTTTATCTTATTATTTTTTTCTCCGTGCAGCTAATATTTATATGGAATGCACTTGGGAACAATTTCCAAGAACCAAGAAAAAAAATCAGGGGAATTAAAAATCTGTGGAAGAATTTGTGACTGTTCAGAACACAGCACTGCTGAATTCACCAAGAATATTTAGAAGGGTCTTGGAGAATTGGAGAGGAGAATTGCTGTAACTTAAATCCATTAAAAAACCATCCCGCTGATGCTGGCTATAAAAAAAAAGTTGGGGACCATACGACCTTTTAGGCCACCCCTTTTGTGATCTCGTTTCATAAGGACATTTTTTCATTTACATTGTCCAAATCCGGTTGTTTGTTAACAAATTTTTAGAGTTTTTTTTTTTATCATAAAAACTACCCGAACCCTAACCCCTAACACTAACCCCTTAACAAACAACAGATTTTGGCGGTTGAAATTGAAAAAAATGATGTCCTTATGAAACGAGATTCGCAAAAGGGGTTGCCTAAGGGTCATATGTCTAAAAGTTGCAAATATAACAAATACAAAAACTAAGGGTTATTCCAAAAACTCCAACATAACAAAGGGAGACCACACTTGACTGATTAATTATTTATTTATTTTCCCATTAAACTAACCCTAAACCCTAACCCTAACCCTAACCTTAACCCATCTTCTTTTTTTCCAAAGTAGATCAATAAATAAATAAATAAATAATTTATCAGTCAAGAGTGGTTCCCCTTTGTTTATGCTGGAGCTATGTTGAAATAAACCTAGAAATAGAATATCAAATTATAATTTTGTCTGGTTCAATCTTTGGTTTAAAATTCTGTTCAATTTTGAAGCAGAAAAATGAAGTTTCTTATGCAATTTACAAGCAATAATTTGATTAATGAAAAAATGTCATTTTCTCTCTTCTTGGTATAACAATAGAATTTCTTATTAGTCTGTTGGAAGACTACGTTGCATGACAATATATACATATATAAAGGGCAGTTGTTTGGATGTGTTCCAGATCGAACTACGAAAATTAAAACAATTAACGACAAATATATATGCACATTAAATATCACCAGGGCTTGGTTTTTGAGCAAAAATAATGAAGGTTTGATTTATATTTGTGAAGATAATTAAAAAATAAAATTTAAATGATAAGAGCATAGAATTTCTTTTGCATTTAATATTTTAAATAGTAGACAATAATTTTTTTCTTTTCAGAGTGGCTGAATCAACGCCAGATTTTTTTTTTAATGGGGCATCCTGTGAGGATCCAACTCATGATTCAGTAATAATGGATTTGTGAGACTAATTCTACACAGGCTATGCTGGGTGGCCGCTTCTAGCATATATATATATATATATATATATATATATATATATATATATATATATATAACAATCTGTGTGTCACACCAGTAAAGAGGATTATTCCAAAAGTAATGACTCCTTTTTTATTATTGTCTTCATAAAAATCCATAGAAAATTCCTGCGGATTACCATTATACAGTTCCTGACCAATTTCTTTTCATTGCATTGTGAAGGCCAAAATCTATTAAGAACATGAGCAGCACGTCTCTATTAAAATTTCCACAATAAAAAAAATTAAATTGAAAAAAAAAATGAACTATCCAGATTTAAACAATTCACAGTTATTATAGACCAGGAGTGGGGAATCTGCATCCTTAAGGCCATATGTGGCCTTTCCAACCATCAAGTGCTAGATTCCACAGCCTTGTTGAAAGACCAATTAAATTTGCACACCTCCACTTTAAAACCCAATATCCAAATGATTTCTCAAAAAAAAAAAAAATCAATCTAAAATATCATTAAAAGGTCAGTGAATGTTTTTCATTTCTTTTAATAAGAAAATATCACCATGGAGATGGCATTTTGGAATGTCAGTTTATAGAGGTGCAGGTGGCCCAGTGGTTATTGTTATAGAAAACGGACCTGGCGAGCCAAGTTCAAACAGTGGACAGGGCGGTTTGAATTTAACTTTGCACTAATCTCTTTAAGAAAGGCATGAATCTATCTTCCTCCCCACAGCTATGGGAAAATAGATAATTTGGCAGATTGTAGTCTCTGGTCTTGGTAGGCCAACCATTTTCAAAGAAAGAAAATCTCTTTGCACTAATGCCTTTAAGAAAGGCATGAATCTATCTCCCTCCCCCCTGCTATGGGGAAATAGATAATATGCCAGCTTCCAGTCTCTGGTCTTGGTAGGACAACCAGTTTCAAAGAAAGAAAAACTCTGACATCAAACAAACACAAGTACAAGCAAATTGGTAAGGAGGGCCCCTACCATTTCTGATCCCTGTCACAAAATTTATAACTATGAACATCCGATGTCTAAGGATCTGGATCAATAAGAACAAACACTGTAAAACTATCATAGATAACTTGTGAAAGAATATATAACTATCTCTAACTTTAAAAAAAACACTTAAAAAAAAAATTAAATTTGTTATCAGCAAAAAAAGTTTAAACTTTAGATTTTATTATATGGTGAAAATGTCACAAAATTTCTACTATGAACATCCAATGTATACGGATCTGGATCAATGGGGTCTTGTGTATCTAATTTATATGGACTCGTATCTGGCCTTGCAGTTTAAAGAAAGAACAAGTATATCAATTTACTCTTAACATCGTTATACCGCCTCATTCCACCCATCCAGAAGTCACATTCATTTTCCTAATCCACCCCAAATGATAACCTTTGTTTAAATGTAATATTTAACATATTTAGAAGTCTATGATTTAAGGGAAATAACAGGTAACTTTAAATGAAAAGGCCATTTTTAGCCATTTATTGATAAATCCTTATAGGAATGGGGCTCTGAACTTAGAAAATTCCCAAACAGGATGTTAAGAGTTAAATATGCACAAAGTTATAAACTAAGTTTCAACTTTAAATTTTGTGTGTAATGTAAACACACTACAAATTTATGAGTGTGCCCTTATTAGTAAATGATGAATTTCAATGCTGCCTTTAAACATGAAAAGGATCCTCCAATCCTGCATACCATCTTCCACTTGTATGATGAGACGCTAAGTTTGTGTCAGACCCTAAAATTACATTAGAAAGGTCATGTTATTTTTAGATCCGTTTTCTTCTTCTTGGTGATGAAATTAATATAAAATTAAAATTAAGAATAAATTAAAAATAAAATTTTCAAAAAAAATTATAAAATGAAATAGAATATTTTTAGGTTTTCCATGGTATTTATTTATTTTAATTTTTTTTTAAAGAATTTTTAATCTTTTTTTGATGATTTTTGACTCCATATTAGTGTCAACTATTTCAGACTCACATTACACGTATTTTTTATTTTATTTCTCTCTTTTTACATTTAAAAAAAAAAAGATCTGTTTTTTTTCCTTTGCTCCCTATAACGACTGCTGCAACTCTAGCAGCAAGACGTGCCAACACCTTCCCGTGACGTTGTTCCCTTACTCGGATTTTATTTTTTTTTTATTTTTTTATTTTTTTTCTATTTTCTATCTCATTTTATTTTAAAGTTTTTTATTTCATTCTCCCGCTATTAAGCTGTAAACACATTAACATCTAAACCTCCATCCTGGGAAAAATACTGATTAATTATTCATACCACAAATGTAATGAGAATTTAAAACAGTATTTTTATTTCATTTTGTTTTGTCTTTGTTTATTTAATTTTTTTTTTGGTGCCTTAGATTATTAAGGAAAATAAAAAATCGATTTGTTTATTTATTTATTTATTTTTGTTAGTTGATCATTTTTAAAGATTTCTTTTTTTTTCCAGTGATTTTATGCTTTTCTTAAATTTATTTATTTTTTTTTTTTTTGGTGAGGGAGGAGTGAGAGCGGAGAAAGTTTTTGGCAGAAACAAGTCGACAGCTTAAAAGGCGAAAGCCAAATTTTATCGATGCATGCATGGAAATATGCAAGAGAAGGATGATCTGTCCGAAATGAGGGGTGAGGAGTGGGGGTGTAAAGAAAAACAAAAACAAAATTGAGGGACGCCTCCACAGATACATATTCATGCACACGTATGCACACATATATACTTGTACACACACACACCCATATACACACAGATACAAATGCATACTCATGCATGCATGCATGTACACTCATGTATATATATATATATATATATATATACATATATATTATATAATATATATATTTTATATACATTATTATCTATTTTCATATATATAATATTATATATATATATTATATCTAAGTTAGGGTGGTGTGGAAATGAAGTTGACGGTAATTAGTAACTGACAACTGGTTTCAAAATCACATAGAAAAGAAACTGTCACTTACTAAGTGCCGTTATCTCCATGTCTTCACTACCCTAACTTAGATACTTAGATATACATGCTCTATCAAAGATATTGAGCACTATTTAATTATAAATATAGCACACTATATTATCAATATCAATATATATATTAACCAATAAGAAATCAGCATCTTGGTCAGCGAAAGGTGAATTGTTTTCAAACACTTCCTATAACGATCAATGGTAATTTTCCATTTAACATACTGTTATTTAAATTTTAGTACACTACAGTCATAATTCGTAGGCGACTCCATTTTGTTGTAAATTCAGTATTGAGTAAACAGTAAAAGAAATAATGCCTCATCACTGAAATATTCAAACAAAATACATTACAACCTTAAAATATATGTAGACAATATCAAGAGAAGGTGATATCCATCACTAAAATAAGTAAAATCTATGGCAAGAATTAAAAGTTTTAATAAATTGTCAGTCACCCAAAAACCTTCACAAATTAGAATGTGAAACCATTTGAAATTGGGAGTAGATCCCAGAAAAGACTTGTTCAAATCTCATTAAAATCTTTAGAAAACAATTGTAGCTAGTTGTAGAGGCCATGCCATTGACTATTAATATTGTTCATTTTTCTTTTTCTTCTCATAATTAGTGAATTTAATCTCTCCAAAAATTGAGTTTTATATTATGTTTTTTTTTGTTTTTTTTTTGTAATTAATAACATATAAAAATACTGGCACCAGATGGATATTAAATTCTAAGAAATGGTGCAGAATATTCAATATTCAGGGGTGTACA
This sequence comes from Doryteuthis pealeii, assembly GCA_023376005.1. NCBI lineage: Eukaryota > Metazoa > Mollusca > Cephalopoda > Myopsida > Loliginidae > Doryteuthis > Doryteuthis pealeii. The sequence continues at coordinate 57,966,066 of CM042151.1, read as the reverse complement.
AATAATTTTGTCCTTTACTGTATATGTTAAATTACTTTTTATTCAACATGAATTTTATTTTCAATTACAATTAACATTATTTCAAATAAGCAAAAATGGACACACATTTATTCCTCATATTATAGACATTTTGAAAAATATTCATAATATAATGGCATTTTTAGTTATGTTCATGTGCCCATGTCTAACTGTTCTAACAGTAACTGATTTAATTTATAAAAGGAAAGCCATGTACTTTTTTAAAAAGTCATTACTTTATTCTATGGGTCAATGAAAAATCATAAAAGAAAACAAGTAATTCTGTCTTTGAATTAAACTTGTAATTAAAAACAAATAAAAAAACAAATTAAGTTAGTACAGTATTTGATGGTGTATTAGATGCCCTTTTCACATATGCAAAAACAAAAAATTAAAATAAATCAACATACATTATTTGTATTATTCAGACTATTGTCCTCATCTTTATTGTTATCTGCACGTTTTGGCTGATAAGATAAAGTGAAAATTCTTCCAAACAGTAGCCATGTCAGTACTACTGACTGCACCACCTAGACATGAAATGCCCAGAGAAACAGTTAGATGAGGAATATGCAAGGATGCTGCATGTTGTCTTGAACCATTCTTGGAAGAAGCACCCCACAAAAGAACAACTGTACAGCCACTTACCCCCATCACACAAACTATTAGAGAAAGATGAACAAGACATGCTGGACACTGCTGGAGAAGCAAGGACAAACTTATATGACATTCTCCTGGGGACACCTACACATGGACACACCAGTGCAGGCTGACCACTAAAACCTACACCAAACTCACAAACACACACAAACATACATACATATACATACACATAGACATGCAAACATAGTTTAGGACAGAATAAATTTTCATTTTGGCCATTATATTACACTTGAAAAAAGTAACTTACTGAAGCTGAAATGAGATTACTTTAATAGTAGAACAAAACAAAATTTTATATTTAAAATAATAATAAATAGAATACATGTATACATGAACTAACTCCTGGCCGAAACACGTGTTAGTAAAATAAAATCTATTTCATCCATTCAGCATTTTCTTTTCTTTGTATATTTTTCCTTTCAACATAAGTTTGAGGACTCTAGTGAATTCATTTCTGCTTAGAAATGTAGCGATTAAATATTCTCCTATATTTGACTGCTGCCTCTGACCGCACGGGTATAAAGGCTTGGCGAACGAAAGTTCATTCAGGTTTCAAACCCGGCCAGGGGTAGCAGTTAAGGTATAGCCACACTGATGAGAGGTGAAACCTCGAAACACGTGTCTGTGGATTACTTATTTATTATATATATATATATATATATATATATATAATAAGGATATCTACTGAGTCAGACGAACCTACTATTAGTTTCGCATAAAGCTCTTCAGGGCTAAAATCTAAAAGTCAGATTTTAGCCCTGAAGAGCTTTATGCGAAACTAATAGTAGGTTCGTCTGACTCAGTAGATATCCTTATTACTTGGCTCTACTTAGGTATCGAGCACTTTTTACAAATTAGCTTCTCCTAGCGGTTATATGAATATATATATATCTTATATACATATATATACATATAAATTGTTTTTTCTTTTGGCCAAATACTATACCAATAGATTATTTTTTGTTGGTACGAATATCTTGGTCTTTTCTTTTTTTCAAAAATTTTTTTCTTCCTGGTTGATGTTTGGTAGTATATTTTTACAATCAAACTCTCTGCCGGGTTTTTTCTTTCCGCAAGGATCTACCAACACGCTTGGTATATTATATATATATATATATATATATCGGTATACAAAAAACATATATATATATATATATATATATATACATATACATGGACAGTTGCCTGTGCAAGCTGATGATGATGCATTGTACCAACTCCACTAATGCATCTTAGGCATAGAGGCTTTGCAGCAGAGAAATTAAAACCACCTATTGCTAGAAATAATTACACATTTTTATGGTCATCAGCAAATACTCCATTCTGAAGAGAGTCAACTCTACAGGCTGGTACGAGCATAGAATGTGTGGCATATAAAACCGAATTGGATTTATATTGGAAAAAAATCAAAATAGAAATCTGTGTTCTCTAGATTTCTGTTCAGATCTTTTGTAATGTAAATATAGTTGTATATTCTATGCATTCTATGCACCACACACACAAATACACACATACTCACACACGCATATATATATACTTTGGTGCGGTACCAAGTTTCTTGGTACAAGGTGATTCTAGGCTGGTCCTATTCTCTACCAGTAGTTTGTTGTAGAGTTCAGGTTCCAAATGAGAGCTCAATGTTTAATTATTGTAAACAGAGCAAAGTTATTTGTGAATAAAAAGGCCTTAAATACCATGGGTATCGTGGTTATGGACCATTTCCACTCGTGAGTATGCCCACGAGCTTCTTCAGACCACTGATATCTTTTATTTTCTTAATAAAAAATATCAGTGGTCTGAAGAAGCTTGTGGGCATACTCACGAGTGGAAATGGTCCATAACCACGATACCTATGGTATTTAAGGCCTTTTTATTCACAAATATATATATATATACATAGGAGAAATTTAGAACAAACATGGGATGTTACAATGGATGAAAATTTATTAGTCATAGTGTTGATGTTCGAAGATTTCAGTTTATAAAGAACACTACGACTAATAAATTTGCATCCATTGTAACATCCCAAGTTTGTTCTACATTTCTCAACATACTGTCAGATTAATTTCCTCATTTTTGAAAGCACAAGTTTCCTAGTTCAAAACCGACCCTCGCCAACTTAGTGTATGAGTAGAACAGGGATCTGTGTGGTAAAGTAAGGAGCTGATGGTAGGTGTGGCACTCCATCTCAGACGCAAAAAACAATCTCCATGGTCTAGCACTAGTGAAGAGGGGATAGATTTTCTCTGATACCAACTTTAGGGCACCCCGATGACTTATATATATATATATATATATACACATTCCTCTCAATGCCTACATATGTGAGGAAAAGTTATGGAAAAAGTGATTAACATACACAGACAGTTACATTTGCCTCTGTTGGTCTTAGAAGCTTCATCACTTTTTCCATAACTTTTCCTCATATTTTATTGAATTTTTCCTAATTTGCCATTTTCTTTATATATATATATATATATATATATATATATTCCCTTCAGCTATGAATAAATAGTAGGGACTGGGATCTTTAACTTTGGTTTGGCAACCAATCTAGGAGTAGGAAAACTCTTGATTTAAACCTGTTAAACTTCCATTAAGAAATTGAACTTTGTGACATCCTACTCATGTGAAAAGGTTGGTATATATATATACAAAGACATATGAAGAGTATTCCCCACTGAATTAAGTGCATTGACAAAGAGATTATGTTGAAAAAAAAACACTTGTTTGAATAAGTGTCTTTTTCATCATTAGTCTGTAGAATTATTACAGACATACCTACATACAATACCATACTGATTATGTCTACAATTTACACAAATGCCCTGATACGATTACCCCCAGCCCAAGCTTACTGCTTCCATCCAGTCCTGATTTGTACTCTAAAAATGATTTATACACATTTACCAAATCAAACATCCATATATCTTCTATCAATGCTATAGAAAGTCACTCAGACGTGGATACACATTTTAGAAATACTTATAAACATATAGTCTTATGAATATTTATAATTGAACGCATGCATGTGCTTATAAACAAATGGCGGACTGTGTGCATGGATATCCATGCATAAATATCATTTTTGTGGGCAATATGCCCAGTTCGTGTCTTACAATGATTCATACAAATCTTGTTTTTTTTTTAATGAGGGTTGGGGTTGGGGTTGGGATTGGTCATTTGGATGAAATTTATCAAGTCAAAGGCAAATATCTTTTTTTTTTGTATGAAAAATTACATGCATGCTTAATTTCATTTGAACAAAGTTTCTGATGCTTTTATTATATTTTATTCATTTATTTATTTGTTTATTTATACATTTTTATTATTATTGTTAGTTTTTCACACCAGTATCAGCCGATGATCTTTCCCTGGGGTCTGAGTGACAACAAGTCTCCTCAGGTCTCTAAGACTCTTCTGAGTATCCTGGCAGATTGCAGCAGTGCAGTATTTTGCATGGTTTCAATTCTTCCTCTGATCTCCAGATTTTCCAGTCTTTTTCTAAGCTTTTTGGGACAGTTCCAAGTGCACCAACTACAATTGGTATCACTTTCACCCTGATTATTATTATTATTATTATTATTATTATTATTATTATTATATATAATTTTTTTTACACCAATTTTAACTGTTTTTTTTTTACTTGAGTCAGAGTGACAGCAAGTCTCTTCAGATCTCCAGAACTCTTTTGAGTATTCTAGCCAATTTTAACAATGCTGTCATTTGGATAGTCTTGATTCTTCCTCTGATTTCCAATTCATCCAGACTATTTTCCAAACCCTTAGGGACTGTTCCAAGGGTACCAATTACAAAAGGCCAGGTTCAAGTATTTGTCTATCTTTGCCCTTTTTTTTACTGGAAGAACAAAATTCATTAGATGATAAGTTCTATTTTTCTTGTTAATTAACAATTATAATTATATAAAATTAATTATAATTAACTTGTATTTTGACCACTTTTTGGGTGATCCATTTGTATCTCAAAAAACAGATAATTTTATGTTTTATTTTCTCAAACAGGTTCTTGTTTGTGCATATACAATTTGTTGAAATGTTTAAAATCTAATCTCTTTTCAGTGGATCATCTTTCAGTGGATTCAGGATGCCATGTGGAAGACCTACCAGGGACGATGACTGATAGGGACGATTGAACAAGACATCAACAATGATCCATGAAAAAGTCTTGCAGCAACATTGCTTTCCTGAATAAAGGCAATAATGAAAATGCGCTTTTTTTTTTCTTGTAAATACTAACTTTACAACTTCGATTAATACCTATGTCTTATCTCATAAGTTTTTGAACACAATAAAAGAATGTGATCTTTTTGAATTTCCCCAAATCTTTTTTTATTATATTTTAATTAATTTAATCCTATTTGCAAGATACTGAACTTTATGATGTCAAGCTCAAACAAATATGTCTCAGTAAATATTTCTGTTTGAAAATCTCTATGGCTTCAGTTTCTTTATTTGGATTCCTTGTTGAATAAGCTGTTAAATAAATAGTTTATAAAAATCAAATCAAACCAAAGTCGATAAAGATTTAAATATATATATATATATATAAAATAAAGTTGTCAGTATCAGCCAGACAGCTAAGGAGTCTATCCCCTGTTCACTAGTGATAGACCAAGGAGATTGTTTTTGCATTTGAGGTGGAGCGCCACAGCTACCATCAGCACCTTACTTTACCACACAGATCTCTGTGCTACTCATACATTTAGTTATCCAGGGCCGGTATCAAACCAGGATCTTTGAAGTTCCTAGCCGAATGCTCTACTGTCTAAGCTAAACTGGCCCTAATATATATATATACATATATATATATATATATATATATTATATATATATATATATATATATTTAGGTTAGCAGACATATGAAATCAATAACGTTTGGTAACTACCAATTTCTTGCCTATGCTATGTCTTAGCTACATAATTTAGATATACATGGTCTATCAATGATATTGAGCACTCTTTACTTTTAAACATTGCAAACTTTATTATCAATATATGACTGTTTTTTCTTTTCTTTTCAATTTTAGATGTTCTCATCTTTTAGATCGAGTTAGGGTAGCAAAGTCAATGGCACTGTCAGTTTCTCGCCTATGGAATTTTCAAAAGAAGGTGAGAAACTGACAGTTACCATATAGCATTGTTTTTATGTCTTTCCTATGCTTACATATGCATGCTCTATCAATGATATTGAGCACTCTTTACTTATGAATACAACAAACTATATTATCAATACTAGTACAAAATAAAAAACACCCTCTGGGTGATGTAAAAATAAATTTTTGAAACATATTGCCTGAGGGGTGGGAGTAAAAAATTCAATGTCAGCGAGTTTGTACCCTAAGTAAGTAAAATCCTCAAATTCCTTAAAGGATTAAAAAATAAAACAATTTGAAATGTAAACATTAAATATTTATTAGAATAAAACAAACTATATATAGATATATAATACCAGTCAGGTATTTATTAAATCTTATTTTAAAAAACAATGAGAACTGTCTAATGCTGCATGTTCAAATTTTGAGAGTATTTATTCTATGTTATGATGATTTTGGGTAATGTAACGTAAGCAGTGATGTAATTTTTGTTACAGACAAAAACCGGAAGCGAATCTCCATTATATATATATATATATATATATATATATATATATATATATATATATATATATATATTAATAATGGAGATTCGCTTCCAGTTTTTTCTATATATATATATATATATATATATATATATATATATATATGCCTCGTATTTATTTGACTGAAAACTGCAACAATAACACTGTTCAATAGAGCAGGTTTTCCGCTACCACCATTGACTAAAAATGTGTAGGATGCTTCAAAAATACTATCTCTTATTTATTTCCATAGTAACTACGAAAGATACTGAAAGCACATATCATGGTCACAAGTATAGGGCATCCAGTGAGCATTGAGCTCACTATTCAGTGTTAAAAGTCTTTCTTTAAATATACACTCCTACATTTGGGCACTGGTAGGTGTCGTCAGTGATGTAATATGCATGGGTCACTGGGAAGTTTTTTGTCTTTCAACATCAGACTTTGCTCATCATGCTGACCATTCCAGAGATGATCAAAACTCTGATTCACCCACCAACATGTAATGAAATATATTAACTTAGAAAAACTAACAAAATAAATAAGAATGCATATAAAAAGATCACACTTATCTTAATTGTATTTTCATTGGTTCTTTATAAAATCATTCACAGGATTGATTTTAATATGTTGGAGAATAAAACCATAATATTAGAGATCAATAACATCAAGTAATTATCCGTTAAACACAGCTTTGTTAAAACCAGTACGCACATTAACCATGCCATATATATTGTAGATCTTTATTTCTTTGTGATATATAAGACACATTGCTGGATTTTAAAGCCACATGGGCTGTTTTGAGGCAACTCTCACACAGATGTTCATATAAGACATCATTAATAAATAAGATAAGATTTATTCTATGTATTAATATATATAATATATAAATTATATATAATATATAAATTAATATACATAATATATAAATTATATATAATATATAAATTAATATATAAGACACATTGCTGGATTTTAAAGCCACATGGACTGTTTTGAGGCAACTCTCACACAGATTTTCATATAAGACATCATTAATAAATAAGATAAGATTTATTCTATGTATTAATATATAATATATTAATATATATAATATATAAATTAATATATATAATATATAATTATAATAAATAAATTAATATATAAGACACATTGCTGGATTTTAAAGCCACATGGACTGTTTTGAGGCAACTCTCACACAGATGTTCATATAAGACACATCATTAATAAATAAGATAAGATTTATTCTATGTATTAATGATTTGACTATAAATTAAATACTCATTGATAAACTTTTGATATTTTCTGAGGGTATTGTGATTTAAGAAGTGACAGAACCCAATTCTCCATTATAATAAAAGAATATGTAGGGGGTGACAAGACTTTCGGACCAGCCTGTGCATACAATGATAAATCCATATTTATGGTCTGCATACAACCATAAACTAATTTAAAATCCAGCAATGGTCACAATGGTGTGTATTTAACAGTGAGGGACATATTGTTGCAACGGGAAGGCAAACACACAAGAGTTTTGTGCAATGCAAATAACAGAATCCTTTTTTTGTTTTTTTTGCGGGCTGCAAAGAATACAACTGAATCAACATATTTTTATTTGATGTTTCAAGTGAAGCATAACTCTTCAACCTTCTTGCATGGCCGTGTTTGTTTCCATTTGACAGGGAGGACAAAAATCCAGTTTGTCTCTCTTCTTTTGCCCCTTGTCCCTCATCTCTCTCTCCTCTCTCTCTCTCCTCTCTCTCTCTCTCTCTCTCTCTCTCTCCCGTTCTTTTTCACTTTTTTCTTTCTGTCCTTTAATCTCCAAACCCTCTCCTCTCTCTTCCTCTTTCTGTAATTCATGCCACTTCCCCCCCCTCTCTCTCTCTCTCTCTCTCTCTCCTCTCTCTCTCTCTCTCTTCTCTCTTATTCATTTTCTTTTCCTCTTTTTCTGTCTGTCTTTTTATTTGTTTCCAT
>CM042151.1:57945272-57950272 GCA_023376005.1 Doryteuthis pealeii | reverse complement strand
AGATAGATAGATAGAGAGAGAGAGAGAGAGAGAGAGAGAGAGAGAGAGAGAGAAATATTAAAAGAACGAAGATGAAAGGAAGGACTAAAGAGGGATAAAGAAAAAGAGAAAGATATTATATATATATATATATAGAGAGAGAGAGAGGGGGGAGAGAGAGAGATGGGGAGAGACAGACAGACGGACAGAATATAAATGAGTTCGAATAGAGAGAGTGAGTAGGAAATATAATATGATATAATAGAGACTGAAAATGGGAAAAGAGCGTGTATTTCTATTTTTCTTCTCTCTCTCTCTCTCTCTCTCTCTCTCTCTCTCCCTCTCTCTCTCTCTCTCTCTCTCTCTCCCTCTCCCTCTCTCTCTCTCTCTCTCTTGTCTTTTCTGTTGACTCTTCTCTATTTCTCTCTTCTCCCCCCTCTCTCTCTCTCTCTCTCTCTCTCTCACTATCACATTTACTCTTTTCTGTCTCACCATTCATTTATAACTCCCTCTCTCTCATGCTTATTTTCAATTGGCTTTTCATTCTCTCTCTCTCTCTCTCTCTCTCTCTCTCTCTCTCTCTCTCTCTCTCTTTCTTTCTTTTTCTCCTCTCTCTCTCTCTCTTCTCTCTCCCTTCTTTCTCTCTGACTCTTCTCTATTTCTCTCTCTCTTCCCCCCTCCCTCTCTCTATCACATTCACTCTTTTCTGTCTCACCATTCATTTATAACTCCCTCTCTCTCATGCTTTATTTTCAATTGGCTTTTCCTTCCATATCTCTCTCTCTCTCTCTCTCTCTCTCTCTCTCTCTCTCTCTCTCTCTCTCTCTCTCTCTCGTTCCATTTCCAATTGTTTCTTCTTTCCATCTATTTCTCTCTTTCTCTATACCTTCTTTATATCTATTTTCTGACAAGAGACTGATAGAGTAAAAGGAGGAATAATGAACTAATAAAAATGTGAGATGGGAGTTGGAAGAAGAAAAAAAAAAGTCAAATTGTCTGGGTAGAAAAAATGTTGAAAAAAGGGAAGGAGATACCGAGGAACAAAAAAGTTAGAAAAATTAAGCACCCAGGGAAATAGATTGAAAAATTTGTGTTTTATAGATGGGAAAAAAATACAAATGCAAGAAATATACGGGCTGACGTGGGGATTAGAAAGAAAAAGAAATGGAAGCAAAGGTCTGAAGAGAGAGAGAGACAGAGAGGGGAAGCGAGAGAGAGAGAGAGAGAGAGAGAGAGAGGGGGGGGAGAAGATGGGACATTTTGATTGAAAGGAGAGAGAAATAAAAAAGTCAGTGACAAACAAAAGATATGGTGAGAAACAGGAGGAGAGAGTAGGAGGCAAGAGAAATATATAGTAGATACACACACACACACACAAGAGAGAGAGAGAGAGAGAGAGAGAGAGAGAGAGAGAGAGAGAGAGAGAGAATTGTAAAATGGTACATAGAGAGGAAGAGAGTGAAATAGAAATTAAGCAAATACATAGATAAGTAGATAGATAGATAGGGAGAGAGAGAGAGAGAGAGAGAGAAGAGAGAGAGAGGAGAGAGAGAGAGAGAGAGAGAGGACAGAGACAGAGACAGAGAGAGAGAGAGTTAATATTAGGTGAAGATATGCAGTAGAAAAAGAAAAGAAGAAATGAATGAAGTAAAGTAAACAAAACAGTGGATTGCAGAAAATGAGAGAGATAGATAGATAGATAGATAGATAGATAGAGAGAGAGAGCGAGAGAGAGAGAGTATGTGTGTGTGTGTGTGTATGTATGTATGTGTGTGTGTGTGAAAGAGAAAGAGAGAGAAATGAAGATATGTAAAAGAAAAGGAGAATATGATATAATGGGAGTAAAAGAAAAGTAAACAAAACAGTGGATTGAAAAGTGAGTGTGTGTGTGTGTGTGTGTTGTGTGTGTGTGGTGTGTGTGTGTGTGTGTTTGAGAGAGAGAGAGAGAAAATAAAGAGATAGAATAAGTGAGTGAGTGAGAGAGAGAGAGAGAGAGAGAAGAGAGAGGAGAGGGAGAGAGAGAGAGAGAGAGAGAGAGAGAGAGAGAGTGTGTATTGGGTAACATAAAGATGAAAAAAAGAGTAAATATTTCAATAAAGTCGAGAAAAAAAAACTATCTAAACAAAAAATCAAAGCAAAAGAGGAAAATAGGAATGAAATCAAAAAATCAAAAAAGAAAGAAAAAAAAAGAAAAAAAAAGAAAGAAAAAAAAAATTAAAATAAACCAAAAATATTTAAAAAAAAAAAAAAAACCTCTAACTAATAGAAAAGGGGGAGAAAAAATTCCTGTTGTCTTTTTAGTAACCATTTTCTTTGCAAATTTTAAAGGCTAGAAGAATACAGAATTCGTGCATAATGTGAGAAGTGGGGAAGAGGCGAGGTTCGAAAAAGTCACAAAAGAAAAATCCAAGAATTTCAGTCCGGTAGCAAAAGTGTTTTTAACCAAGCTATGGTGTTTGCACTTTCTTCTTGTCATAAAAAGGAATAGAAAAATCAAAATAAAATAAATAAATGATAAAAAAAATGGATTTTTCCGGAAACCTTTGCGGAGAATGATAAAAAAATATGAAGCAAAAAAAAAAAATAAATAAATAGAAAGATTAAATATGACAGTCTGTAAAAATGCGTGTTTGAATGTGTGAATATTTGTGCATAAATATGTTTAGATGCATTAGAATGCATTAATATATGCACAGGTTTATGGATGTATTCAAATAATTGTGCATATATATATATATATATATATATATATATATATATATATATATATATATATATATATATATATATATATATATATATATATATATATAATTATTTTCCTGGTTTCCCACTAAGCTGAATTGGCACAGGGTCTTTTTTTTATATATGGACTTTTTTCTATTTTTTTTATGTGGCACCCTGTGAGGATCGAATTCAATGTTCAGTAGTAATGGATTTGCGAGAGTAGCTTGCTAACCATTAGGAGTATCATCCAGAAGATACTCTTAAAAAACGCAACACATAAGAGTCCTCGGAAGCTTTTCCGTAAAATTTCAGTTGATTTATATAAGAAAAAAAGACTTTGGATACGCCCAAATAACTACTTATATATTTTGATCTTGCTAACCATTACACCATGACAGGACGTATATATATATATATATATATATATATATATATATATATATATATATATATATATATATATATGAACGTCCAATTTATTTTCACGTCTGAAGAAGGGAGTTATAAAAATGCCGAAAATTTACCAAATAAACGAAACACTACTCCAAAACAACCGAGTTTCTTATACTTATTCATTTAATGCTAACACTAATGTCAAACCTGATATATGTACCTCCCAGAAACGGATACATATACCTAAATAAACATAAATATATATTGGGTTGGATGTTGATTTAGAAGGCTATCACAATACAGGTGTAAATGTGAATTTTTTTTTTTTGAAAATGATGGTATTTTTATTATAACTGTATTCTCGTGTTGTATGTTTACGTGAATGAGTTTTTTTGTACTTGTGCGTATGTTGTCATGCGCGTGTCCATGAAAATGCGTGTTGGTTGTGACGTTATGACTGTATCCTAGCACGGGATTGCACGTGTGTATGTGCGTATTAAAGAGCGTATTTGTGTTTGGTGGCCATGGTGAAAACATACAACACGAGAATACAGTTACATAAAAATACCATCATTTTCAAAAAAAAAAAATTCATTTAAAAAGAAATGCCATAACTAGAGTGATTCAGTTCCAGTGATCTTTTGAAAAAGAGATATTATCTCGAAAATTCAAGAATTAAATACAGGTTAACACACAACACCATTGTTACCGTATTATTATTATTTTTCTTTACACCTACATTGTGATAGCCTTCTAAATCAACCTCCTAACCAATATATACACAATGCTTCAAGCAAATCATAAAACTCTCTTATATATATATATATATATATATATATATATATATATATCTTATTATAATGGAGATTGTGTGTTTTTCTGTCTGTAACCGAAACTATATTACTACTCAATTCACAGTTCCCTGAGTTATTTATATCACATTCTCCATGATTTTATTTTTATTTAAACCTCAACGAATAATAAAATTGTTTTACATTATTAAGACTGTTGACCATATCTACATACTAATAATACGCAATTGTATTTATATATACAACAAAATAGTGGTTTACAGTGTGAATGGGAAGGCTAATTTGCATATTGATTTTAAAAAATTGATTTTAATAAATATATGCTAAGTATTATTGATTTCTAATTGTTGGGTTTTATCTTATTGAATATGAGCAAAAATCTCTGGGATAAATCTTAAAAGAAATTCATTAAGAAGAAGAAATAACTGTAATATTATCCTTTACTTCCTATTTTAAGTAAAGAGTTAAATTAGGAAAATTTACCAATGAAAGACGGGAGTAATGGAAAATGACGGAAGAGTTAGTTTCAAAGCTGTTCTATTTTTCGATAATACCCCCTCTGTTCCAAATCTTTTTATCTGCATTCTTATTTAGTTTTATTAGCCTTTATGATTTAACATGATATTTTATTATATTAAAACTTAAAAACTTGCACCCGGAGGGTGCATAAATTTGCTAGTATATATAATGAAGTATGAGTTCCATGTATGCTTCTCAGATAGAAAGATCCCAATCAAATCGCCTACGAATGAAACTAACATAAATGAAATGTTGAAAAAAGAAAAGAATTTACTTACTATTAAAGGCCGTGGAAGATGAATTATGAAAAGAAAATAGAAATATATACATGCGATATTTCAAGGTGATAGACACTATTTCCTCGGTTGAAGAAAATGAATTCAGAAGTGGAGATGGTCGCTGTAAATAGGAAGTAAATCCATTCTGAATTTTTGTATGTTGAGACCTCAGATAGAACATGTATCCAACTGTATCTAAAAAAGTAACATTCATTTCTACTTGTATTAGTTTTATTCTTAGTTGTATTCTGAGAGTTGTGCTGCTCTATACACACAACATGATTTTCAAACC
>CM042151.1:57912772-57932772 GCA_023376005.1 Doryteuthis pealeii | reverse complement strand
TATACATTGAAATAGCATTAAAATTCTACTTCGAAAAATTGTTAATTTCGAAATCAATACACTAACAAGGCAGTGCTGGGTAGCCATTTCTAATCTATACATATATAAAGGGCAGTTATGTGCATATGTATGTCTGGAGGAAACTTTGAAAATAAAACAATTAACGACAAAGTAAATATATATACACATTGAATATCACCAGGGCTTGGTTTTTGAGCAAAAATAATAGAGATTTGATTTATATTTGTGAAGATAATTAAAAAATAAAATTTAAACGATAACAGCACGGATTGTTTTTTCATTTAATATTTTAGATAGTAGACATTAACATTTCTTTTCAGAGTAGCTGGATCAATGCAAGGTCTATTTTTTTTACATAGGGATTTAAATGGGGCATGCCACGAGGATTCAACTCACGATCCTGTAATAATGGATCTAATGGACTAACTTTAAAAAATCCCTCTTTACCCAGGTTCTTTTGTATATATGGATATAGATAAGATTTATTTTTAACTTCTTAATCCTGGGCAACACCAGATAGCTCTGCTAGTTACATGTAAAATTTTAGTATAACAGTTTTGAAAATCTTTCTATATATGTTGATGAAATGAAAAGACTGTTTATACTCATCCATTAAATGTATACACTTCAATAGACTCTTATGCATTTATATATATATCTTATCTTATTATAATAGAGACTGTGTGTCTGTCTGTCTGTCTGTAACTGAAACTATGTCTCCAACCAACATCCCAATTCTCTTATTTATTTACGTTATATTCTCAATGGTTATTGAATAATCACTATTTCATCTCAATTGGCAACTTATTTATTAACAATATCTCTATTAAGGTCCAGCTAAGATAGATTTGCCTCAAAACAGCCCATATTATTAATGTGTTTAAAATTTTGCAATGTGTGTTATATATCATTAAGAAATAAATGCTTGCATAGTATATGGTTTAAATAATTTGCATACCAGTTTTAATAAATCCGTGTTTAATAAATAATTACTTGGTTTTATTAATTTCTATTTTTTTTTTTTTTTCAAACGTATTAAAAGTAATTCTATGTGTAATTTTATATTGAAATCAATTAGAATAAAGTGAAAATAACTATATTCTTTTTGTGTTCTTATTCAATTTCATTAGTCTTTCTAATTCAATATATTATTTAATTGTATTAAAACTTAGATACTTGTGCCCAGAGGGTGCATTTTTGGCTAGTATATATAAAAGAAAGGGTTATTTCCTATAAGTCTAACTTAAACAAAGGAGAACCACTCTTGACTGATAAATTATTTATTTATTTATTGATCTACTAGGAAAAAAGAAGATGGGGTTAGGGTTAGGGTTAAGATTTAGTGTTAGGGTTAGGGTTAGGGTTTAGGGTTAGTTTAATAGGAAAATAAATAAATAATTTATCAGTCAAGAATGGTTCCCCTTTGTTTATGTCAGACTTATAGGAAATAACCAAAGAAAGATTCTGTGTGTCTGTATGTTTGTATGTTTGTTTGGACAACACTTATGCATCTATATATATATATATATATATATATATATATAAAAGAAATAAAAAGAGCATGAAAAAATCAACTAGTAACATAGCATATCAATTTGTCTGTGTCATGTTGTTCAATGCACTACTGGTACTACCAGTTTCATAGTCAGATCATGGGCGACTAAACCAGTAACCCCACAGATTGACGTCTGGTGAGGAGAGTAGCAAGAAACCTTGCAGAATAAAAATCAAGACCTGAAAAAAAGGGCATAGAAAGCTCTTTGCTCAACGGCCATCATTATTTCCAAAGTCCAAACTCTCCTCATTGTGACAGGGCAGTGTAAACAAAGTAGTGTCCATGCTGGTAGATCTGGCACCCAGTAGTATTAGGGCCACAACCTGGCCAAAGGGGCTCTGGTGAAAATTCCAAGAGGCATCTGCACTGGAAACTGGCAGTTACTTTTGGTCCTCTCATCCCTGTGTCTGCTGGATAATTTGCGGCAAACAAGAGTGTCCCCAAGCAGGGTTTTGCGGAGGGCTTGCATGCTTCCTATTCCCATGATACTCCATCTTTGAACAGATGAAGCTGGCTGAACCCAACACGGATGAATTCAGCTACAACTACAATGATAACAACATATCCATTTCTTGTATGAAAATTATTTTTGGTATCCAAGTGTGTTGGTATGTTGGATTTTATGGCATGTCAACTCTTGCTGGGTTATTTTAGGCCAAAGAAATTTTGTTCTACACAGGCTTGATGGGTATTCAAAATCTTTTTTTTTAAACTCAATTTTTGTAACCCATTTTTTAAACTCATTCTTTTCTATTTTACCCATAGATGCAACCCTAACAGGAAGTGCCACTCTAGTTCAGAGTGGACCAGGAAATAATGGCAGACAAGAGGTACTCCACACTCCCCAGAGCTCTAGAATTGGAACTTCACCACTAGATGCAGTTTAACACCATATGTAGGACCCAAAGACCATCAGCTACCGCCTTCTAGCACATATATGATAAAAAGTGTTGGGGGTTTGTCATAAGGACAGAAGGGTTGGGACAAACATATTGGTGCTAGAGCTGATTGATTGAAGGTGGCCTCTCCAACTCCCCGTCTAGCCTAAGTAAAGGCAAAAGTGGAGTGTTGCATGTCATGGACTACTCAGCCACCAGGGTTCCATCCTTAAGCATCACGGGTCACCACCCATGGTCAACAGATGTTCTCTATTGGAGTGATTTTACCTTACTGCCAGGGGTCGGTCACACACTCCAGAGTTCCAGAATTGGAACTTCACCAGTTTAACATCATTGTTACGATTTTTGTGGCCATCCTTAGGCTTCAAGCAAGAACACTCTCTAACGGAGATCTCTTGTGTTAAGTGTGATCCTTAGTGAAGAAACTTTTGGTTGCTCCTTGGTGTTTCTCAGTGTTGGGTATGATCCTTTGGTTGTTCCTTGGTGTCCCTTAGTGTTGCAGATCCGTTTGTCAATGTCAAATAACTTGCAAATGAACGGTTGTCAATATTTGACAGCGATTAAATAGTTAACTAACCACATAATAGGGCTGGTGATTGGCTGGGGATTAAACCACATGACCTTGCTAAGTCTATACGTTTAAGTGGTGGATTACAGCTTGCTTTATATACAGAAAATAATCCAACAATCAAATTCAGGACACTTTTCAATGTGGGAGTTTTGAAGCTAATTTTGCTTAATGTTAAATCCATTTGGGGTCAGTGTTTGGAGATATTTTATGGATTTCTATTGTCCAATAGATTTTTGTCATCTATATATATAAAATAGGCCTGTAGTGTAATGGTTACTGTCATAGGAAATTAACATGGCGACCCCAAGTTGAAATCCTAGATGAGGCAGTTTGCATTTCACATATTGCTAATACCTTTGGGAAAGGTATGAATTCAACTATTTTCCCTTCTGCTATGAGTAAATAGTAGGGCAGACTGGATTCTTTAACCTTGGGTAGGCAACCAGCCAAGGAGAAGGAAAACTCTGGATTAAAACCTGTTAAACTCTGCTTAAGAAATTGACCTTGTGTGAGGATGGTAAATATGTATATATGTGGGTTGGCATCCTTCCGTCTGCTAAAGACGATGGCGTAGTGTCCAATTTTTTTTTTTTTTTTATCTGTATATATATATATATAGAAAAGACAGATTCTGTCTGTTGTCCTGTCTGTATGTATGTATGTTTGTTTGTACAACAAGCAAGCACATATCCTTTTATAAAGGAAAATTGGTGGAGACCTGTAAAGAACAAAATTCAATAAAATCCACACCTTACTTTTGTCTGAGAGGGATTTAAAGAGATCATGTACCCCTCATTTTCCATAAGAAAAGCTAAATAAAAACATAATAAGGGTACAAATCAATGATAATTTTCATTAATCTGTTATATAAATGGATATAACAGATTTATTTTTAACTTTTATAATCCCAGGCAATGCTGGGTAGCCCTACTAGTATAGTATATAAAATCATATATCTGATTGAATTCATGTATGAATATGCAGATGTATATATGGTTCATATGTGCATATGCATATGAAACATCTTTGGAATGCAGAGAAATATGCAAGATAATTATTTAAGAATATTTTCATTAATGTTTTGTGAATTTAAGTATATAACAATATATGTCATACTTAGCAGATGCATAAATATATATATATATATATATATATATATATATATATATATATATATATGTATGTATGTATGTATGTATGTATGTATGAATTTATATATATTATATAGATGATATGGGTGCTATATTCATAAACAAACAAAGTTCAAAATACTGGATAGAGTATTTATATCTAATTTAAGGTAGCATAAACATGGAGTCTTGGTCTGAAGATCGCATAGGTGAGAAACTGTCAGTAACCAGGTTTCCATATCCATGCGAACTTAACTTTTCAACGTGTTAGGGATAAATAATAACACTTTATTTTTACAATACAAAATTATTTTCTACCATAACCCCTAGAAAAATCAAATATCCAAATTCCAACGGTCTATTTCAGCGTTCCAAATGTGATTTTCAAAAAAATTCTATTCGAACATTTCCAAAGTTCTCTGTTATTCCCCAACAAATTTTTTCATTCAAAATAAAATTTCACTCTGATTAAGGTCGAATCTTCTCTGTGTGCAAAATATTTTCACACAGATGAACTGACCGAAACACGTGTAAGTGATATTGATTAAATTCTTCTTTTATTATCCATTCTATTCTTTCTTTTCTTTATTCATTCTTCCTCATATTGTCAGATTCATTTCAATTTCCATTTTTACATAAATATATATGTACACATCTATATATGCATGTTTGTACATATATATATATACATATATAGCAATACATACTGTTATATACTATATATTATAGTATTTATGTGTTTATAAATATGCCAATGTGTATATGCATCTTATATGAATAAGTGCATGTGTGTATATATGCAATTGTATGTACATATGCATTCACAAGTGCAAATGCATGTCCATGTGCATAACACATATTTTAAAATGATTACTTGAGGATCAAATTAGTAGAATGTTTTTATTATTGCATAGGGAATTTAAGTATATTACAATATGTGGTAATCTGTGTCAATGTATACATACATACATGCACATATATATATATATATATATATATTATATATATATATATATATATATATGCATAAATGTATATATATATATATATATATATACACTCTCACACACACACATATATATCATAATCAATCATAATCAACGTTTTTTATTTAATAGTCCTTTGCACAAGTTTTAATAATTATGTTGAATATGCTATTAAATAAAAATCACTAATTATTATTATTATTATTATATTATTATTATTATTATTATTATTACTCTTTTTGAGTTTTCACATCAGCATTAGCTGATGGTCTTTCACTGGAGTCTGAGTGACAGCAAGTCTCCTCAGGTCTCCAGGACTCTTCTGAGTATTCTGGCAGATTGCAGCAGTGCAGTGTTCTGAATGGTTTCAATCCTTCCTTTGATATCCAAACTTTCCAAACCCTTTTCCAATCCTTTAGGGACTGCTCCAAGTGCACCAACCACAATTGGTATCACTTTCACTTTCATGTTCCATAACTTTTTCAGTTCTCTGGCAAGGTCCATATATTTGTCCATAGTAGTAGTAGTAGTAGTAGTAGTAGTAGTAGTAGTAGTATCAAAGCTTTATTTCTTTAGTACTGTTGACTCTGCATAAAACAACAAAATTCAAAATGATGAATATTGTGTTGTTTTTAATTTTTTTATTCATCTATATTCATAACTTTGAATTTTGGTTTTTATTCCTTGTCTTATATTTATATATAGCACAATGAGAAAACAAGGCTAGGCATGACTGGGTTGGAAAGGTGATCCACTGGGAAATGTGCAGGAAACTAAATTTTGACCATACAACAAAATAGTATATGCATAAACCAGAATCTGTTCTAGAGAATGAAATGCCAAACATTCTCTGGGACTTTGAAATACAGACAGATCATCTTATCTCAGCCAGAAGACCAGACCAAGAATTGATTAAGAAAAAAAAAGAGAATAATAATTTCAAATCCTTTAAGTAATTCATCAGTTCTGTGCAGACACCGGATGCCGTCTAGATGACGTATCAAAAGCAATGGTTGTTAGGGATGGATAGTTAGAGAGATTCAAGGGAATCCATGCTATCAGCATGCTTTGATAATGATGATGATGATGATGATGACTAACAGTATTTTATAACAGCAATAATTTCAAATCCATTAATTAATTCCTAGGTTAGATAACAATTATAATCACAATTTCTGACAATTTATCTTACTTTCTAAAGTTTGATTATGATTGGCGTTCCTAATTATATTGCCATGACAACCCCACAGGCAGTTATAACATTCTCCAATTTTTTTTTTTTTCAAAAAATAAAGAATTAAATTTTACTTTCTTTTCTTTTTTAATAGTATATCCACCTTTGTGGGATATTTAATGTCAAAGTCATCCTTGTCGGAAAACAGTTGTGGTACTATTTAACCCATAGCTTGAGGGGTGAGGGTGTTCATACCTTTCCCAAGGGTATTAGTCCAAAAGTAAATGTAATAGGCCAACTGGAGTTTGAACTCACTTACTATGTTGTTGCAGTGCAGTATGTTAACCACAACACCATGGTGACTCCTGTAATAGTTGCTAATATAAAAAAGGGTTAAAAAAAATTTTTCCTTTAAAAATGCCTAAAAATTAAAACAGCCTTTTAAAATTAATAATTATACAATAAAAACAATATAGAAAAATGTTGAAGTTGGTTAACGTTAAAAAACGCAACCACATTCTGGAAAAACATAGTGAGGCACAAACCCACAATGATGTGCATTGAAAACAAGCACACTAACCACTGAACTCGAGCTAAGCTCCCTCTCTCTCCCTCTCTCTCTCCCCCCACTCTCTCTCCTATTCTCTCTTACCTCAACCTCCCCTCTCTCTCTTTATATATATATATATATATATATATATATATATAATATATATTTATACACACACACACACACACACATATATATATATATATATATTATATATATATGAGTGGTAAAATATTGAAATAAACCTGATGTTATGTAGAAATCTCTCATTTTCATTTTGAAAAGAATTCCAACACTGTTTAGAATAATGCCATACTCATTCTAATGTCCTAATGAAGGTTTTATAATAAACCAAAACAGCCCTCCCCACCAAGAAACTTGAAAAGATGCACGATAAACTGGAGATCAGAAAGAATTGAAACCATCCAGACTACAGCACTGCTAAAATCAGCTAGAATACTTAGAAGAGTCCTGCAGGTCTTAGGAGACTTCTTGTCACACAGACTCCAGTGAAAGACCACCAGATAATGCTGGTGAGAAAAACTCTCATAATAATAATAATATTAATAATAATATGTGACTTGCAATCCAGATGGATCACCTTATCCTTGCCAGAAGACCAGTCCTTTCGAACAAGAAAAAGAGAACTTGTTATCTAAATATTTTGCAGTCCTAGCAGATTACAGGGGAAAATGAAAGAAAATGAGAAGATAAACAAATACCTGGACCTTACCAGAGAATTGAAAAACTATGAAATTTGAGGGTGAAAGTTATACCAGTTGGTGCCCTTAAAAAATTCCTCAAGAGTTTAGAAAACAGACGGGAGAAACTGGAAATCAGAGGAAGAATTAAGACCATCCAGACAACAGCATTAAGATCAGCTAGAATACTCAGAATAGTCCTGGAGACCTGAGGAGATTTGTTGTCACTCAGTGAAATACCACCAGTTAAAACTGGTGTGAAAAATTTGCATAGAGTGAACATCCAGTAATAGACAGAGCACTGGGCATGATCAAGAAAGGGACAGATAAACACATCAACAAGTACCTGGCAGTCCTAGCTTATATGAAATGCAAAAAATTACATTTTGAGAAACTGATCGTCTCCTTAAATGTTGTGGAAAAGTAATACCAAATAAAAGAAAAAAAACAAAAAACAAATGTTATAGCGATTAGCTAAACATACAAATATGTTTTCTCTAGCTGTGGAGCATCTCTCAAATAATTTTTAGAAAAAAAAAATTCTTTTTTCGAACACTTAAAAATTCTCTTTATTTTTACCATTTTGGCTTCAAATATCAAATACTTTTACTCTGATGAAGGTCGTTATTCTTTGTACGCTTAAATATTTCATAATTTTCTATTATTATTATTTTATTTTATATTTAAAACAATTATAAATAGAATACATGCGTACATGAACAAACTCCTGTCCAAAACACGTGTTAGTAAACTCATATCAAATCTATTTTATCCATTCAACATTTTCTTTCCTTTATTTTTCCTTTCAACATACAAATATGTATGCACAAGTGTACATTAGGGTAGGTTGATTTTTCACTTTTTAAAGAAATATAAAATTTTACAGGGGCGTGAAAGTTGTGTGTTAGTATACTAAATACTGATACTAAAAACTAGTGTCTTACTTGCACCATTGTTTGAGGAAATAGCATCAAAGATCATCTACTAAAATGCACCAAAAATCATCGTTTTCGCAACAGTTAGTCTAGAAATTGGTTAGAAAATATAGCAATTTCAATATTTAAAACAGAAAAGGTTGTCATTTTAAATGAAATGAAACGAATATTATAACTAGAATTCAAATTGAAAATATGTCTCCCATCACCACTGACACCTCCGATATGCTGCTTTTTAACTAATGATTAACCTATAACAGTGATAAAACTTTAAAAGATTGAAATCTATTTCCTCAAATGAAGGCAAAGTTGTGAGGGAAAATACTTTGTGAGGTAATTTTGTAAGTTAATTTGCAACTTTTGCCACATTGGAAGTATTACAGTTCCAAAATCGACCAACCCTAGTGTACATGCACACTACACACACACATGCACATACATGTACGCATACAAAAAACCTAAAAAAAATTAAAAATGATAGTAATAATATTAATCATTTCCATCAGAAGTATTGAGGATATTTGCTGTCACCTAATCTCCAGAGAAAGTAACCAGCAAGAATTGGTATAAAAATGTAATGAATACTAACAACATCTAGAATACTGAGGAGAGTGTTGAAGTAGTGAGGAGACTTACTGTCACAGGATCTCCATAATAAACCAGTGAAAATTCAATATTAAGAAAATTCTAGAATAATAATTCTTATTATAATGGAGATTGGGTGGAACTATATTACTACTCAAGTCACAATTCCCTTAGTTATTTTTGTCCATTCTTCATGATTTTATTTTTATTTAAACCTAAATTATTGATAAGATTGTATAACATTATCAATACTGTTGACCATATCTACATACTAATAACATGCAATTGTATTTATATATACAAAAAAATAGCAATTTACTGTTTAAATGGGAAAGCTAATTTACATATTGATATTAGAAATTTGATTTTGAATAAATATGTGCTTAGTATTATTGATTTCTAATTGTTTAGTTTTATCTTAATGAATATAAGCAAAAATCTTGGAGATAAATCTTAGAAATCCATTAACAAGAAGAAATAACTGTAATTTTATTCTTTACTTCCTATTTTAACTAAATAGTTAAATTATGAAAATTTAGCAATGAAAGACAGAAGTGATGGAAGAGTAAGTTTCAGTTGTTCTATTTTTCGATTATGCCCCCCTCAGTTTCAAATCTTTTTATCTGCATTCTTATTTAGTTTCATTAGTCTTTCTAATTTAATATAGTATTTTATTACATTGAAATTTAAATACTTTACCTGAAGGGTGCATATATTTCTAGTAATAATAATAATAATAATAATAATAATAATAATTATATAATAATAATAATAATAGGCACTTTGCAGAAGTGCTCATCTCCTTATGAGAGGACTATGAATATGAGTGGAAAAGTAACAAAAACAAAAACAAAAAATTGTTGTCACTCAGCTCACAGTGAAAGACCATCAGCTAAGGCTGGTGTGAAAAAATCATAACAATAATAACAATAGTTAAGATTGGCTATAATACTAGGAAAAGTCCTGGAGACATGAAGAGACATATTGTCACTCCGACTCCAGTGAAAGACCACCAGCTGATGCTGGTGTGAAAATCCCGCAAGGAGTGATATAATGAATAATAAAAGGAAAGATTTGAAACCATGCAGATGGGAGCCACAAGCTAGAATACTAAGAAGAGAGAGATAGTTGGCGAGTTAAAGAAACTTGCTGTCACTTTATCTTCACTGGTGAGAAAACTCAACGGGCGAAATATAATATCTCTCATATTCTTAATAGCTGCACATAGAATATAAACCTTATGGATCCATTTAATCAGCTGAAATGCATGCACACATGTGCACACAGATGTACACACGTACACATATGCATACATGGTTGCTTTATTTACAAAGAAAAATAAAGAAATAATATCAACGGCAGGACCTGTGGATATACCACAGTATGATAATTCAATCATCCCAATCTTTGATATGTTTACTTAAGAGCTATTGCTAGATAGTTCAATATCTAAAAAGTATAACAATCTTGATTTAACTCTCTCTCACTCTTTTTTCTTTCTTTCCTTCTTTTCATCTTTTTATTATGTTCAATTGAAACAGATTTGTGTTATCACTTCCATGCGCTCACCACCCGTCAATATCTTTCCCCTACTTTCTTTCTTTCTTTCTTTCTTTCTCTCTTTCTTATTATATTTTTTCTGTGTAGCATGTCCTTCTTCTTCACTTTCTTTCTATATAATAAAAGTAATAGTCTATAATTTAGCTGCAGTGACGACACTCGTGAGAGAAAAAAATTCGGTGGATAAGCGACACCAGATAATCAGGATTTAGATTTTTGCAATTCATCTTGGACGATTTTGATGGTCTTATTTTTAACCAGAGGGTGTTGCAAGATGATAACGGTCAGAAGATTAAGGAACAAGAGTATTAATATATTCTTTTAAGAGTATTAATATTCTTTTGAAGTATTAAGTTGACATGTCATAAAATCTCTCCAACGTGTTGTGTAACAGTTATAGAGTTATGCTCGAGATCCTCGGTAGTGAGTTTGATTCTCACTGGGTGCTCCGTGATTCTGGCCTTGTGCCACAATTAAGCTTGATATTTATTACTGGTGTGAATACTCAATGAATGAAATAAATAATATCCACAAATATTATACATACACACATACACAGAAACATTGATATGCACACACACACTCAGTCACACACAAACACACAGACACATTGCACACACACATATACACACAGATCCTTCCGACAGATACACATACACATAAACAAAAAAAGATTCATAAGCACACCCTCACGCACACATCACACATACACACATACACACACACACACACACACACACACACACACACATATATCCTTATAACAGACACACATACATTCTTACACAAACAAACTTAACATATGACCACAGATGGCTTTTATGGCTGTTACAGTGCACACACGCGCACACACACACACACATTCTTACGCAAACGCCAATAAACACACAGGCACATATACACACAAATACTGATACACACATACTCACACAAACACTGATATACACAAACATACATAGGAAGCGTGTGGTGTAATGGATAAAGTCATGGAAAATGGACTCGTCGCCCCAAGTTCAAATCCTGGATGTGGTAATTGCATTTCACTTAGCGCTAATATCCTTGGGAAAGGTATAAATCCTACTCTCCTTCCAGCTATGGGTAAATAGTTGGGCAGACTGGGTTCTTTAACCTTGGTTAGGCAACCAGTCTAGGAGAAGGAAAACTCTGAATTCAAACCTGCTGAACTCCACTTAAGAAATGACCTTGTGTCGCATCCTGCTCGAGCAGAGGGGTTGGTAAATATATATACATAAACATACACACACACACAGATGCACATGCACATAAACACAAAAACATTGATAAGCACACACACGCACACACTCACATATACAAACGTACAAATTTCTTACACACACCAATACACAGTGCACAGATAGATATATTCCCACTTAAACAATGATACATGCTCACATGCACGCATATAGATCCTCTCTACAGACACACACTGATACATACATACTCACACAAACACTGATATACACAAACACACACACACGCACACAGACATCCTTCTAACAGACACACGCACACATTTAAACACAAAAATATTGATAAGCACCACACACACATACACACATTCTTTCACAAACACTGATACACATATGTGCGCACATACAGACTTACTCTCACACAAACAATGATACTCACACACATGCACAAATATACTATACATCTCTACACACACACATACACAAGAACATTGATATGCACACACACACACACACACACACACAGACTCACACATACACACATGCACACACACATATCCTTCCAACAGATACACATACACATAAACACAAAAACATTGATATGCACACACCCACACTCACACACATACATACACACACCCATAAACACACACACATACTCACACATCCTTCCAACAGACACACATACATGTGTACACAAAAACATTGATAAGAACACACACACACACATACACATGCACATTATTCTAACAACACACCTACACATATACACAAAAACATTAATAAGCACATACACACCTCACATGCATGTATACACACACACACACACATCACATATATATATTCTCCCACAGACATACATACATTCACACTCATCCACATGCATACACATACACATACACACACATTCTTCTAACAGACACACATACACATATACACAAGACATTGATAAGCACATACACACTTCACACACATGTATACACACACACACACTCACACATATATACACACACACACATACATACATACACACATACACATACACATACACACACAGACACATATATAAAGAAAAATAATTGGTATCTACAGAAAACATATTCCTGGAAAACATTTGAAAATTGAATTTTTTTTTTCTTAAAAAGAAACCATTAAAGAAAAAATGAGTAAATGTTTTCCTTTGTATCAAGCCTTTCATTTTTCATACATTATAAATTTCTTTGTAATCAATGCCAACAACAAAAAAAAAGATACAAACAAAACCAAAAGAAAAAAAAATTGTTTATGACAAGTAAAAACACTTCAAAGGAATTACTAAAATCTACAAGTATTTTTTTTATCAAGATTTCTCAAAATGAAACCAAAGATTTGAAACTTAAATAATTTAATTTGCCATTTTTATTCTAAGAATATATTTTGATAATTTGGTAAAATAGAATTGTTTTAATGATCTAAATTATTGATATAATAGAGCTAATAAAAAAACAAAAAAACAATAATTTAAATCCCTCCTAAACAGGTGTATAAATATCATCATGGTCTACAGGAACCCAATATGTTCATAGGTAATGTAGTTTTTTCATTTAAATTAGCTGAACTCAATTTAAGAAATTACCAAAATCTACAAGTATTTTTCACCAAAATTTCTTGAAATGAAACCAAAGAATTAAAACTTAAATAACTGAATTTGCCATTTTTATTTTAAGAATATATTTTTATAATTTAGTAAAATAGAATTGTTTTAATCATCTAAACTGTTGATATAATAGAGCTAAAAAAAATTTTTTTTTAATTTAAAAAAAAACAATAAGTAAAATCCTTCCTAAACAGGTGCATAAATATCATTATGGATAACAGGAACCCAATGGATAATGTAGTTTTTTCATTTAAATTACCTGAACTCAATTTATGAAATTACCAAAATTTACAAGTATTTTTTATTAAATTTCTTGAAATGAAATCAAAGAATTTGAACTTAAACAAGTTTGATTTGCCAGTCTTTTTTTTTTTAAGAATATTTTCCGATAACTTACTAAAATAGAATGATTTAATCATCCAAATTCTTAATATAATGGAGCTAATAAAAAAATAAAAAAATAAAATTCCTTCACCCGTTCCTAAATAGGTGCATAAATATCATCATGGACAACTGGAACCCAATAGGTTCATGGGTCATGTATTTTTTTTTTTTTTTTTTTTCATTTAAATTACTTGAATCCCATAAAACAAAGTAATTAAATATTTCAAAATACTTTTTAATTTTATTTTACAGGTTTCCTTTGAGTAGATATTCAGTGAAATGAAATGCATTTTAAAATCTTAAACCCTAAAATATAATTTTCAACAAATGCTTTTTAAGTAATAAGTTCATGTTAAATGTTTGGAAAAAAAATAATGTTTGTAAACATGTTCATAGATAGACTAGGTATATCGTAACTCAGATAAAAAATTGTCTTTGATTATCATGCTGGTATACAAGAAAGACCTGATATATACATATGTATACCCTATGTATATATATATGTGTGTGTATGTGTATGTATGTATGTAAATCACCACACATCACCAGCTCTCCTGAATATATATACATATGTGTGTGTGTGTGTGTGTGAGTGTTTATATATATGTGTGTATATATATATATATATATATATATACATATATGTGTGCGTATGTGTATATCCTCACACATCACCAGCTCAGCTGATGATTGAAGACGCGAAACTTGGTATTATGAGTTATTATCTTGCAAATTTTTATAATTGTTAATATATTGTAATATTGCTCCGCATTTTTTGCATTGAGCACTCTAAAGATTTTGCCATTTGTGGGTATTTAGTGCATTAAATTCTAACCTCAATATATATATATATATTATATATATATATATATATATATATATATAAAATAAGCATATATATGAATTGATTGATTATAGGGAATAATTCAATACTTTTTCAAATGAATTATATCTTTTATGCCGGTTTAGATGGTTATATAATATAAAAGTAAACAAGTTTATATATTATATATAATATATATATATATATATTATATATATATATAAGACATATATAAATAAAATGATTGATCATAGGGAACAGTTCAATATATTTTTATATGAATTAATATCTTTTATGCAAGTTTAGATTGATAGATAATAAAACAATGAATAAGTTTTATATAATGAAAATATATATGTATGTATATATATACATATATGTATATTATATATATATATGTATATATACATACATATATATATGTATATATATATGTGTGATACACATATAAACAGATTGATTGATTATAGAGAATAGTTCAATATTTTTTCATATGAATTAATATCTTTTATGACCGTCTATATGGATAAAGAGATCGATAGATAGATAATATAAAGTTAACAAGTTTTACACATGCACACACACACACACACACACACACACACACATATATATAATATATATATATATATATATATATATATATTAAATGAAAGTAAAAGATGCTGGTAACAAGTTAAATGCGAAAAGAAATATTGCTTACTTTTGTTCAATAATAGTTCTGAAAATGAGTGTATCAAAATTTATATGCAAATGTGACCATTATTATGGGACAGGTTGTTGTTTTTAAAAAAATTTAAAAAATAAAAATTGATGGAAAGATTTTTATTTTCATTATTAGACTTGTTACCTTATGTTATTTTGAAGAAGAAGAAGAAAAAAAATAGTTCAAATTCTAGAGAAGTTGTGCGTTACGAGGAATTTCACTTGGAAACTCTTTGAGATGTTTACGAACTAAAGAAGTAAAGAAATGTTTTGTATTTTTTTGTTTGTTTGTTTGTTTTTCTGTTTGTTTGTTTTTTTTCACAATGGATATATAAGAGAGTAGTGATTATAAGAAAAAACAAAAAACTAAAATTAAAAAAAACAAAAGCAACAAAACGTGGTAATAAATGTAGTTATTGAAAAAGCTAACCTGTAATGTCGATCCGCCAGGCTCTCTGTTGAGATGTGTCCCAATGAAGAACACAATTCTAACTGCTGCTGTTCTGGTGTGACAACAACCTCCGATGTGTGCGGCGCACGAGTAGGGAGGGGGCACTTGAGCAAAATCAGTGAGAATGAGTGTGTGTACGCGGGTTATTGTGAGTTGTGAATGAATGAATGAATGAAGGCTGCAGTCCTACAAAGCATGCTGCTTGCGTGTGTGTATGTGTGTATGTGTGTGGGGGTATGCCTGTGCGTACGTTCGTGTGTGTGTGTGTGTGTGTGGTGCGGGGGGATAGAAAAGGCTGTTCACATTGCTAACTGGCTTTTGCTGTTCTTACAGGAGAGAGAGAGAAGAGAGAGAGAAAGAGAGAGAGAGATAGAGAGAGAGGGTAAGAAGTGAGAGAGAGAGAGAGAGATGGCTAACCTGCTCCCTACTTGGGCTTGATGCCTACACATTGTACAGTTCTTTCTCCCTTTCTCTCTCTCTCTTTTCTCTCTCTCTCTCTCTCTCTCACTTCTTAACCCTCCCTCTCTCTCTCTCTATTTCTCTTTTCTTTTTATCTCTCCCTCATTATTTCATTTCTTTCTTTTTTTCTTCTTTTTCTTTTTGTTGTTTTGTTTCCTCGGCTTTCTTTAGTCATTTCTGTTTTCTTGCATGCTGGTATTTCAGTCTGCGTACGCATGTGTGTGGGCATGGTAATGTGTATTATTCATGTTCACACTTGCATGCATGCAACGTACAAGAAAGAAAACAATTATACATACATACATACATACATATATATATATATGTATGTATACTCATACACACACACACATATATATATATATAAATATATATATATATATATATATATATATATATATGTGTGTTCTCAGCATGAAATATGTTTGATGCCTTTTTCATCCCTCATCAAATAGAGATATTAATTTTTGTCCATTCATTGATTCGTCTCCCTATCTCCTGTACTACACAAAATTCTACAACTACCAAATCCACTTACTAGACATTGCCCTAAAATAGGGCACGAGTCCATAATATTGGGGCACGCACTGCAGATAAAAATCACTGCTCGGGAGAACCCATCTACCACACAAGCTCCTTAATTCATACTCCATGCCAAAAGTATATGACCACAGACATTATGGTGCCCAAAGAGGATTAAACCCACTTTCAATTTGTCAACCATTACTCTCTGATGAGGCAAAAGGCCAGAAATACTGCGACACCCAGTGAGGATCAAACTCCTTATTCATTTATGATCTGCCAGACCAGCATATTAACCAGTAGTCTCCGACAAGGCACAAGGCGAGAGATACAGTGACACCCAGTGAGGATCAAACTCCTTACTCAATTATAATGATTTGCCAGACCAGCTTTATAACCAGTAGTCTTCGACAAGGCTCAAGGCCAGAGATACAGCAAACCCAGTGAGGATCAACTCCTTATTCATTTATGATCTGCCAGACCAGCATATTAACCAGTAGTCTCCGACAAGGCACAAGGCCAGAGATACAGTGACACCCAGTGAGGATCAAACTCCTTACTCAGTTATTATGATCTGCCAAACCAGCTTATTAACCATTACTTTTTCTTACTTTATTTTTGTCAATAGTAGGGCACCCAGTGAGGAGCATACTCACTACTTGGCAATAAGGATCTGCCAGAATGGTTTATTTGCCGTTACTCTATGATAAAGTGGAAAGCTATAAATACTGGATCACACGGTGAGGATCAGAGTCATTTCTCAATTGTAATGATCTATTTGACCCGCTTGTTAATTATTACTTCCTAAAAAGACACAAGCAAAGAAATATTGGAGCATCCAGTAGGGATTGAACTTACAACTCCGCTGTAATGAGCTACCAGACGAGCTTTTAACAATTACCCTATCAAAATGTGGATTTAAAGACTTGGCTTAGTACAAGTTATTAAAAAAAATTGTTATTAGTTAACTTTATAATTAGTTAACTTTGTCTTTATACAAACACACACACACACACACACGTATATATATGTACATGTATATGCATACACACACACACACAAACAAAATCAGAATTTTATATATATATATATATATATATATATATATATATATACAAAACTGAGCAAAAACGAAAAAACATATAGATACACAAACACACACACACACACACACACCACACATATATATATATATATATATATACATATACATATACACATAGGCACACACATGTATATATATGTATATGATGTTCCATTTTTGCTGGATTTTGGTTTATATACACACACACACATATATATATATATATATATATATATATATATATACATATATGTGTGTGTGTGTGTGTTTGTGTGTGCGTGCGTATATATATATATATATATATATATATATATATATATATATATATATATATATATATATATACGCACACACACACAAACACACACACACACGCATATATATATATATATAACCCAATATATACATGTATATATATATATATATTTATATATATATATATATATATATATATATATATGTATGTATATAAAACCCAACAAAAGCAGAACATCATAGCAGGATTATTATAAAAGCAATACACATAAGATTCTTTAAGTATGATCATTTTATGGGGTCTTGGTTCAAGTTGAACATCATCTTTTAATCACCCAAATTCTGGAGCTAATAATGAATAAATTATTAGAATATGTCACTCCTTCCTAAACAGCAGGATCAATATCATTATGGACAATAGGGACCCAATGTGTTCATGGGTTAGGTGGTCTTTCATTTAATTTTTTCTGAACCCAAACTTACACAGTATTTTTTGCATGTACTAAATATAATCTATCTATCTATTTATCTATCTATCAATGTATCTCAGGCTGTTTTATCTATCTATCTATCTATCTGTGTATCTATCTATCTATTACTGAAATTTTCAT
Source organism: Doryteuthis pealeii (assembly GCA_023376005.1). NCBI lineage: Eukaryota > Metazoa > Mollusca > Cephalopoda > Myopsida > Loliginidae > Doryteuthis > Doryteuthis pealeii. Next base: position 57,913,964 of record CM042151.1, on the reverse strand, counting down.
TATATATGTATGTATGTATGTATGTATTTATTTATTTGGCTCCCTGCGAGACCACATGGCTATGGGTTAAATAGTACCACTACTGTTCTTCTACAAGGATGGCTTTGGCATTAAATAATCTATGAACGTTGATATGCCATTAAACAAAGAAACCAACTAAACCATCCTTACGAGGCCAAAATGTGACAGACAGTTTTGTGTGGGGATATTTGTATATATATATTTATATATCTATATATATATATACTTTCAATAAGAGAGAAAAACTTAACAAACTGTCATTTGACTATTATAGATTTATTTTGACGAGAACTCAATAAATGAGCCCAGTCTCATCAGATAGCCAACTACATAATGACTAAGAAAACAAACTAGAATAGAGATTTTTTCTTTTCTTTCTCTTTTATAAGACGAGTGAGATCTCTCTAATCTAATCTAATCTATCTATCTATCTATCTATCTATCTATATATATATATATATATTATATGTGTGTGTGTGTGTGTGTGTGTGTGTTAGAGATATGAGGTACACACACACACACAGCATGTGGGAGTTGTGGAGCTCCACCTCATATACAAAAGCAATCTCCCAGGTCTAACACTAGTGAAATTGGGATAGACTCCCTCACTATCCAGTTGATACAGACAATAAGTCTTTCCACCTATTTTAGATACATATACAAAAGCAATCTCCCAGATCTAGCACTAGTGAGATAGACTCCCTCACTATCCGGTTGATACAGATGATAGGTCATTCTGCCTACTTTACTTTATTTATTAACATCAAATGATACTTATTTTCTTTTTGAGAAAAAAATAAAAAATAAAAAAAAAAAAACAGATACTATTCTTTGATCTTAACTTACTTCCTGGGAGATCATTTTGAAGAGCATTTATCTATATACATATGAACGGACATATATATATATATCTTTTCTTTTTCTCCCTTGCATCCAACTCTTTGATTATATATTACAATAAAAATGAATCTGTAGAAATAAAATTCCAGCACAAGGATTAATGTTGATCCCAAAAGCAATTTAACCTCGCCACTCTACCTGTGTATATGTTGAACGTAAACTATCCACTAGGCTTTTTATTTTCAAGTTTTTTGATTAAAAAAAATTTTCTTGTTTGTTTTTTTTTTTTAAATAAAAATAAAAAAAACTCCTTCTTTTTGTAACTAGAAAC
>CM042151.1:57905272-57907772 GCA_023376005.1 Doryteuthis pealeii | reverse complement strand
GTTCACATAGCGCTAATACCCTTGGGGAAAGGTATGAATCCAACTACTATCCCTCCAGCTATGGGTAAATAGTAGGGAAGACTGGCCTCTTTAACCTTAGTTAGGCAACCAGTCTAGGAGAAGGAAAAACTCTGAATTCAAACCTGTTAAAAACCTGCTTGATGGTCATTACTAGAATAGTTCTAATTAGTGATCTATTTCACTAATTTCATTTCATTTAATTTAATTTGAATTTTACAGCATGTCAACCCTCGTTGGATTATTTTATGCTGAAGATGTTCTATTTTATTCATTCTTGATGGGTAATGTTTTTTTTTTTGAAATTCAAATTTTTAGACATTTTTTTAAACCCATTTTTTTTATTATATCATAGACGTAACCCTAACACCAAGTCAGGGTGAACCTGGAACTAATGGTGATGAAGGGGTACTACACATTCCCCAGAGCTCGAGAATTGAAACTTTACCATCAGATAAAGTTTAATGTAATACCCAGGACATTAAGACCCTCAACCACCACTTTCTAGCACATATATGAGAAAAAACATTGTGACTGGCCATAAGGGCAATAGGTTTTGAACAATCATATAGGTGCTAGAGCTTGACGTGACCAACCAATTGATCAGAGGGGGTCTCTCTTACTGCCAGTTTAGCCTAAGTAAGAGCCAAAGTGGAGTGTTGCATGTCATGGATTGCTCAGCCACCAGGGTTCCATCCTTATGCATCACAAGTAACAGGTGGTCCCATTGGCAGGGGGGGGGTCTTACCCCTCTGCAGAGATGCAGTTGGTGTATTCTAAAGCCCAGGCTGACTGGGGGGAAGGACAGTTGACATTCACTTAATTCTGAGGCCTGACAAAAGCAAGTTTTGTATATGCTAATAATTTTTCAAAGATAGCGGTAGCCCAGTGGTTAGCAACATAGAGGGTGGAATTGACAAAACCAGGTTCAAGTACTATCTCGGACAGTTGATATTAACATAACACTAATGCCCTTGAGCAAAGGCATGAACACACTTCATCCCTTAACAACTTATCAGGCACAGAGGCCTCAGTCTCTGATCCAGTGGTTGAGCCAAAATAAATTGCATGGTCTCAGGAAGTCATCCTCCAGGCAGCACCTACCCTCTTGCCTAAAAAGGGCAGTGTTGGGTTTATTGCCAGGTGCCTGAGATGCCACAAAAGGAAAATGCCAATGGGACCACACATTTTTGTTCCCTGGCTCCCCAAATTAAAATGGCTTTATGCTAATCTGGCCAGATGGGAGGCCTGGAGAAAAAATATATATATATATAGCTATCAATAAATAGAACACACTGCCTGAAGACCCGAAAGCTCCAAGAGGCCCTAGAGACAGAAGAATCCTTTTTTAAGTGGGCTTAAATGATCAATGATTGGAGGCAGGTGGGCTAATGGTTAGAGTCGTACAAAATGGACTCATTGACCCAAGTTCAATTCCTGGACAAAGTTGTTTGCATTTTACATGGTCCTAATATCCTTGGAAAAGGTATGAATCCAATTCTCCCTCAAGCTTTGGGTAAATAGCAGGGCAGACTGGGCTCTTTAACCATCATTAGGTAACCAGTCTAGGAAAAGGAAAACTCTGAATTCAAACCTGTTAAACTCTGCATAAGAAATTGACCTTGTGTTGCATCCTGCTTGTGTGGAGGGGCTTGGTAAATATATAAATGATCAATGTGTTAAAGTTAAAATGTTTTGACAATAAAATTCCCAGCTGTTCTATGATGTCAGATAGGGGTGGACTGAGCTTTCAGTTAATCGAGCAGTGCCCAAGGGTCCAAAGCTCCAAGATATCCAAGTAGCAAAAGTCTCATTTTTAAGTAGCCTCAGATAAAAACATGTTATAACTCAAATGTAGCTCTAAGGTTTTAAAGTATTCCTATCTAATACTAATAACCTGCACTCAGTTGTATGGTTTAAAGTATTCCTATCTAATACTAATAACCTGCACTCAGTTGTATGGTTTAAAGTATTCCTATCTAATACTAATAACCTGCACTCAGTTGTATGGTTTAAAGTATTCCTATCTAATACTAATAACACTCAATTGTATGGTTTAAAGTATTCTATCTAATACTAATAACCTGCACTCAGTTGTATGGTTTAAAGTATTCTTATTTAATACTAATAACCTGCACTCAGTTGTATGGTTTAAAGTATTCCTATCTAATACTAATAACCTGCACTCAGTTGTATGGTTTAAAGTATTCTTATCTAATACTAATTACCAAGACATAGTTGTATGGTTTAAAGTATTCCTATCCAATACTAATAACCTGCACTCAGTTGTATGGTTTAAAGTATTCCTATCTAATACTAATAACCTGCACTCAGTTTTATGGTTTAAAGTATTCCTATTTAATATTAATAATAATACTAATTACCAAAACATAGTTGTATGGTTTAAAGTATTCCTATCGAGTACTAATAACCTGCATACAGTTGTATGGTTTCCAGTATTCCTATATAATACCAATAATTT
>CM042151.1:57895272-57900272 GCA_023376005.1 Doryteuthis pealeii | reverse complement strand
CTACCCTTTCCAGACGGCTTACAATGCACTTACAGACAATAGCTCAATAGCCCAACATCTAAAATCACACCCTTGTCCCAATAATAAATTCCGGAATATACTTAATGATAACACTACCATTATAGAAACACAATCATGTAAACAAAGATTAAATCTTAGAAGCACTGCATATTAGACACAAAAATCCAAAACTAAACAAAATAAACTTTGATAATAGCACCAACATTCTAAAATGCCTATACTTACTATAAAATTATAATAGCAAATAATAAATGACAATAATATAATAAAACTAATAATAATAACAACAACAATAATAAACACAACCTATATAAATGGTAAATGGAATAGCCCATTGTTGTACGTTTCAAAAATACCTTGAAGATGGCCCACGATAGGGCAGAAAGTATCGGTCTATGACATATGGCAAATAAATCAGCCAATTCTCGCCAGATATTACAAAAAATCCGGCAATACGAAAAAACAAAGGACAAACTTGCAAACAGAAAATGGCGGCATTATTTAACAATATATGCCTACAAGAAAAAAATGCTGCCTAAATACACACACACACACACACACACACACACACACACATATATATATATATATTATATATATATATTTAGGTGGGGTACCAGGTAATTTGATATTAGGATGATTCTAAGCTGGTCCTTTCTTCCAACGGTATGGTGTTGAAGAGTTCAGGTCCGATTTGAGAGCTCAATGTCTAATTTTTATAAACAGAGCAAAATAATACTAACTAATATATATATATATATATGTGTGTCAAAAAAGTATCGAGATTTTTGTACTTTTTGACATACCTAGTATTCTGAAAAGAATTAACGTTCCATTCATTGTTCATTTCTATCTTGATAAATACAGCTTCAATCTTGATACTTTTATGACACACCATGTATATATATATATACATATATATGTAATGAGAGAAAATAAAATTGGAATACTCTGAAGGACAATACGGATTTTAATTTTGGTACGGTGTGTGTATGGCATTTGAATACTGTTGATAGCCCATTTATTTCGGAACAGGTTCCCATATTGATTTGTATATACAATCATTTACTGTAATCCGAATGAATATTAACTGAAAATTAAATCTCGTGCAAATCGAAACACATATACAAGGTGTTGCAATTTTCCTTTTCATCTGTGTATATGAATGAATACACAATTATATTTTAGACTATGTGCTTTTATTTTCATTAAAAGAAGAAGAAAAAAAAGAAAAAATAATAAAATAAAAGAATCACCGTAGACCGTGAGATTTCGAAATATTTCTATGGCTTCAATTCAATTTTGACTTCAGAATCAGCTTTGGTAGATGAACAATAGCACTTTCCATTTCCATTTTTTGATTGTTGGATTCCCCCCCCCCCTTTTACAATCTGCCGTATTCTATTATGTAGAATCACAAGATTTCTATAGATTTAAATTGTTAATCTGATCAGCTCCTCATTACTCGTACATGTAGTCAAATATAAACCGAGCGAGCAAAATTCTGCTAGGCCCGGTGCCGTCCTTACCATAATGCTCTTCCTACTGTTTCAATTAGACAGTAATGACTCCATAAATACAAAATAAGATCTTTATTATTGAAGGACAGAGTATCGCTATTCTTTGGCCGATCTTTTAAATCAGATATCTGGGTTATGACCGGGCTGAATGCAACATGGTTGCAGTTTGAAATCTTCCCCCAAAGAAATCATTTTCTCTTTAGATGGACTATCGATTAAATCGTCCGCAGATTTAAACTGAATATCTCGTCAACTCTTTCAAGTGGGATATACGATATTATCCATTCTTAGCTATATGAACAGAAGTCTTATATATATATATATATATATATATATATATATAATATATATATATATATATATGCTCCCAACCCCATGGTTGAGCACTGTAGGAGGACATTGAAATTTCACCGTTTGGCGTAAAGCCGTTACTCGTCTGTCCGCTGTTTACAGTCTTGGGTTCTCTGGTGATTGTAAAAACATTTCTACGTATGAACAGATGTCTTATATATCTATCTATCTATCTATCTATCTATCTCCCTCTCTCTCTCTCTATATATATATATATATATTATAACACACACACACACACACACACATATATATATATATATATATGTTGTCGAAGATTCTCCATATGCTTCTCGTAGGTATGAATATTTGTGTTTATTTAGATATATGTCTCCGTTTGTAGGAGGTACATATATCAAGTTTGGGCATTAGTGTGAAGCATTAAAGAAATTAAAAATATAAGAAACTCGGTTGTTTGAGAGAAGAGTTTCGTTTATGAAGTAACTTTTCAAGATTATGATACTCTTTTCATCAGACTGGGGAAAGAAATGACGCCGGTCGCTGGCTGTTCCTTACTGTGAGGTTGTAGTGTGGGGGGTAGCTGCTGCTTGTGATAACGCTGTCTTCCTCCTCGTGTGTGAGTGTACTATGACGTCGGGTGGTTAATAGTTTTCTTTGAAGTTTTTTGATTTTAGTCGTTCATACTGTATGCTCCTTGTTGTCTGCCAGGGGTTGTGGTAGTGGTGGTATTTTGAAAATATTTATATGTTCTGAGAGATCCTGTATCAGTGTTCCCAAACTTGATATATGTACCTCCCAAAAAACGGATACATATACCTAAATAAGAACAAATATATATATATATATATATATATATATATATATATATATATATATATATATATATAGTAGGTAGAAGTTAATCCGACAGTATGAATTTAACTTTTTTTTTTTTTAAACAAACGATGTTAATAGTTTGCTGACAGAATCTGTTTCGACCGTTTTAATAGAGCGGTCTTCATCAAGAGAAACGTATGAATGAAAGACGGAGTGGTTATTTTTCCGTCTTTCATTCATACGTTGCACTTGATGAAGACCGCTCTATTAAAACGGTTGAAACAGATTCTGTCAGCAAACTATTAACATCATTTGTTTTTTTTTAAGTTAAATTCATATATATATATATATATAATATATATTATATATATATATATATAAAGTAAACAAAAAAGAATCGGGACATTATTACACAAACATACACACACAGGAAGAATAAGACATTGGTAAACAAACAAACATACAATTACAAACTAACAATAGAATAGTTTGATTCAGACAGCAGTCAACATCTCCCTAAAAGGCTCCGAGCGTTCAGAAATCTTCTGATGAAGGGATTTTTAATCCCAAAATATTAAGAAAATAAATCAATGGTAAATGAATAAAATCCTAGTTACCTCATTTTTCTTTACACTTGCATTAGGATAGCCTTCAAAACCAACCACCAAACCAATATGAGCTCAATATTTTAATCATATATATATATATATATATATATATATATATATATATATATATATATGAATTTAACTTAAAAAAAAACAAATGATGTTAATAGTTAATAGTTAATCAGTTAAAATCTATCTGTTCCCTGCAGGTGGCTGATAGCCAAGTAGTTAAGACACCAGACGAATGGAAAATCAGTTGGGTTTCTATCCTGGCTGGAGGTAGCTTGCAATGTCTAGCCACACTGAGGAGACATGATATGTTGAAACACGGTGTCTGTGATTGACAAAATATATTATTGATTAAATGTTCCACAGATTTAAACTGAATATCTTATCAATTCTTTCAAGTGGAATATACAATATTATTCATTCTTAGCTATATGAACAGATGTGTTATATATATATATATATATATATATATATATATGTGTGTGTGTGTGTGTGTGTGTGTGTGTGTGTGTGTGTTGTAGCGTGTTTTCTCTTTACGTAGTGTTAAAAACAATATTCTTCTTTGAATTGATGAAAAAAAAAGGATTTTTCCGATTTAGTTGGCCTATTTTTATTCACTTAAAATTGTAATAGTAAAATTTTAAACGTCTGGAACATGGCATGTTGCACTCAATATTTTCACCATACATAAAACTTTATTTAATCTATCTAAAAATGTAAGTTTAAAAATGCGCAATTTTGTGCAACATATTTTCCGAGATTTTTATATATCTAAAAAAAAAAAATTATTACTAACGATTGTTCTTTGTCTTTTCGAAAGACTAAAAGGACATAAGTTATTCACCCCCCCCCCAAAAAAAACTTCTTTTTTTAAATAGTCAGATTTTTACTCTGGGGCCTGAACAACTGTTCCAATAAGTGTGTTCTTGTTGTCTTATTATTTTTCTTAGATGTTTTGGCTATGCAGTGTACCTTAATGTACAACACCATATATATATATATATATATATATATATATATATATATATATATATATATATATATGCTCCCATCCCCTAGGGTTGAGCACTCTGGGGGGATCTCGCTGACGGCCGCCAACTCAAGTGTAAACGCAACGCTCTTCTATATAAGGAATGGAGCACTCTGTGACGGCATTTACACACAAAGCTATGTGTGTATTAAAACAGTTAAAGTCCCCATCCCATTCTGTAAGTGAAGACAGCCTAATGGCTAAGGTGCTGGACTGACACCCAACCGATCGGATTTCAATTCCGGTTGTAGGTAGCTTACAAAATGTCTAGCCACACTGAAGAGACTTGATAAGTCGAAACACGTGTCTGTGGATGACCCTATATATATATATATATATATATATATATATATATATGTGTGTGTGTGTGTGTGTGTGTGTGTGTAGGTAAAAGTATCCGACAAACTGGTATGTAGGGGATAATTTGGGATCATCAATATCTCCTGTACATCCACAATGCATGCTCATGTTGATGCAAACTAATAGATTTTTGCAAAGGTTTTTACAAATCCCTAAGAGAGCTCAATGTATAATAACTAATAAATTAATTATATACAGAGCAATATTTATACTTTCAAAGAAAGAAAACATTAACAAACCATCATTTGGCTATTACAAATTTATTTCAACCAGAATTCAATATGAGCCTAGTCTCATAAGATAGCCTATTACATAAAGACTGTT
>CM042151.1:57882772-57892772 GCA_023376005.1 Doryteuthis pealeii | reverse complement strand
CAGCAACCTCATCTTGTTTAAACAAAATAATATGCTTAACATGTAAGTCTTTACACTTTCCTTTTCTACCTGGGTAATTCCATATCAAATCATCCAGGTCATGTCACCCACCCTCTTCAATTTTTCTGAAATTTTGTCCAAGTGTGGATTAAGATAAAGTTAGCCAATTCCCAAAATTTGAGCTTCCAATTCCAAAAATTGGCAGAGTTAAGTTGATTTTAAGCTCTCCAAATTTGTTCAATATATGTGAAATTATAGAAAATAAATTTTGTCATAGATACAGTGCCACATCGGAATATTGATCTTGCTAGGAAAAAATCAGAAATCATCAATAACTTAAAATCGGTTGGTTTCAAAACTTTTTGGGTAGCATTTTTGTATGTCATGGGTAAAAATGCTTTTATAAACCAATTTTTAGTAGTAGTGAAGCTCTAGAACTCATTTTACAGACAAAAATAGATTACAAAAAGTCACCATTTTTCACCAACCCCATCAAATTTGGAGAGATAAAAATCGACATAACTCTGCCAATTTTTATTTTATCTTATTATAATGAAGATTGTGTGTTGCTGTAACTGAAACTATATTATTACTCAAGTCACAATTACCTTAATTATGACTATATCTACATAGTCATAACATGCAATTGTATTTATATATACAACAAAATAATGGTTTACAATGTGAATGGGAAGATTAATTTGCATATTGATATAAAAAATTTAATTTTGAAAAATATGTGCTTAGTATTGTTGATTTCTAATTTAAAGTTTTATCTTAATGAATATGAGCAAAAATCTCTTCAATAAATCTTAAAAGAAATCCATTAACAAGAAGAAATAACTGTAATTCTATTCTTTACTTCCTATTTTAGCTATATAGTTAAATTAGGAAAATTTAGCAATGACAGACCGGATTGATGGAAGAGTAAGTTTCAGTTGTTCTATTTTATCGATTATACCCCTCCTCTGTTTCAGATCTTTTTTAACTGCATTCTTATTTAGTTTCATTAGCCTTTCTAATTTAATATAATATTTCATTACATTAAAACTAAAATACTTGCACCTGGAGGGTGTAAATATTTGCTTAGTACTTTGTTGTGAATTGTTCTTGCATCTTTTCTGTACAAGGAAATGGTATTCAGCCAACTATTGTTCATCTACAGTGAACATGGGAAAAACTGTTATTTTGTTTTGCTCTATCCAATGTTGTTATTGTGTTCCCTCAACCTGTTGTAATTCCTGCAGACATAAATAGGAGGCATTACTTTCAGAGCACCCCTCGTTTTTTGGGGGGCAGGGAGTAAAGGTCATTGATCATATTGATCATTGCTACTGCTTTAAATTAAACTAGGATCAACTTTTTTCTTACTCCGGGATTGCTCGAGCAATACTTGCTATTGCTCTATCCAATGCTGTTATTGTGTTCCCTCTACCTGTAGTAGTTTCTGCATATAGATAGGAGGCATCACTTTCAGAGTATCACTTTCAGAGTATCACTTTTTATGTTTTTTCAATGATTATAGAATCGGCTTGATATTGCTTCAAATTAAACTAGGATCAACTTTTTTTCTCACTATGTGACGGATTGAGCAAAATCTATTATTGCTCTATTCAATGTTGTTATAGTGTTTCCTCTACCTGTAGTAATTTATGCAGACACAGATGGTGTTATATCCCTTTTTTTCTTTTTTCACTTATTATAGAATCTGCTTGATACTGCTTCAAATTAAACTAGGATCAGCGTTTTTCCTCACTCTGTGATGGATTGAACAATACTTGCTATTGCTCTATCCAATGTTGTTATTGTGTTCCCACTGCCTGTTGTAATTTCTTTTGATATAGATAGAAGGAATTACTTTCAGAGTATCCCTTTTTTCCTTCTTTGTTTCACTGATTATAGAATCAGCTTGATACTGCTTCAAATTAAATTAGGATCAACTTTTTTCTCACTATGTGATGGATCAAGCAAAATCTATTATTGCTCTATCCAATGTTGTTATTGTGTTCCCTCTACCTGTTGTAATTTCTGTAGACATAAATAGAAGGCATTACTTTGAGAGTATCCCTTTTTTCTTTTTTTCACTGATATTAGAATCAGTTTGATACTGTTTCAAATTAAACTAGGATCAACTTTTTTTCTCCCTATGTGATGGATCAAGCAATACTTGCTATTGTTCTATCTAATGTTGTTATTGTGTTCCCTCTACTTGTAGTAATTTGTGCAGACATTGATATTTTCTTTCTTTTAATTTTTACTTTCAGAGTATCCCTTTTTTTTTTCTTTTTTTCACTGATATTAAAATCAGATACTGCTTCAAATTAAACTAAGACCAACTTTTTTTCTCACTCTGTGAAGGATCGAGCAATACTTGCTATTGCTCTATCTAATGTTGTTATTGTGTTCCCTCTACCTGTAGTAATTTGTGCAGACATTGATACTTTCTTTCTTTTCATTTTTACTTTCTGAGTATCCCTTTTTTTCTTCTTTTTTTCACTGATATTAGAATCAGGTTGATACTGCTTCAAATTAAACTAGGATCAACTTTTTTCCTCACTCAATGATGGATCAAGCAATATTGTTGACACAATGTGTTAAAAAAATAAGAAAGACATTTTCACATGGAATTCCTTATCTTGATTGAATAAAAATGTATCAAAAACATATAATGATCTTTATCAAAAACTTTTCCTACAAAATCTGTCAATAATGAATTGCTATTTCTTGCAAAATATTCCATTCCTTTGTTTTTTTGTTTTTTGTTTTGTTTTTTCTTTTCACTTGTCAGATTATATACTATTATTTTTATTCTATTTTTATTCTTTATTGTTCTTCAAGCGGAGACCATTACTCATTGTTTGAATTCAGTTATCAACTCAGATGTAAGTCTGCTGAAGCTTACACACAGGTGTGGAGAGGTTGTAGGATGAGGGAGGGGGGGTAGAGAAGGACATTATTTCTTTCTATTTTCATTTGTTAAAAATGGTTAGCTCAGGATGAAACCAAAGAAATTGGCGTCAGGTCTTTGGGCGAGGATTTCACGCATGTTATTGCAAGATTTTTGCAGCATCCCAATGACACAAACATCTTGCACAGTTTTGTTGATGGCGCTAAGTCTGGAGAATAAAAATCTAGACATTGGGCAAGTTGGTGTAATTTGAGTTTCAGAATTAACAAAGAAATTATATTAAGAGACACGAGTATTAAGGATAGGGAAAAGGCTTACTAAGCAAAGATACAAGGTGAACAGAGTAATTAGTTATTGCTAGGTTGAATTAATATGTCCTGTGAGATCTCGTTCACTCTTCTGAGGTTTTGTCAGACATTTAAAAAAAATGGTTATTTCAGGATGAAACCTAAGAATTGGTGTCAAGACTTTGGGCAAGGATTTCATGCATGTTATTGTAAGATTCTTGCAGCATCCCGATGACACAAACATCTTGCACCATTTTGTTGATGGAGCTAAGTCTGGAAAATAAAAATCTAGACATTGGGCAAGTTGGTGTAATTCAAGTATCAGAATTAACAGTGAAATAATAGGAAGAAACACGAGTATTAAGGATAAAGAAAAAGGTTTACTAAGCAAAGATACAAGGTGAACAGAGTAATTAGTTATTGCTAAATTGAATTAACAAGTCCTGTGAGATATTACTGTTTCTCTCTTTCGAGGTTTCATCAGACATTATTTCAAAATATTTAGTTCAGGATGAAACCAAAGAATTGACGTCTGTACTTTTGGTGAGGATTTCACGCATGTTATTGCAAGATTTTGCAGCTTCCCAATGACACAAACATCTTGCAACATTTTGTTGATGGAGCTATCTATGGAGAATAAAAATCTAGACGAATGAAATGCTTGAAGGAAATCCTTGATGGGAACTTGTAATTTGAGTATCAGAATTAACAGAGATAAATAATAGGAAAGAACACAACAATTATTAAGGATAGGGAAAGAAGTTTACTAAGCAAAAATACAAGGTGAACAGAATAATTAGTAATTGCTAGGTTGAATTAACAAGTCCTGTTATATCTTGTTTCTCTCTTCTGAGGTTTCATCAGACTTTATTTAAAAATGGTTAGCACATAATGAAACCAAAGAATTTGTGTCAGGTCTTTGGACAAGGATTTTAGGGAAGTTATTGCCAGATTTTGCAGCTTCCCAAAGACACCAACATCTTGCATTGATGGAGAATAAAAATCTAGACATTGGGCAAGTTGTTGTAATTCAAGTATCAGAATTAACAGTGAAATAATAGGAAGAGACACAACGAGTATTAAGGATAAAGAAAAAGATTTACGAAGCAAAGATACAAGGTGAACAGAGTAATTAGTTATTGCTAGGTTGAATTAACAAGTCCTGTGAGATATTGTATCGATGAAACCAAAGAACTGACGTAAGATATTTGGGCAAGAATTTCAGGCATGTTATTGCAAGATTTTGCAGCTTCCCAATGATACAAACATCTTGCACGGTTTTGTTGATGGAGCTAACTCTGGAAAATAAAAACCTACACATTGGGCAAGTTGGTGTAATTTGAGTTTCAGAATTAACAAAGAAATTATATTAAGAAACACAATGAATATTAAGGATAGGGAAAAGGCTTACTAAGCAAAGATACAAGGTGAACAGAGTAATTAGTTATTGCTAGGTTGAATTAACAAGTCCTGTGAGATCTCGTTCACTCTTCTGAGGTTTCGTCAGACATTATTTTAAAATGGTTATTTCAGGATGAAACCTCAGAATTGGTGTCAAGACTTTGGGCAAGGATTTCATGCATGTTATTGTAAGATTTTGCAGCTTCCCAATGATACAAACATCTTGCTCGGTTTTGTTGATGGAGCTAACTCTGGAAAAAAAAATCTACACATTGAGCAAGTTTTTTTTTTTTTTTTTATTCCTGATTACAAATACAGTCATTAAATCAATGGGCAGATAGAAGATTAGGTCACAAGACTCGGTCATCAATATTTCCATAATGACTTTCTATTAATTTTAATTACTATCTAATTAATTTCCTTTTCTTAAAGATAATATTTACATAATCTTTTACAACATTTTTTTTTCCAATAATGGAACATTCTATGACCTAATTTTTTAATTCCCACTCTGAAGGGTGGGAGAATCTCTGTGGCGTAGTGGCTAACATGCTGGACTGTGACATTATAGTAAGTGAGTTTGAATTCCAGTCTTACTATTACATGCATGTTCAGACTAAAACCTCTGGCAAAGGTATAAACTCAATTCATCTTCTGAGCAGTGCATTAAAAAGTACCACTACTGCTCTTCTACAAGGATGGCTTTGGTATTAGATAACCCATGAATGTTGATATGCCACCAAAAAAAGAAACCAAACCAAATAAATTAAACTTATAGTTTTGAGACTGAAATAACAAGATGAGACTGCAAATTGTGTATATCAAGTATTATATATATATATATATATATATATATATATATATATATATATACATATATGTATATATGTGTATATATATATAATATATATATATATATATATAAAGAGCTGGTTTAGCACAGTCGGTAGAGTGATACCGGCCCTTGCCAACTCAGTGTATGAGTAGCACAGGGATCTGTGTGGTAAAGTGAGGAGATGATGGTAGGTGTTGCTCTCCAGCTCAGATGCTAAAAAACAATCTCCTTGGTCTAGCGCTAGTGAAAAGGGGATAGACTCCCTCGTTGTATGGCTGATACTGACTCTAGGCCTCCCTGACGACTTTTCTTTACTTTATATATATATATATATATGTGGATACCCACGAGTGGAAATGGTCCATAACCACGATACCCATGGTATTTAAGGCCTATTTATTCACAAATAACTTTGCTCTGTTTACAATGATTAAACATTGAGCTCTCATAAAGAAACTGAACTCTACAACAAACTACTGGTAGAGAATAGGACCAGCCTAGAATCACCTTGTACCAAGAAACTTGGTACCACATCAAAGTATATATATATATATAATATAATATATATATATTATATATATATATATATAATGATATGGTGAGGTGTACATTACTACACAACAATTTTCATAAAATAGTACACATATTATAAGGGCCAGTTTAACTCAGTCAAGGAATCACAAGGCTCCACATTCAGTACCACTCCTTGCCAAAGCGCTTGAGTAGTACATCTTGGGTAATCTGATCTGTGCGGTAAAGTAAGTTCTGTGGAATAGCTAGAACACCCCCATAAGATGAAATGGTCTTAGACCAACAGCACTCTCTCTATACTGAGGAGGACAAGTTAACAATTAACTGTTTATTGCATTAACCTATGTACTCAAACGTGTACAATATCATGCTCTGAAATAAACTACCTCTTACTTTCTGTTACATAAACAATAATAGATATCTCCCGATTCACTAATTACCAATTCAATTTGCACACACACCGCAATAAAAAAGATACACACACTCAACAACAAACAAAACATAAGTTATGACGCCAACGGGAAGTTTACTCTATGGTAGCCTAAAAAGAAATTAGCAATTTAACACGTTTTTGCGCATAGGCTCCAAATTGAAGTTCCGGTTGGAAAACAAGAATGCCCAAAAAATAAAAATAAAATAATTTTGTAAATAAACTCACATTTTCATCCAATCGAAAGCTCTCCCCCCAAAAAACAAAAAAGGCTTCTGTGGTCCGATTTCAGATCACACAGGCCTATATAAAGTCGGCTTTGAAAAGCCGACAGAACAGAAAGATCCAAGCATCAGTGTCGCACACACTTCAACGGGGCCAACCGCGCAAACAAACATACATCACAGGCGGCTGATTTACATCCTCACATACCTCTACCCAAATCTGACCTCACAGGCAGTCAACAAACGAACAATTCCAACATCGTTCAGCGATACCAACCGCTAGCGACTACTAAAAACACAAGACTCTGCCCGCATAATCAACACCTAACCACTACCACTGGTTCATCTGACCACTTCTCCACCTACACTACAACTGACTCAGCCATCTGACATTTTCACTGACTTTATTAGTCATTTTACTACTATCACCAAAATCAGACTTTCTCTCTTAAATTCAATTTCAGCTTTTCATCGTTCTCATGTTATTTTATCCAATACAATTTTGAAACTCAAAATCCGTGTTTGTTTTTCCTTGTCACCATATGCTTGCATACTAACCCTGTTTATTACATTTCTATATCAATACACTAGTTCCTAAATTTTGAATTCCTAAATTTACATATTAAAGTATTTAGCAATAGCTCTTAAATAAACATATCAAATGTAATAATTAAATTATCATACTGTGGTATATACACAGGTCCTGCTAGTATATATAATTGTAATGACTATTATGTGATAGTAGTTGTGTTATTTCTCTGAATTTTTGAGATGAAGCATAGCTGGGGTAGAGGCGTTAAGCTGTGTTAATTATTATTCTATGCTACTGCTGCCTATGGTTAGCAGAATGAGAACAGGATAACCCCATGTGTTGCATAGCGCCTTCTTTACCGGCACTAAATAGGTATATGTTATATACTGATCTTTTCACGATACCAAATCTATATAATGTTATATACCTTTCTTACTTCTTACTCTGGTCGTCTATTCTTCTGGCCGGCTTTGCTCCTGATCGTCTATCATCTATCTTGGTCTGGTATATCTTCTACAGGTCTGGTCTTTCTATTGAGGATTCCGGGTCTGGTTTCTGTTGGGGATCATTCCTTATCAGAAGCCTTGTGTCATTGTTAGTTTTTAGTAATAAACACAAGACTTCGATTTATGTTGATGTTACTTTATTCATAAATCCCCAGACCAGACAATGCGCGCGGATCCTTACTTCTTGCTAGCTCGGCTTCTAAGTTCTAACTGACTAACTGAGTTGCTTACTCCTTAAACCGGAAGGGGGCTTTCTATGGGGTTTCCAGTTCCCATGGTCTATCCCCAGAAAGCAAGGTCAGAGTGAGGTCAAACGCTGTCACTCACTCTCAAGGCCATCAGCTGTACTGATCACCATAATGATTTCTACAATACCTTATAAATGTATTAGGGATCCAAAAATTATGTAACACGTGGAGTGAATAAAGGGTTGGGTTCAAAGTTCCGTGATGGTTCCCAATTATGACAAGAAGGTTCCCGATTACAACCAGAAGGTTCCCGATTACGAAAAAAAGGTTCCTGAGTCCGACAAGGTTTCCGAGTCCGACAAGAAATACCTGAAGAAGGCTGGAGGGTACATGAGCCGATACGTTGTACAGATAACAATGCAGATGAGGACAATAGTCCGAATAATGCAGATAATACTAGTTGTGTTATTTTATTACTTTTGTCTCATAATAGCTGTTACATCTAGGGTATGAAATATATATATATATATTGTTGTGGAATAGCTGGAACACCCTACTGGTCTAAACAACTCTCTCTCTATACTGAGGAGGGCAAGTTAACAATTAACTATTTATTGCATTAGTTTGTGTACTCAAACGTGTACAATATTATTCTCTGGTATAAACTATCTCTTACTTTCTTCCTGTGTCAACCTTACTTACCGTATTTGACAGCATATAAGACACATGGCATATAAGACACCCCCATCCCCCATTTCAGCAGATCAGATTCAGGAAAAAAGTTTTTAGTGTATTTAAGTATATATTGTTGAAAACAGTCTAGCTATGCATTGTGTAGCAATATGACCCTTGTGAGCTAGAACTGCTAATGGAAGGAGGAGGAATAAATAACAAAGGCTTAAAAAATAGTGATGACCCAAAAGAGGAGAGCGATGGTTTTGACCGTAGCGTGACCCCGAACAAAGAATTGAGGGGCAAGCGGAAGTCGGGTGTTGACCGGAAGTCGGGTGTTGACCGGAAGTCAGGTGTTGACCGGAAGTCACGTGGTGACGTGGGGGAAGGAAGAAAGGCTTCGTCCTCTTTTTGCCGGTGGCGGGCCTAGTGTACAGACCTGATTAGAGCCCAGGAATTTAGTAGTGTTCTCTCTCTCTCGTTCTCTCTGCCTCCCCTCCTCCCTGGTAGAAGCCACTAGACGAGCACGTTAATAAAGGCTGGGAGTTGTGACGACATGTTTCTCGTGTTATGATTTTTTATCGGAGTTTTAGTACCGTGAGTATTGCAACGTAACAATTGCACAAGCAGAAACATAGCTGTATAAAAGCAATTTGGCAGTACAGGCAAGCAATAAGCATACACAAGATATCTCAATAGCAGGATATATATAAATGATAATAAAATTAATAATAATAAGTCTCAAATTTCATCTACGATGTATAAGACGCAGGGCCATTTTTTTTTAGCCAAAATTTTGGGAAAAAGTGCATCCTATATGCCGTCAAATACGGTATTTCATGGCACAACAGCGGGTAGGTCCCTGCTCTAGAGCTAGCAAAAAGGGTATATACTCCCTCGCTGTCCAGCTTGTACCAACAACAGGCCACTCTGCCGAATTTACTTTAAACTTAGTACTCATAGAAAATATATGAAATCCACTCTTCCAGGGCCCCCAAGCAAGCTTGCCCTCCCTCTAGTTAGGGATAGGATGTGCTGGCCCTAATGTGTGCCATCAAAATCTCCATGATAATCTTCCTTTAAAAATTCTATAATTTTAATTTCCTTTAAAGATTATTTCCATAGATTTTTCATACCATAATTTTCCTGACTAACCTTTCAATGACCTCAATTCTCCGTGACCGAATTTTCGAGCACAAATCTTTGTATTTATAAATCCAATACCCACACAGCAATAACTATCTTCTAATAATGATGAATGTGATTTTCAGTGTTCAGTGTGTCCACATTTTTTTCAACTTTAGCTCCTAGAGGCTGTAGCCCAACATATCATACCACTTGTAACAATATTACAATCCATGTTCTTCTCTGATATAAATTGTGAATGTCAGTGTTTTTCAGTGGTGTCCACATTTTTTTCAACTTACCCCTAATGGCTGTAGCCCAACATACTACATTCTGGAATCATATTTAAACCTTGTTTTTT
>CM042151.1:57812089-57874589 GCA_023376005.1 Doryteuthis pealeii | reverse complement strand
TATTATAATGAAGATTGTGTGTTGCTGTAACTGAAACTATATTATTACTCAAGTCACAATTACCTTAATTATGACTATATCTACATAGTCATAACATGCAATTGTATTTATATATACAACAAAATAATGGTTTACAATGTGAATGGGAAGATTAATTTGCATATTGATATAAAAAATTTGATTTTGAAAAATATGTGCTTAGTATTGTTGATTTCTAATTTAAAGTTTTATCTTAATGAATATGAGCAAAAATCTCTTCAATAAATCTTAAAAGAAATCCATTAACAAGAAGAAATAACTGTAATTCTATTCTTTACTTCCTATTTTAGCTATATAGTTAAATTAGGAAAATTTAGCAATGACAGACCGGATTGATGGAAGAGTAAGTTTCAGTTGTTCTATTTTATCGATTATACCCCTCCTCTGTTTCAGATCTTTTTAACTGCATTCTTATTTAGTTTCATTAGCCTTTCTAATTTAATATAATATTTCATTACATTAAAACTAAAATACTTGCACCTGGAGGGTGTAAATATTTGCTTAGTACTTTGTTGTGAATTGTTCTTTCATCTTTTCTGTACAAGGAAATGGTATTCAGCCAACTATTGTTCATCTACAGTGAACATGGGAAAAACTGTTATTTTGTTTTGCTCTATCCAATGTTGTTATTGTGTTCCCTCAACCTGTTGTAGTTCCTGCAGACATAAATAGGAGGCATTACTTTCAGAGCACCCCTCGTTTTTTGGGGGGCAGGGAGTAAAGGTCATTGATCATATTGATCATTGCTACTGCTTTAAATTAAACTAGGATCAACTTTTTTCTTACTCCGGGATTGCTCGAGCAATACTTGCTATTGCTCTATCCAATGCTGTTATTGTGTTCCCTCTGCCTGTTGTAATTTCTGTTGATATAGATAAAAGGCATTACTTTCAGTAGTTTCTGCATATAGATAGGAGGCATCACTCTCAGAGTATCACTTTTTATGTTTTTTCACTGATTATAGAATCGGTTCGATATTGCTTCAAATTAAACTAGGATCAACTTTTTTTCTCACTATGTGACGGATTGAGCAAAATCTATTATTGCTCTATTCAATGTTTTTATAGTGTTCCCTCTACCTGTAGTAGCTTATGCAGACATAGATGGCATTATATCCCTTTTTTTTCTTTTTTCACTGATTATAGAATCGGCTTGTTACTGCTTCAAATTAAACTAGGATCAACTTTTTTCCTCACTCTGTGATGGATTGAGCAATATTTGCTATTGCTCTATCCAATGTTGTTATTGTGTTCCCTCTGCCTGTTGTAATTTCTGTTGATATAGATAAAAGGCATTACTTTCAGAGTATCCCGTTTTTCCTTCTTTGTTTCACTGATTATAGAATCAGCTTGATACTGCTTCAAATTAAATTAAATTAGGATCAACTTTTTTCTCACTATGTGATGGATCAAGCAAAATCTATTATTGCTCTATTCAATGTTGTTATTGTGTTCCCTCTACCTGTTATAATTTCTGTAGACATAAACAGAAGGCATTACTTTGAGAGTATCCCTTTTTTCTATTTTTCACTGATATTAGAATTAGTTTGATACTGTTTCAAATTAAACTAGGATCAACTTTTTTTCTCCCTATGTGATGGATCAAGCAATACTTGCTATTGTTCTATCTAATGTTGTTATTGTGTTCCCTCTACTTGTAGTAATTTGTGCAGACATTGATATTTTCTTTCTTTTAATTTTTACTTTCAGAGTATCCCTTTTTTTTTTCTTTTTTTCACTGATATTAAAATCAGATACTGCTTCAAATTAAACTAAGACCAACTTTTTTTCTCACTCTGTGAAGGATCGAGCAATACTTGCTATTGCTCTATCTAATGTTGTTATTGTGTTCCCTCTACCTGTAGTAATTTGTGCAGACATTGATACTTTCTTTCTTTTCATTTTTACATTCTGAGTATCCCTTTTTTTCTTCTTTTTTTCACTGATATTAGAATCAGTTTGATACTGCTTCAAATTAAACGAGGATCAACTTTTTTCCTCACTCAATGATGGATCAAGCAATATTGTTGACACAATGTGTTAAAAAAATAAGAAAGACATTTTCACATGGAATTCCTTATCTTGATTGAATAAAAATGTATCAAAAACATATAATGATCTTTATCAAAACTTTTCCTACAAAATCTGTCAATAATGAATTGCTATTTCTTGCAAATATTTCCATTCCTTTGTTTTTTTTTTTTTTGTTTTTTTTTTGTTTTTTCTTTTCACTTGTCAGATTATATACTATTATTTTTTATTCTATTTTTATTCTTTATTGTTCTTCAAGCGGAGACCATTACTCATTGTTTGAATTCAGTTATCAACTCAGATGTAAGTCTGCTGAAGCTTACACACAGGTGTGGAGAGGTTGTAGGATGAGGGAGGGGGGGTAGAGAAGGACATTATTTCTTTCTATTTTCATTTTGTTAAAAATGGTTAGCTCAGGATGAAACCAAAGAAATTGGCGTCAGGTCTTTGGGCGAGGATTTCACGCATGTTATTGCAAGATTTTTGCAGCATCCCAATGACACAAACATCTTGCACAGTTTTGTTGATGGCGCTAAGTCTGGAGAATAAAAATCTAGACATTGGGCAAGTTGATGTAATTTGAGTTTCAGAATTAACAAAGAAATTATATTAAGAGACACGAGTATTAAGGATAGGGAAAAGGCTTACTATGCAAAGATACAAGGTGAACAGAGTAATTAGTTATTGCTAGGTTGAATTAATAAGTCCTGTGAGATCTTGTTCACTCTTCTGAGGTTTTGTCAGACATTTTTTAAAAATGGTTATTTCAGGATGAAACCCAAGAATTGGTGTCAAGACTTTGGGCAAGGATTTCATGCATGTTATTGTATGATTTTTGCAGCATCCCAATGACACAAACATCTTGCACCATTTTGTTGATGGAAATAAGTCTGGAGGATAAAAATCTAGATGTTGAGCAAGTTGGTGTAATTCAAGTATCAGAATTAACAGTGAAATAATAGGAAGAAACACGAGTATTAAGGATAAAGAAAAAGGTTTACTAAGCAAAGATACAAGGCGAACAGAGTAATTAATTATTGCTAGGTTGAATTAAAAAAATCCTGTGAGATATTATTGCTTCTCTCTTTTGAGGTTTCATCAGACATTATTTAAAAATATTTAGTTCAGGATGAAACCAAAGAATTGATGTCTGTACTTTCAGTGAGGATTTTACGCATGTTATTGCAAGATTTTGCAGCTTCCCAATGACACAAACATCTTGCAACATTTTGTTGACGGAGCTATCTATGGAGAATAAAAATCTAGACGAATGAAATGCTTGGAGGAAATCCTTGTTGTAATTTGAGTATCAGAATTAACAGAGATAAATAATAGGAAGGAACACAACAATTATTAAGGATAGGGAAAGAAGTTTACTAAGCAAAAATACAAGATGAACAGAGTAATTAGTAATTGCTAGGTTGAATTAACAAGTCCTGTAATATCTTGTTTCTCTCTTCTGAGGTTTCATCAGACTTTATTTAAAAATGGTTAGCACAGGATGAAACCAAAGAATTTGTGTCAGGTCTTTGGACAAGGATTTTAGGCATGTTATTGCCAGATTTTGCAGCTTCCCAAAGACACCAACATCTTGCATTGATGGAGAATAAAAATCTAGACATTGGGCAAGTTGTTGTAATTCGAGTATCAGAATTAACAGTGAAATAATAGGAAGAAACACAATGAGTATTAAGGATAAAGAAAAAGGTTTACTAAGCAAAGATACAAGGTGAACAGAGTAATTAGTTATTGCTAGGTTGAATTAACAAGTCCTGTGAGATATTGTATGGATAAAACCAAAGTATTGACGTAAGATCTTTGGGCAAGAATTTCAGGCATGTTATTGCAAGATTTTGCAGCTTCCCAATGATACAAACATCTTCCTCGGTTTTGTTGATGGAGCTAACTCTGGAAAATAAAAACCTACACATTGGGCAAGTTGGTGTAATTTGAGTTTCAGAATTAACAAAGAAATTATATTAAGAAACACAATGAATATCAAGGATAGGGAAAAGGCTTACTAAGCAAAGATACAAGGTGAACAGAGTAATTAGTAATTGCTAGGTTGAATTAACAAGTCCTGTGAGATCTCGTTCACTCTTCTGAGGTTTCGTCAGACATTATTTAAAAATGGTTATTTCAGGATGAATCCTAAGAATTGGTGTCAAGACTTTGGGCAAGGATTTTATGCATGTTATTACAAGATCTTGCAGCTTCCCAATGGTACAAACATCTTGCTCGGTTTTGTTGATGGAGCTAACTCTGGAAAATAAAAATCTACACATTGAGCAAGTTTTTTTTTTTTTTTTATATTCCTGATTACAAATACAGTCATTAAATCAATGGGCAGATAGAAGATTAGGTCACAAGACTCGGTCATCAATATTTCCATAATGACTTTCTATTAATTTTAATTACTATCTAATTAATTTCCTTTTCTCAAAGATAATATTTACATAATCTTTTACAACATTTTTTTTTTCCAATAATGGAACATTCTATGACCTAATTTTTTAATTCCAACTCTGAAGGGCGGGAGAATCTCTGTGGTGTAGTGGCTAACATGCTGGACTGGGACATTATAGTAAGTGAGTTTGAATTCCATTCTTACTATTACATACATGTTCAGACTAACACCTCTGGCAAAGGTATAAACTCAATTCATCTTCTGAGCAGTGCATTAAAAAGTACCACTACTGCTCTTCTACAAGGATGGCTTTGGTATTAGATAACCCATGAATGTTGATATGCCACCAAAAAAAGAAACCAAACCAAATAAATTAAACTTATAGTTTTGAGACTGAAATAACAAGATGAGATTGCAAATTGTGTATATCAAGTTTTATATATATATATATATATATATGTGTGTGTGTATATATATATATGTATATATATATATATATATATATATATATATAAAGAGCTGGTTTAGCACAGTCGGTAGAGTGATACCGGCCCTTGCCAACTCAGTGTATGAGTAGCACAGGGATCTGTGCGGTAAAGTGAGGAGCTGATGGTAGGTGTTGCACTCCAGCTCAAACGCTAAAAAAGAATCTCCTTGTTCTAGCACTAGTGAAAAGGGGATAGACTCCCTCGTTGTATGGCTGATACTGACTCTAGGCCTCCCTGACGACTATTCTTTATATATATATATATTTGTGAATAAACAGGCCTTAAATACCATGGGTATCGTGGTTATGGACCATTTCCACTTGTGGGTATCTAGATACCCACGAGTGGAAATGGTCCATAACCATGATACCCATGGCATTTAAGAACTGTTTATTCACAAATAACTTTGCTCTGTTTACAATAATTAAACATAGAGCTCTCATACGAAACCTGAACTCTACAACAATCTACTGGTAGAGAATAGGATCAGCCTAGAATCACCTTGTACCAAAAAACTTGGAACCACACCAAAGTATATACATATATATATATATATATATATATATATATATATATATATACATATGATATGGTGAGGTGTACATTACTACACAACAAATTTTCATAAAATAGTACACATATTATAAGGGCCAGTTTAACTCAGTCGAGAAATCACAAGGTTCCACATTCGGTACCACTCCTTGCCAAAGCGCTTGAGTAGTACATCTTGGGTAATCTGATCTGTGCGGTAAAGTAAGTGCTGTGGAATAGCTAGAACCCCCCCATAAGATGAAATGGTCTTAGACCAACAGCACTCTCTCTATACTGAGGAGGACAAGTTAACAATTAACTGTTTATTGCATTAATCTATGTACTCAAACGTGTACAATATCATGCTCTGAAATAAACTACCTCTTACTTTCTATGTGTGTCGACCTTAGTTATTTTAAGACACAACATATATCTATACATCAATACACTAGTTCCTAAATTTTGAGTTCCTAAATTTACATATTAAAGTATTTAGCAATAGCTCTTAAGTAAACATATCAAATGTAATAATTAAATTATCATACTGTGGTATATACACAGGTC
This sequence comes from Doryteuthis pealeii, assembly GCA_023376005.1. NCBI lineage: Eukaryota > Metazoa > Mollusca > Cephalopoda > Myopsida > Loliginidae > Doryteuthis > Doryteuthis pealeii. The sequence goes on along the minus strand of CM042151.1, from coordinate 57,868,530 downwards.
CTGCTAGTATATATAATTGTAATGACTATTATGTGATAATAGTTGTGTTATTTCTCTGAATATTTGAGATGAAGCATAGCTGGGGTAGAGGCGTTAAGCTGTGTTAATTATTATTCTATGCTACTGCTGTCTATGGTTAGCGGAATGAGAACAGGATAACCCCATGTGTTGCATAGCGCCTTCTTTACTGGCACTAAATAGGTATATGTTATATACTGATCTTTTCACGATACCAAATCTATATAACGTTATATACCTTTCTTACTTCTTACTCTGGTTGTCTATTCTTCTGGCCGGTTTTGCTCCTGATCGTCTATCATCTATATTGGTCTGGTATATCTTCTAAGGTCTCGTCTGGTCTTCTATTGAGGATTCCGGGTCTGGTTTCTGTTGGGGATCATTCCTTATCAGAAGCCTTGTGTCATTGTTAGTTTTTAGTAATAAACACAAGACTTCGATTTATGTTGATGTTACTTTATTCATAAATCCCCAGACCAGACAATGCGCGCGGATCCTTATATCTTGCTAGCTCGGCTTCTAAGTTCTAACTGACTAACTGAGTTGCTTACTCCTTAGACCGGAAGGGGGCTTTCTATGGGGTTTCCGGTTCCCATGGTCTATCCCCGGAAAGCAAGGTCAGAGTGAGGTCAAACGCTGTCACTCACTCTCAAGGCCATCAGCTGTACTGATCACCATAATGATTTCTACAATACCTTATAAATGTATTAGGGATCCAATAATTATGTAACACGTGGAGTGAATAAAGGGTTGGGTTCAAAGTTCTGTGATGGCTCCAAATTATGACTAGAAGGTTCCCGATTACAACCAGAAGGTTCCTGATTATGAAAAAAAGGTTCCCGAGTCCGACAAGGTTTCCGAGTCCGACAAGAAATTCCTGAAGAAGGCTGGAGGGTACATCAGCCGAAACATTGTACAGATAACAATGAAGATGAGGACAATAGTCTGAATAATGCAGATAATACTAGTTGTGTTATTTTATTACTTTTGTCTCATAATAGCTGTTACATCTAGGGTATGAAATATATATATATATATTGTTGTAGAATAGCTGGAACACCCTCATATGATGGACTGGTTTAAGACTATCTAAACAACAATCTCTCTATACTGAGGAGGGCAAGTTAACAATTAACTATTTATTGCATTAGTTTGTGTACTCAAACGTGTACAATATTATTCTCTGGAATAAACTACATCTTACTTTCTACCTGTGTCAACCTTACTTACCGTATTTGACGGCATATAAGACACATGGCATATAAGACACCCCCATCCCCCATTTCAGCAGATCAGATTCAGGAAATAAGTTTTTAGTGTATTTAAGCATATATTGTTGAAAACAGTCTAGCTGTGCATTGCACAATCAGAAACATAGCTGTATAAAAAAATTTGGCAGTACAGGCAAGCAATAAGCATACACAAGACATCTCAATAGCAGGAAATGGTAATAATAATAAAATTAATAATAATAAGTCTCAAATTTCATCTACGATGTATAAGACGCAGGGCAATTTTTGAGCCAAAATTTTGGAAAAAAGTGCATCCTATATGCCGTCAAATACGGTATTTCATGGCACAACAGTGGGTAGGTCCCTGGTCTAGCGCTAGCAAAAAGGGTATATACTCCCTCGCTGTCCAGCTTGTACCAACAACAGGCCACTATGCCAACTTTACTTTAAACTTAGTACTCATAGAAAATATATGAAATCCACCCTTCCAGAGCCCCCAAGCAAGTTTGCCCTCCCTCTAGTTAGGGATAGAATGTGCTGGCCCTAATGTGTGCCATCAAAATCTCCATGATAATCTTCCTTTAAATTCTATAATTTTAATTTCCTTTTTTAAAGATTATTTCCATAGATTTTTCATACCATAATTTTCCTGACTAACCTTTCAATGACCTAATTCTCCGTGACCGAATTTTCCGAGCAACAAATCTTTGTATTTATAAAATCCAAAATACTCACACAGCAATAACTATCTTCTATAATGATAAATGTGAATGTCAGTGTTTCAGTGTGTCACATTTTTTCAACTTTATTCCTAGAGGCTGTAGCCCAACATATCATACCATTTTGGAATCATATTTACAATCCTTGTTCTTCTCTAATAATAAATATGAATGTCAGTGTTTCAGTGTATCACATTTTTTTCAACTTTATTCCTAGAGGCTGTAGCCCAACATATCATACCATCTTGTAATCATATTTACAATCCATGTTCTTCTCTAATAATAAATGTGAATGTCAGTGTTTCAGTGTGTCACATTTTTTCAAATTTACTCCTAGAGGCCGTAGCCCAACATATCATACCATTCTGGAATCATATTTACAATCATTGTTCTTCCCTAATGATAAATGTGAATGTCAGTGTTTCAGTGAGTCACATTTTTTTCAACTTTACTCCTAGAGGCTGTAGCCCAACATATCATACCATTTTGGAATCATATTTACAATCCATGTTTTTCTCTAATAATAAATGTGAATGTCAGTGTTTCAGTGTGTCACATTTTGCTTTGCATTGCATTGCTCGTGCGGGGGAGGGGGGTTAAATATACTACATATACTACATATAATATACTACATTTTTTCAGTCTGTATTATATGATAAAGTAATATACTTTTTTCCAGCTTGCAACTAGTCACCATTATTTTTTTTATAATGAAATTGATTTGATAATTATTACAGGTTTTATAAAGGAAGTCTGGGTGCCCCTCTGGTATGGGGGCCCTGGGCAAGTGGGTGACTACTTAATAGCAACAGGTACTGTAAGCAACCTCCATGTCAGACTAATAATAACAATAACTGTAATGATTAGTATAACAAATGGGGGGATCTTACCTGCTACAGGGGATACAATCAGCATATTCTAAGCACCATTAACAGGGCAGATTATTATATTATTATACTAGAAATGACTACCCTGGGTCGCCTGGGTAGAGGGTGATTTTCTTTAAGTTAATCTCACAGATCCATGGTGCTTCTTGCGGGGATCCAACATGATTCAGTAATAATTTATTACTGAATCGTGAGTTGAACCCTCACAGGATACCCCATTAAAATCCCCATGTAAAATAAAAAAGATCTTGCTTTTATCCAGCCACTCTAAAAAGAAAAATTAATGTCTACTATTTACAATATTAAATGCAAAAATATCTATGCTGTTATCATTTAAATCTTATTTCTTAATCATCTTCACAAATATAAATCAAATCTTCTTTATTTTTACTTAAAAAGCAAGTCCTGGTGATATTTAATGTGTATATATATACATATATATATATACATACATATATATATCTTCTTTCAATGGATTATTATTGATGGCACACCAATCTATCAGACTGTGAAAAAAAAAATTCAAAAAGTTATTTATTTTTGAGTTTTCAGGGGTGCTCATTCCCCCGTATAAGTTTATAGTAAATCGATCCCCCATATCGCAACCGCTCGAAAGGAAACTGGCGCACCCCAGAAAACTCGAAAAATAAAGAACTTGTTAGAATTTTTTTTTTACAATCTGATAGATTGGTGTGTAAACGATAATAATCCATTGAAGAAAAAGAAAAGAAATTACAAAGAAAAATTTTTTCAGCGGTTCCAATATGGGGGATCGGTTTATGATAAACTTATACAGGGAACTGAGCACCCCTCAAAAGAAAAATAAATAAATTTTTAAATTTTTTTTTTTACAATCGGATAGATTGGTGTGCAATTGATAATAATCCGTTGAAAAAAAAGAAAAAAGATTAAAAACAAAAATTTTAGATGGTGGGGTTCTGAAAGTTCAAGTCCGCCTTACTTTGTTGTTAATTGTTTTATCTTCATAGTTTCCTCCGGACATACATACACACAACTGCCCTTTATATATGCAGAGATTATTTTTGTATTATCTTCTAAAGTTACTACTGTTCAATATAATACTCTTTCTATATCTTTCATCATTTTTTTTCAGTGTTTTATACCAGATAGAAAATGTCCTGAGAATAACACTAAACTGCATCTAGTTCCAAATCTGTTCCAAATGCTGATAGGAGGAGGGACAGGAGTAGGAGGAGAGGAGAAGCTCCTAAAGTAGTTTTGAGTAATGAGAAGAGAGCCCTTTTGGATTGAATTCAGAGTTTTCCTTCTCCTAGACCAGTTGCTGTATTAAGGTTAATCAGCTCACTCTGCCCTACTATTTACCCATAGATGAAGGGAGAGTAATTGGATTCATACCTTTCCCAAGGGTATTAGCAAATACCTGCAAATAATCAACAACAACATAATCCAGTTGTACCGTGTTGGCGGAATAACAACTTCCGTCTTTTTATGATAACAAGTCAAACATGGCTGAAATGATACTTCCATTTTTATTAGAACCAATACACAACAGGAGAATAGTTGGATTCATACCTTTCCCAAGGGTATTAGCACTATGTGAAATGCAAATAGCTGCATCCAGAATTTGAACGTGTCTTACTGTGTCCATTTCCTATGACAGAAAGCATTACACCATGCACCTCCAACTAGAGGTGAGATTCCAATTCGGGAGCTCTGAGGAGTTTGCAGTATCCCTTTATTGCTATTAATTACTCCCAGGTCACTTTTAGGGTCCCATCTATATTTTCTATTCTATACCTCATGCACAAACACCTAATTTGGCATCAAATAGTCCAGAAGGGTTGATATGCCATTAAAGCAAAATAACCTAACCAACATCCAAATGGAAATCAATGGACTTGACTATTGTGCAGATAATATACTTGGATTTTGTCAGACATTTTCTATGGAAGCGCCACACCAACATAAATATTTGTTTCTTTTTGTCGAGTTTAATGATTGACTCATTGATAAAGAAATGGATTGCATGTGCTGAGTTCAGAACTGTGCACGGGTTGGAAGAAGCTATATTCTTCATTTCTGAAAAGATGGAATTGGTAAATTCAAATGACCTTAATTCCACTGAGAATCTTGGAGCCATCATGAAGAAACACATTGAAAATATCCAGACTTGCTGAAAGAAAAGCAGAATTCCTCAGAGAATGATTGGTAAATGTTCAGAAACATTTGTACCAGATTTAGAAAAGCTTAGAAAGTACTTAGTTAAGCAATACTGGACCTGTTCAGTATTTGGATGGGTGACGACTTAGAGATAAAAGAAACCTGAAGCCTGTGTGCCCGGCTTAGAAAAGCTTATAAAGTACTTAGTTAAGCAGTGTTGGGCCTGCTCAGTATTTGGATGGGTGACCACTTAGAAATAAAAGAAACCTGAGGACTGAGTGTCTGACTTAACAAAGCTTATGGAGTACTTATTTAAGCAGTGGTGGACTTGTTCAGTATTTGGATGGGTGACCACTTAGAAATAAAAGAAACCTGAGGACTGTGTGACCGACTTAGAAAAGATTAGAAAGTACTTAGTTAAGCAGTGGTGGACCTGCTCAGTATTTGGATGGGTGACCACTTAGAATAAAAGAAACCTGAAGCCTGTGTGCCTGACTTAGCAAAGCTTATAAAGTACTTAGTTAAGCAGTGTTGGGCCTGTTCAGTATTTACATGGGTGACTACTTAGAAATAAAAGAAACCTGAAGTCTGTGTGCCTGACTTAGAAAAGATTAGAAAGTACTTAGTTAAGCAGTGGTGGACTTGTTCAGTATTTGGATGAGTGACCACTTAGAAATAAAAGAAACCTGAGGACTATGTGCCAATCTTAGCAAAGCTTAGAAAATATTTAGATTAACTGACAGCTCACGGAAGTTAAACAATGATAGGCCTGCTCAAATTTAGTACTTGATGTAAGCAACTTGCTGGTTGTACTTATTCGGATCCTTGGCACTATGAAATGATTACCAGGAGTCCGCTGTCTGATATAGTTGGTGTATAGTGTGTGTACTGTTCATCATCAAATTTTTAGTTTGAATTCAGAATTTTCATTCTTGACTTGACCAAATGCCTTTGTATTAAATGACCCACTAGGGGTTGATATGCCACTGTATAAACCAAACCAAACCAAACTCGCATTATAATCTTTCATATAAAACTGAGATTCAATAGATATCTACAAGTCAGCAAGGTGGTTTTTAAAAAGAAATTATTTTTTGTCTTTTTATTCATTTTTTGTTGTTGAGAAAATGAATACTTTGATGACAATGAAACGAAGTAAAAGACATTTATAAAAATAAATTTTACTTAAAACCATATAATTATGTATAATCAATTTGTATTAGATAGAAATACTTGAAACAAATCAATTGTGTGCAAAGAAATGATTATTATTAAATAGGAATAGTTACTAGAAACCATATGATTATGTATAAACTATTTGTATTAGATAGGAATACTTGAAACCATATAACTGTTTGCGAATTATTAGTATTAGATAGGAATACTTGAAACCATATAACTGTTTGCGAATTATATGTATTAGATAAGAATACTTGAAACCATATAACTGGTTGCAAATTATTTGTATTAGATAGGAATACTTGAAACCATATAACTGGTTGCAAATTATTATTATTAGATAGAAATACTTGAAACCATATAACTGTTTGCAAATTATTAGTATTAGATAGGAATACTTGAAACCATATGATTGTTTGCGAATTATATGTATTAGATAGGAATACTTGAAACCATATAACTGTTAGCAAATTATTTGTATTAGATAGGAATACTTAAAATCATACAATTATGTGCAAAAAATGATTATTATGATAGACAAAAAGAAATTATTCCAATCAAATATTGAAAATATAAATAGTTATTATTACAGTCAGACATTTACAAATAATTCAAATGTTGGCATTAAATGACCCATTAGGTGTTGATATGCCACTGAATAAATCAAACCAAAGCAACCCAGGAATGTTACAATCTTTCATATAAAACTAAGATTCTTATAAAGCTAACATCCAATAAATATCCAGGCTGGTCATTGATTGGACTTGTAGCATTCCTTGTGCACCAATTCTTTCATATCAACTGTGCCAAAATGTGTGGATGGTCCAACACAAGTTTTTACCACTATAAACAAAACACTGTGTAGGTTTTTCTTTGGATGAACCCTCCATGTGTCAAAATTGACAGAGTCCATTTTTTTTTTACCATTAGATAGGAATACTTGAAACCATACAACTATGTGCAAAAAAATGATTATTATGATAGACAAAAAAACAAAGTGTGGTTTAGAAAATATTCCAATTAAATACTGATAACGTAAATAGTTATGATTACATTAAATGACCCATTAGGGTTTGATATGCCGTCAAACCAAACCAAACCAAACCAAGAATGTTATAATCTTTTATATAAAACTAAGATTCAATAAATATCCACAAGTCAGTGAGGTGGCTTTTAAAAAGAAATTCCTTTTTGTTTTGTTTTGTTTTTTTTTTTTGAGAAAATGAATACTTTGATGACAATGAAACGAGGAAAAAGAAATTCATAAAAAGAAAATTCTGTTTGACATGTTGTAATCATCTTCATGTAAATTCTTTCTTTTTCGACTTAAACAAAATTATAATGGAGAAACAAAAATGAAACCCATTTATAAACAGCATTGTTCGGAGAATAATTTGATTCGTCTCGGTTAATGTGAGTCGAGCCTGGCACCAATTTCAATCTTACAGTGGAGAGTTATTAGCGCGAATGCTTTGTAATGTTTCGCAGAAGGAAGTCGGAGCGGGAGGGAGCGGGAGGGGTTGGGAAGGAAAATGAATGGCATGCTGTTAGTTGTCAGTGATTTTTGAGAAGAAAAAGCAATTTGATAAATGTGGAACTTTAATTTGACATTTTTTCTTCCTACACCCCCCCCTCCCCACCTTTTTAACCTCAACGAAGGTTTCTTTTTAACTAATGTGATTGAAGGTGATTGGGAAAAGTCATGACTGCTTGAGTCACAGTAAACTCGGAAAAGAAAAAAAAATTATAATTAAAAAAACCCAAAAAAAACGCAACAAAAAAATTGAAATAGAATTAACAAATACTTACTTCAATTACGAGATCAGCTTTCCCTGATTATTCATTGCATCGTTCTACATCATTAAACAATGTCATTAACTTTCTCTAAGTTAAGCTTGCAGATCAGTTTTCCATATTGATAGACGAATTGTGCAATACACTGCACTTGCAGCACGACTTTCAGCAGCCTAAATAAACTGCATGATGAACACATAAATATATGCTACGGTGTAGACTGTGTGTGTGAATTGATCATCTGTGCACTCTCTGTCAAAACGGCAGAGTATAAAAACCAGGAAATTTATTTTCTTCCAATTACTGCATGTTGTCTGCTCCTGACTTTTGTTGTCTGAACTTCTAAAATGATTCATTATCCTTACTTAAGGAATCGTTTAAGCCAATATCCTCAATTTTCTTGATTTGATGACAATGCTCATATAGAGCAGGCTGTTTCAAAAAAACGAAAAAGAAAGAAAAGAAAAAGAAATGTTAACATTTCTATCAGAGTCCCTTTATAGTATTAGGATTTTTAAAAGTCTCCACCTGTTCACCATCCCTGTTGTCTCCATAACATCAATATTGTGCTTTTTTAATAAAGATACAATGGTACCTTGACTTACGAGTGCCCCAACTTACAAGTTTTCTATACTTCGACTTGTTTGAGTCATTATTTTTGTTCACTTTTCCTTTTACCTCACTATATATATATATATATATATATATATATATACACACACACACACACACACACACACACACAGAGTGTTACCTTGACTTATGAGGATAATTCATTCCACTTGTAACTTCATTTTCTCGTATATCAAATTAATTTTCCCCATTGAAATAAACTGAAACGCCATTAATCCATTCCCCCACCACCAAAAACACCCTTATATTTTTGTTAGATTTTTTTTTAAATAAGAAAAATAACACTGTATTGTATAAACAATGAATTATGTGCTCTAATATGTTTTAATATTTATTTCTTTAATAAATAATATTTTTTTTAGCGTAATAAATTTTGAAACTTAAATGCTTTCAGTGAACTTATTAACATAAGCATATCTGAAGCTCACTAGTACCTCAAATTTTAACTTTTAGCACAAAGCAAAAAAATTGACCAAGTGACCAATGTTGTTTGAACTTTTCAAATGCTTCATTATCCTTATTTAATGAATCATTAAACCAATATCCTCAGTTTTGTTGATTTGATGATGATGTCAATTTACAGTGTTTAAAAAAAAATGAAAAAACAAAAAAAACTAACATTTCTATCAGAGTCCCGGACCATATGACCTTTACGTACCCCTTTTGCTTTGATGATTCATAAGTACATTTTTTCATTTACACCGTCAACATCCGGTTGTTTGTTAACAGACGATTTTTAGAGAGTTTTTTAAAAATTATAAAACTAACCCCTAACCCCTACCCTAACCCCTAACCCTAACCCTAATCCCTAACAAAAAAAAACAGATATTGATGGTGTAAATAAAAAAATGTACTTATGAATCAACAAAGCAAAAGGGGTGCCTAAAGATCATATGGTCCAGTGTCCCTTTATAGTATTTGAATCTTAAAGTCTCCACCTGTTCACCATCCCTGTTGTCTCCATAATATCAATTCTGCTTTTTTAATAAAAATACAGTGGTACCTTGACTTAGAAGTGCCTTTATTTAAGGAAACGTTTGAGCCTATATCTTTAATTTTTATAGACTTGATGACAATACTGATATACAGTGGGCTGTTTAAAAAACAAAGAAATGTTAACATTTCAATCAGAATTCCTTTATGATATTAGGATTTTAAAGTCTCCACCTGTTCACCATCCCTGTTGTCTCCCGTGAATAAACCACAAATGTTCACATACCTTTAAACAAAGAAAACAAACCAAGCAGCCAAGGAGAATCGAATTCACTTACAAAGATCTACAAAGCTGGCTTGCTAACCATTACACTACTCTCGGGGTTGGGTTCCAGTGGCTTTGACCCTGGATCGTGGTTACAATTAACAGTGTTGATCCCAGGGGGCTATCACCCAGGCAATACCTGCCCCCTCAATTTAAAAGGGCAGGGTTGGGTTTATTGCCCAGTGCCTGAGGTGTCCTCCTTGAGGGGGAATGCAGATGGAATCAAGGCAATTTTTCCCTACCGCCCATGAGTCTCAGCTTGTGGGTGGTCCCACATTAATAGAGCCTTGTACCTAACCCATACACATGGGGTACAAGGTAAATACTACTACACTACATGAGATGCTGGGTCATCTTACTCAGACTGTCAACCTTTTACAAAAGGGCCTTATGCCTTCAAAGATTTGTGGTCTGGATATAACTTTTTCACAAGCCTGTATGAACTTGTTAAACATTTGAGTGACATTGTCCTGAAGTTGGATAGAATTTGATACCATGTTTTATATTCATGATAGATTTAAGCAAGAACACTAGTTATACAAAGTTTACTCAGCTTTTCTATTAAAGATACAGTGATACTTACAAGTGCTCTAACTTACGAGTTTTCTATAGGAAATGTTGCTTGATCTTCTAAAATGCTTTATTATCCTTATTTAAGGAATCGTTAAACCAATATCCTCAAGTTTGCTGATTTGATGATAATGTCAATATACAGTTTTAAAAAGAATGAAAAATGAAAACTCTATCAGAGTCCCTTTATAGTATTAGGATTTTAAAAAGTCTCCACCTGTTCACCATCCCTGTTGTCTCCATAACATCAATATTGTGCTTTTTTAATAAAGATACAATGGTATCTTGATTTACGAGTGCCCCAAACTTAGAAGTTTTCTATAGGAAATGTTGTTTGAACTTTTCAAATGCTTCATTATCCTTATTTAATGAATCATTAAACCAATATCCTCAGTTTTGTTGATTTGATGATGATGTCAATTTACAATGTTTAAAAAAATGAAAAAACAAAAAAAACTAACATTTCTATCAGAGTTTCTTTATGATATTAGGATTTTAAAGTCTGTATATGTCCATCATGTTATGGTCTCCATAATATCAATCCTCTTGTCTAATAAAGATACAAGTGGTACCTTGAATTACTAGTGCCCTAAGTTTTCTATAGGAAATGCTGTCTGAACTGAAATATTCATTATCCTTATTTAAGAAATCATTAAGCCAATATCCTCAATTTTGTTGATTTGATAATAGAAGGCATTCTTATATCTACTAGCAATTGTAGTGTCCCCCCCAAATTTTTTTTCATAGATAGTCTGATATATATATATATATATATATATATATATAATTTTTTGGGGTACCAAGTTTCTTGATACAAGGTGATTCTAGGCTGGTCCTATTCTTTACCAGTAGTTTGTTGTAGAGCTCAGGTTCCGTATGAGAGCTCAATGTTTAATTTTTATAAACAGAGCAAATTTATTTGTTAATAAAAAGGCCTTAAATACCATGGGTATTGTGATTGTATATATATAAGTCATCCACGGACACTGTGTTTCAACGTTTCATGTCTCATCAATGTGGCTAGACACAGCAACTAACTCCAACCAGGAATGAAACACAACTGACTTTACATCTATCCGATCTGTTAATCTCTAGGCCATCGCCAGCTGTCATTTAAGGAGTGGTGTTTTAACTTTTAAATACATACATCTGTGTATATACTTTACGATCACCAGAGAGATCAAATCTGTAAACAGATGATCATTGCGTTATGCTGGCGGTGAAAGTTTATTAAAGTCACTCCTAAAGAGCTCTACCGGGTTACAAGACACGTGCACACACACACACACACACACACACACACACACACACACACACACACACACATATCAGGCTATCTAACTATCTATCTATTTATTTCAAAAACTTATTTAGTACTATATGGCTGTCTGGTTGACGTGTCAAAGTTTTTTTTTTTTTCTTTGAACTACATAGCCTGGGTGAGGTCGCATAGAGGATAAGCTGTTGCCCATCCAGCAAATACCCCCTCTCCACACTGCCACTGTGATCCAAAGAAAAGGTAAGGTACTAATGCGGTTTGGACAATGGTAGTGTCGCAGGAGTTGATTGTACTATATACAATATATCTATATCATAATAGGAGGCATCCTTATGTCTACTCGTAATTATAGTATCTAAAAAAAAAAAGGAAGTTTTCATCTGTATCTGCTGAGCAGACCGATTTTTGAATGGCAGTCTTTGGTGCACTGGCTGCACACAAAAACCGTGATGCTTGCTGGGACTGCTGTTGTCCTCTCCTTCCTTCTTGCTCTCTTTGTTCCATTCCTATTTATACTGTAGGAATAGCTGCTTACACTCTATGAGGAAAAAGATAAGTTCACAGAATGTAAAGACGAAAGCGAAAGCACATGTACTTTTAACCTTAGGGGCAGTACTTACAGTTCACATATCTCCCTCGTTGAGGGGGGTGTCAGGTTGGGTCTACAGTTGTTATTCCCTCACTGAGGGGAAAGTTCCTTCAGTCACACAGAGAGACATTTGTACGAGGCTCACACGTTGGTACCAAAACCGTAAAGAGGGTTCTTTCCCCAACCTGACAAGGAATGTTACCTTTTCTACTTCCTGTACCCGAAGGCACAGGAGAGTTCTAGTCCCTACAATACTATATACAATTGTTAAATAGTCAACCCTTCTTATTACTACTACTACTAATACTACTTACTAGGAAGGGCAACATAATAGTTCATTATCCTTATTTAAGAAATCATTAAACCAATATCATCAATTTTGTTGATTTGATGACAATGCCAATATACAGAGTGTTTAACCCCCCCCCCCCAAAAAAAAACGATATCATTTCTATGGGAGTTCTTTAATGGTATTAGGATTTTAAAGTTCCCATCTATTCACCTTCTTTTAGAGAGAGAAAAGAAGCTCAAATGCAAATGAGTCGTCTGGGTGGCCTAATGCTGGTATCAGCCAAACAGTCTATCCCCTTTTCACTAGCGCTAGACCAAGGAGATTATTTTAGCATCTGATGTGGAGTGCCACACCTACCATCAGCTCCTCACTTTACAGCACAGATTCCTGTGCTACTGTAGCGTAATTACTGTGGTCTACATGGATTGAAAGGGGCCGGGTTAGCTCAGTCGGTAGAGCGTTCGGCTAGAAACCACAAGGTTCCTAGTTCGATACCAGCCCTCGCCAACTCAGCGTATGAGTAGCACAGGGATCTGTGCGGTAAAGTAAGGAGCTGATGGTAGGTATGGCATTCTACCTCAGATGCTAAAACAATCTCCTTGGTCTAGCGCTATTGAAAAGGGGATAGACTACCTCACTGATTGGTTGATACTGACTTTAGGTCGCCCTGTCGACTTTACTTTACTTTACTTACATAGATTGAAAAAGAAGAAAAAGAAATAAAAGCGAACAAAGGTTAGAATTTGGAAGAGTAAACACAAAGCGGGTGCCAGTAATGTGACCGACGAATAACCGCAGAAATAGATTTAAAAATAAAAACAAAAGTTCTGGGTTTTGAACAGAAACGGATGTGGCTCTCCCACCCCCGGGACGAGAAATGGAAGAAGAAAATCGGTCTCTTTTCCCCCTATAGGTTTGATATAGTAGTAGCAAACATGATTTACGATAGAGTAATTTGACCGTACCCCCTCTCTCTTTCTCTCGATCTTTCCTTCTCTCTGGAAAAGAACCCACATGTGTCAAAGAAATAAACAGCCCCCTGTGACTATACAACCTGCATGTGTTATTTCTGAACTAACGACTATTACTACTACTAATGGCGATTACTACTACAACTTGAGTTGACCTATGCAACATATATCGTTCTGATACATATATCGTTCTGAAGCTATGCTATACTACTCATATGCTGAGTTGGCGAGGGCCGGTATCGAACCAGGAACCTTGTGATTCCTAGCCGGAAGCTCTACCAACTGAGCTAAACCAGCCCTAATGTCCCTAAAATATCCTGATTTTAAAGAGTCTGCCTGTTCAGCATCCCTGTCAGCAGATTAATAGAATCTTCCCCTGGTGGTTTTTGCGATATCAGTTTACAATGTCATAATGCTGACCACATACAAATCCCTCGTTCTTTCATATTTGACAGTGGATCTTTATTAGTGGGTCCAAGAATATGCCAAGTACATCTCTAGCAGAGGGATGAGAGACCCCTAACCCACACACCCCAAAAAAGGCATCCTAAAAAAGCCATATCTAAATATGATATTGAATTGCATCCTATGGTAAAGCTCACCACCTATCTCTATCTTTACCCCTACTCTCTTTCTTTCTTTCTTTCTTTCTTTCTTTCTTATTAGATTTATTCTGTGAAGCAGGTCCATTTTCTTCCCTTTCCACTGTATGATAATTTAATCATTCCAATGGTTGATATGTTTACTTAAGAGATAAATAGTTCAATATGTAAAAAGCATAATAATCTTGATTTAACTCTCTCTCACTCTTTTTTTTCTTTCCTTCTTTTCATCTTTTTATTATGTTTGGTTGAAACAGATAAGTGTCACTGCTTCTGCACACTCATACCCTCTCTATATATTTCCCCTACTCTCTTTCTTTCTTTCTTATTAGATTTATTCTGTGAAGCAGGTCTGATTTCTTCCCTTTCTACTGATAATTTAATCATTCCAATGTTTGATGTGTTTAATTAAGAGCTAAGTGGTGTAACTCAGTCGGTAGACCATTCGGCAAGGAATCACAAGGTTCCTGGTTTGATACTGGCCCTCGCCAACTCAGCGTATGAGTAGCACAGGGATTTGTGCAGTAAAGTGATGAGCTGATGGTAGGTGTGGTGCACCACCTCAGAAGCTAAAATAAACTCCTTGGCCTAGCACTAGTGAAAAGGAGATAGACTCCCTCAATGCCTGGCTGATACCGACATTAGGCCGCCCCGACAACTTTACCTTACTACTTAAGAGGTATTGCTAAATAGTTCAATATGTAAAAAGTATAATAATCTTTATTTAACTCTCTCTCCCTTTTTTTCTTTCTTTTCTTCTTTTCATTAGTTTTATTTGATTGAAACAGATAAGTGTATCACTTCTGCACATTCACCCCTCTCTCTATCTTTCTCCTCTCTTTCTTTCTTTCTTTCTTATTAGATTCTTTCTGTGTAGTATGTCTATTTTCTTCCCTTTCCTTCTATGTAATAAAAATGGAATGGTCAATTATTTAGCTGGGGTGATGACACTTATAAGAAATAAGAATTTGACATTTAACCAACGCCACATAATCAGGATTTACATTTTTGCATTTTCTCTTGGATGATTTGGACAGTTTCATTTTTAACCAGAGGATGTTGCAAGATGATAATAGTTGTGCAATTAAGGAACGGATATTGATATATAGATGGGTCTAAAAAAAACTGTTTAATACACACATTGTTTAATGTTTTTACTCAAACTTATGAACATATATATATTTACCAACCCCTCCCCACGAGCAGGATGTGACACAAGGTCAATTTCTTAAGCGGAGTTCAACAGGTTTGAATTCAGAGTTTTCCTTCTCCTAGACCGGTTGCCTAAGGTTAAAGAGCCCGGTCTGCCCTACTATTTATCCATAGCTGGAGGGAGAGTAAGATTCATACCTTTCCCAAGGGTATTAGCGCTAAGTGAAAATGCAGTTACCGCGTCCAAGATTTTAAATCCATTTCCCATGACTTTAACTATTACCCCATGTGCTTCCAATGAACATATAGCCTTATGGATGTGCGTGGTGTAATGGTTAAAGTTATGGGAAATGGAGTTGTCACCCCAAGTTCAAATCCTGGATGTGTTAATTGCATTTCACTTATACCCTTGGAATTTCAATAATACTTGGGGAAGGTATGAATTCTACTCTCCCTCCAGCTATGGGTGAATAGTAAGGCAGACTGGGCTCTTTAACCTTGGTTAGGCAACCGGTCTAGGAGAAGAAACACCTCTTAAATTCCACTTGGGGTGGTCACTACTAGAATAGGCTCAGGCCAACTTAGTGATCTATTTCAATTTAAAATTTTAAAACCATGGAAGGTACCTACTGTGGTTAGTAGTATTGTGGTAGTTGGTTGGTTGTGTTTTATGGCATATCAACCGTTTTGGGGTTATTTAATGCTAGATCAACTTATTTTGATATCCAGTTTCTTATAGTGCCTGCTATTACTTAAATGGCAACCCATCTTAGTGAACTAATAATAATAATAATAATGATGATAATAATAATAATAATAATAATAATAATAGGCTATATTTAATAATAATAATAATAATAATAATAATAATAATAATAGGCTATATTTCTTTTCTTTCTTATTAGATTTTTATATATTTATATATTATATATTTATATAATTTTGCCCATACAACAAAATGGTATATGCATAAACTAGAATCTGTTCTTGAGAACGAAACGCATAAAATTCTCTGGGACTTTGAAATAAAAACGGATCACCTTATTCCAGCAAGAAGACCAGACCTAGTGTTGATTAACAAAAAAGAAAGAACTTGTCAACTGGTGGATTTTGCAGTTCCAGCAGATCATAGGGTGAAGCTAAAGGAAAATGAAAAAATGGACAAATACCTGGACCTTGCCAGAGAACTGAAAAAGTTATGGAATATGAAAGTGAAAGTGATACCAATTGTAGTTGGTGCACTTGGAACGGTCCCAAAAGATTGGAAAAGGGTTTGGAAAGTCTGGAAATCAGAGGAAGGATTGATACCATCCAGAACACTGCACTGCTGCAATCTGCCAGAATACTCAGAAGAGTCCTGGAGACCTGAGGAGACTTGCTGTCACTCAGACTCCAGTGAAAGACCATCAGCTAATGCTGATGTGAAAACTCAAAAGGAGTGAATAATAATAATAATAAAAAAGCACAAGACTCGGCACAACTGGGTGGGAAAGGTGATTCACTGGGAACTGTGCAAAAAATTCAATTTTCACTATTCTACTAAATGGTATATGCACAAACCGGAATCTGTCTTGGAGAATGAGATGCACAAAATTCTTTGGGACTTTGAGATACAGACGGATCACCAAATCACAGCCAGGAGACCGGACCTGGTGTTGATTGATTGAGAACTTGTCATCTCGCGGATTTTGCCGTCCCGGCCAATCACTGTGTGAAAGTGAAAGAAAGCAAAAAAGATAAATAAATACTTGTACCTTGTCAGAGAACTAAGAAGACTGTAGAACATGAAGGTGAAGATTGTGCCAATTGTAATTGGTGCCCTAGGAACGGTCCCAGGGGTCTAGAAAAGAGTCTGGATGAACTGGAAATCAGAGGAAGAATTGAGACCATTTAGACTACAGCATTGTTGAGATCGGCTGGCATACTCAAAAGAGTCCTGGAGACCTGAGGAGACTTACTGTTACTCAGCCTCCAGTGAACCACTGGCTAAGGCAAGTGTGAAAAAAATATTTAATATAACTAGTACAATATAAAAAACGGGCGATGTAAAAATAGATTTTTGAAACATATTGCCTGAGGGGTGGGAGTAAAAAATTCAATGTCAGCGAGTTTGTACCCTAAGTAAGTAAAATCATCAAATTCATTAAAGAATTAAAAAATAAAACAATTTGAAATGTAAACTTTAAATATGTATTAAAATAAAACAAACTATATAGAGATATATAATACTAGTCATGTATTTATTGAAACTTGTTTTAAAAAACAATGAGGACTGTCTAATGTTGCATGTTCAAATTTTCAGTGTATAATAAATACTGTGCTACTCATACATAGCTGGGTTGGCGAGGGCAGGTATCACACCAGGATCCTTATGGTTCCTAGTCAGGCACTCAAATAACTACCAAGATAAGGAACCAAATCTACCCTACATCTGGAGCTGCAAAATTGTGCCCCACGGCGTTGGAATCTAGCATTTTAGGCCAACTGAACTTGCCTGATGGTCAAATCACATGTTTGCTAATAAACCATGGTTTCAAGTCACTTGACTCTCACCAAAACCACTTATTATTTTATTAATAAAAACATAACAGGCTGATATTGGTATGATATAAACAGCAAAGCTACAGCTGATAACGTTAATAATCAGTATATTAGATTTACAGTATGTATTTGAACAATCAACTTCTGACAATAGTCAATACGGTTTGTGGCAATATGGGGAACAGCTCCAGATGAAATTCCTCTTAGGACCCGATAAAGGCATCGATCAACCCTTAAGGCTATATATATTTACCAACCTCTCCACGTGACCAAGATGTAATACAAGGTCAATTTCTTAAGTGGAGTTCAACAGGTTTGAATTCAGAATTTTTGAATTCTACTATTTGCCATAGCTGGAGGGAGAATAGTTGGATTCATACCTTTCCCAATGGTATTAGCACTATGTGAACTGTGGCTTCATCCAGAATTTGAACTAAGATGAAGCCACAGTTCACATAGCACTAATACCATTGGGAAAGGTATGAATCCAACTATTCTCCCTCCAGCTATGGGTAAATAGTAGGGCAAAATAACTGAATTCAAACCTGTTGAACCCCAAGTGGATACTTAAAAGGTTCGAATTCGGTTTTTCCTTCTCCTAGACTGGTTGCCTAAACAAGGTTAAAGAGCCCAGTCTGCCCTACTATTTACCCATAGCTGGAGGGAGAATAGTTGGATTCATACCTTTCCCAAGTATTAGCGCTATGTGAACTGTGGCTTCGTCCAGAATTTGAACTAAGATGAAGCCACAGTTCACATAGCACTAATACCACTGGGAAAGGTATGAATCCAACTATTCTCCCTCCAGCTATGGTAAATAGTAGGGCAAAATAACTGAATTCAAACCTGTTGAACCCCAAGTGGATACTTAAAAGGTTCGAATTCGGTTTTTCCTTCTCCTAGACTGGTTGCCTAAACAAGTTTAAAGAGCCCAGTCTGCCCTACTATTTACCCATAGCTGGAGGGAGAATAGTTGGATTCATACCTTTCCCAAGGATATTAGCACTATGTGAACTGTGGCTTCATCCAGAATTTGAACTCAGATGAAGCCACAGTTCACATAGCACTAATACCATTGGGAAAGGTATGAATCCAACTATTCTTCCTCCAGCTATGGGTAAATAGTAGGGCAAAATAACTGAATTCAAACCTGTTGAACCCAAAGTGGAGATTTAAGAGGTTTAAATTCAGAGTTTTTCCTTCTCCTAGACTGGTTGCCTAAACAAGGTTAAAGAGCCCAGTCTGACCTACTATTTACCCATAGCTGGAGGAAGAATAGTTGGATTCATACCTTTCCCAAGGATATTAGCACTATGTGAACTGTGGCTTCATCCAGGATTTGAACTCAGATGAAGCCACAGTTCACATAGCGCTAATACTTTTAACTGCTTCGCTCATGTGATACACATACCAAAAACTGGCTCATACCAAAATATTGTAAAACTTTCCTTGTATTTTCTTGTCAGATAATGTTGTGAATCCTTCCAAAAATTTTTGCAAAGTATTCATGTTTTGTTATTTCTTTTTGTTCTGTAACTTGCCGAATTTGCAATCCGTGGATTATTTTCTTTTTTCCTTGTGGCAAACGTACTCCCTTTTGTCTTGTCAGCAGATTCTGTGAAGATGCCAAAATAACACCTGCCTGTTTTTAGCGTTGTCAACTCTGTTGGAAAATAGTGCCAGTTCTTTAAAACACATGTTGGTTCTGCAGAAAAATAATATTCACTGCACATAATGTCATTTCTAGAGGAAAACTTGATGACCCATTAGACAGTGCGGTTCCTATTGTAACAAAGAACCGTTATGATATTGAGAAGGAGTGAAGGATTTTAATTAGCATTTCACTGTTATTTTCTTTGTTGTTTTGAGAATTTGGATGATTAAAAAAATGTCATTCAGCTCAAATACAAACTACACAAAATTATCATTCAGTTTCAAATTTGACAGGAAATTAGTTTATTCACCAAATTAAGTCTTTTTAAGTATATTGCTCTAATAAAAATCTGGCTATGATGTGCCATTTTTGCTAGGTTACCATTAGATATATAATAATAATGACTGTCAACTTGTGTTCGAGTAAGACCATTTCCTGTTTTTTTTTTTGTTTTATTTTTATCATCATAGTTGGGTGCCAGTAGCATTTGACACTCTATCCTTGTGTTTTCTCAGATGACTCACCAGGCCAGCCCTGAGAGACATACACTTCCACATAAACTACATGTTGGAACTTCTCCACTTTGAATGTTGCTGGATTGAAAATTACCCTTTCTAATAGCCTGCTTCAGTTTTTGGTGTTTAATTCGGTTACTCAAATTCTTCCACAGACAGGTAGATGGTGGCTCTCCAGCCAGCTCTCTTACAAGCTAGCTTCTCCCAGTCCTCCACAGCAATAGCAGTGTTCTTCAGATTGTCCTTAGATATATACATACATACGTACATATCAAACCCATCTGCACGAGCAGGATGCGACACAAGATCAATTTATTAACCGGAGTTTAACAAGTTTGAATTCAGAGTTTTTCTGTTTCCTAGACAGGTTACCTAGTCAAGGTTAAAGAGTCCAGTGTATCCTACTATTTACCCATAGCTGAAGAGAGACTAATTGGATGCATACCTTTCCTAAGGGTATTAGCACTATGTGAAATGCAAATAGCCTTGTCTAAGATTTGAAGTCACACCCATGAGTCCATTTCCTATGACTCTAACCATTAAACAAGATCCTCCACATGTGTATGTGTATGTGTATATGTATGTGTGTGAGTTTCCGTGCTAATTTAGATATCAAATTACTCTCATGGCTCCTCGTCACCCCATTATGTAACTAGTGATGCTTCTTGTGATGCATTTCAGATTGATAGACGCCCAAAAAGAATTCCAGGTTGGTTCATTGCTTTGTCAGATAGAGAACACCTGAAGATGATGGAGAATAGTTCACTGTTTACTCTTCCTCACACATACCAATTTGTATGAAGAATTAAAATCATTCTGAAGAAGTTTCTGAACTAACAGAGATGGAATATTTATTGAATTGATTGTTTTTGTTGCTATTCACTTTCCCTACATATTGTTTCACATCTATAAATGTGTGTGTGTGTGTGTGTGTGTGTGTGTTTGTGAGAGAAAAATGGAAATTAATCTGACAGTATGTTGAAAAATAATAAGTGAAAGTGAAAGTAGAAATGTGTGAATGATTTATTGATATTTAAAAAAATATTTGTTGAATTTAGATGAGAATTGAAAAGTTTAAATGATGATTCAGCATAGAGACATGGCATCGTTTCATTGGATGAGCAAATGAGATGTGGCAAAGTGGAAGAGAGGAGGAATAAGTGGTCAGAGGGGGAATTAAGTCAGGGAGAAGGTGCTGAGAGAGCAAGACATGAATTTCTTTCTCTCAACAGTTGTGATTTGGGGGTGGGGGAAATAAAATTCTCTTGAGAAAAAGAAGTGGACTATGTTATTACTAAAAACTCTAAATGGCACAAGGCAAGATATCCTTCAGCCATGATTTGGTTTCCAGAGTCCAGACATCATAGAATTGCCAGACAACTGAACAGCAGCCCAGCAACCAGGATTCAAGGATCTCCAAATGTAATACCAGACGAGAGAGATAAGTATACAAATATTTCTACTATCAAAACATCATTCGAAGAAAGAGCCATAACTTAAGCAATGTTATACCTCATCTCTCCATTCTGACAAGGAGAGCATAGTGTTACATCATGATCATTAAAAAAAAATTACACACCACAATAAAATTGAGAACAACAGTCCAAACTTAAAATAATGCACATCAAGCCTCATCTGAAAAATTCAGTCAGATTGTTTTAAATCAGATGAAAATATGACATTTTCGTTTCATCACACTTGAAAATAACATTTAATTTTGCCCAGATGATGGTTACTATATCCAATATATATAAAAACTGAAATGTTCAAACATAGACAGAACTATCAATTTATTCATGAATAAACACAGCCTCTGAATATTTTTTTTTCATATTTTCTACAATTACCTACTGTCGGATTTATTTCTATTTTCCTTAGATATTTTTGAAGCTGGTGCCATTATGCCCCTGTCCTCTATTAACACAAGACCATGGATTTTTCAACCTATCACCTTTCTTGGGTAGACTTGTTCTAAATAGCTATAATATATCAGGTTTTAATTAATTCTTTCTCTGTGTAAATTCAGATACTCCTTTTATGCTTGTCAATCAAATATATCCCTATTCTATCATATTACAATATTCTCATGCTTAGTTCTTTATATACATATAATTGAGTTACATAAAAAAACGTAAATTGTAATATCAAAGATACACGCAACAATTATATGTTTGAAACCTAATTTAATTACATATGGATTAGTTAGTCTTTCTCTTTTTCTTCCTTTCTACTTTTTTTTCTCTCCTTTTAATTTACATACTATTTCTCTTTAGGATAATATGTCACATCTCAAACATTCTCACTAATCACGTCACCTTTTTTTTAAAACAAATGCTGCAAATAGAAAAAGAACATCTCTCTCTCTAATACTTTCTCCTATCTCATTTTATTTTGAAAAGATTTCCATCACTGTTTATATATATATATAGTTGAGGTTTCGAGTCACACACGGAGCAGTCTCCCATGTCTATAACCTTGCGGATGAGACCTAATAGGTCGAAATGTACATTAAGGGATTGACATTTTCTCGATTTGTTTAGCCTTACATTTGTAACATACATGCCCGCCTAAATTCATTAATTATTAACTAATTAATTTTCAAAATTAGGTACAACTTAAATTAAGCACATATCCTCCAAAAATTGTCGGCTAAAAAGCCATATCACATAAACACATTGTTTATTTACTCACTCTCATACTGTCGTGTAGCAAGTCAATAAAAAAGTGGATATAAATAAGTTCAAAACATACAAAGAATCTGGGAATGGCCAGCTGGTGTAGTGGTTAGAATCACCGCCTGTCAACTTGGCAGTCGAGGTTTCGAGTCACACACGGAGCAGTCTCCCATGTCTATAACCTTGCTGATGAGACATAATAGGTCGAAAAATGTACATTCAGGGATTGACATTTTCTTGATTTGTTTAGCCTTACATTTGAACATATATGCCCGCCTAAATTCATTAATTATTAACTAATTCATTTTCAAAATAAGGTATGACTTCAATTAAGCAAATATCTTCCAAATATATATATATATATATATATATATATATATATATATATATCTTCTTTAAAAAAAGTTTATGTGATTGGTAATTGAAAGAATATATGAAATGTAACATGATTGGTAATCCAAAGAATATTTTAAAAGTAACTTATTGTCCTAAAGAAATATGTTACATTTCAAATATTCTTCCAATTATTGATCATGTCACCTTTTTTAAAGAACGTTTCTAATGGAAAAAGAACATTTTTTATCTATAATACTTTCTCACCTCTTGTTTCATTTTGAAATGATTTCCATCACTGTTTAGACAACACTTATTCATCTAATGTTCTGATGAAGGTTTGAAAAATTCAATGTAGACTTCACCATCTATAATAAATTTATTTTTGGGAATACTTTGGTTTTACAATTTCTACCTACCATACTGTAATACCTTCTCATCTCCTATTTCATTTTGTAAAGATTTCTATCACTGTTTAGACAACACTTTATTCATCCTAATGTCCTGATGAAGGTTTAAGAAAATCTTAAGATTAAGAAAATTTAAGAAAACTCTAAATTCAAACATGTTAAACTCCACTTAAAGATTGACTGTGTCACATCCTGCCGAGGAGATGGATAAACACAGATATGATGAAAACTGAAAAAATAAAGTATTTCAAAAAGATCAATTTATTATAGATAAATGTATGAATAAAGATGTAAATTCTTCCATTCTACATATTATATTTCTATTTAGAAAAATACGTTACATTTCAAATATTCTCTCTGTTACCAATCAGGTCACCTTTTAAAAAACAAAATGCCTCTAAAAGAACATCTTTTTCTCTAATACTTTTCTCTTGTTTCATTTTGAAAAGATTTCCATCACTGTTTAGACAACACATTTTCATCCTAATGTCTTGTTGAAGCTTTAAAAAATGAAAAAATTGAATATTGTGTTCACTATTTATGATAAATCTATTTTTTGGGGAATACTTTGGTTTTTTCTATTTTCTACTTACCATACTATAATACCTTCTCCTGTTTCATTTTGTAAAGATTTCCATCACTGTTTAGACAACACTTTTTTCATCCGAATGTCCTGATGAAGGTTTGAAAAATGAAATGTTTGAATGTTAACTTCACCATCTATAATAAATTTATTTTTTGGGAATACTTTGGTTTTACTATTTTCTACCTACCATACTGTAATACCTTCTCATCTCCTATTTCATTTTGTAAAGATTTCCACCACTGTTTAGACAACGCCTTTTTCATACTAATGTCCTGTTGAAGGTTTAACAAAAACCAAAATTTTTCTAACGTCAACTCACCATGTATTCATATATAAAGGACAGTTGGTGTGTATGTAATCTATGTCCGAAACTATGAAAATAAAATAATTGACAACAAAGTAAATATATATACACATTCACTATCACTAGATCTTGCTTTTTGAACAAAAATAATGAAGATTTGTCCTGTTGAAGGGTTAACAAAAACCAAAATTTTTCTAACGTCAACTCACCATGTATTCATATATAAAGGACAGTTGGTGTGTATGTAATCTATGTCCGAAACTATGAAAATAAAATAATTGACAACAAAGTAAATATATATACACATTCACTATCACTAGATCTTGCTTTTTGAACAAAAATAATGAAGATTTGATTATTTTTGTGAAGATAATTAAAAAATGAATTTTAAATAGTAACAGTTTCGAATTTTATTTTTTTAGCATTTGATATTTAAAATTGCTACATAAAAAAGACCTTGCAATGATCCAGGCTGGTGCGGCATCAGAAAAAGTAAAGTGCACTGACACTCTGAAAAGAAAATTTAAATAGGAGACATTAATTTTTCTTTTCAGAGTGTCTGTGCACTTTATTTTTTCTGATGCCCCACCTGCCTGAATTTTATGTAGCAATTTTAACGGGGCATCCTGTGAGGATCCAACTCGCAATTCAGTAATATTGGATATGCAAGACTAACTTCCCCCTTCAACCCAGGCAACCTGTTAGGGTCCCATCTATGGGTTAAATAGAAAACACGAGTTTATAAACAAAACTGATTATCCATTAAATACGAATTTATTTCAAAACTTAATCGGCATTAAATGACCCACTGAGGTTGATATGCCGTAAAACAAACCAAACCAAAACCAAATCAACCCAGGCAACACCGGGTAGCCACTTCTAGTCTATAATAAATTTATCTTTTTGAAATGCTTTATGATCTTTGATTTTGCACGTACCATCAGATTTATTTCCATATTTTCCACCCACACATACAGTCAACGACGAAATTATTTGTACATCCATCAATTTTGAATATTTTTATGTATTTCTGAGAATTTAATGCCAGCATGATTCCTGTTGTTTTATATGTTAATATGCACAAAAACAATATATATATATATATATATATATATATATATATATATATAAAACTCAATTTTCAGAACAATAGGTTAAATGCAACAAAGTTGACAGGTAAATTATGCAAAATAGGAAAAGACAGAATTATTCATATAGTATGAAAAATTGAAAAAAAAAAAAAAAAAAAGATGAACATTTTGACAACATCAACAGTCAATAGCATGGCCTCTCATCTTCCTAACAATGGTTTTCTAAAAGTTTTTTGTTAATCTTCTCTTCATCTTGGGCCATGTCATGTTTTCTTCATATTCTCTGGTGGTTCTCCTTCTGTTTCTCTATTCTCATATCAATTATATTAGGAACACAGAGACGGAATATATGCAAGTAAAGTCGTCGGGGCAGCCTAAAGTCGGTATCAGCCAATCAGCAAGGGAGTCTACCCCCTTTTCACTTGCGCTAGACCAAGGAGATTATTTTAGCGTCTGAGGTGGAGCGCCACACATAGATATGTATTTACCCAACCCCTCTGCCAGAGTTAGGTTAGACACAAGGTCACTTTTAAAGAGGAGTACAGCTAGTTTGAATTCAGAATTTTCTTTCTCTTAAGCTGATTGCCTTAACAAGATAAGTAAAAGTAAAGTAAAGTCGGCAGGGTGGCCTAAAGTCGTTATCAGCTAATCAGCGAGGGAGTCTACCCCTTTTTCACTTGCGCTAGACCAAGTAGATTATTTTAGCGTCTGAGGTGGAGCATCACACCTACATCAGCTCCTTACTTTACTGCACAGATCCCTGTGCTACTCATACGCTGAGTTAGTGAGGACCGGTATTGAACTAGGAACCTTGTGATTTCTAGCCGCACGCTCTACCAACTGAGCTAACCCGGCCTACCTGATTCCAACATAACCACGTGTGAGGTTGGCATGTGATCAGCACCCCCACTTAAAGTGATTTTCCATGAGTAAAATTTAAATCCTACACTAGGGCTGGTTTAGCTCAGTCAATAGAGCACCTGCCTTCGCCAACACAGCGCATTAGTAGCACAGCTTAAATCTGTGCAGTAATGTGAGGAGATGATGGTAGGTGTCATATTCCACCTCAGATGCAAAGTCAATCTCCTTTGTTTAACTCTAGTGAAAAGTGGATAGACTCCATTGCTGTCTTGATGATACCGACAATAGGCCACCCCAACTAACACTTTACTTTTCAAACCTGATAATTGTAAAATCTTCTTAGCATAGATTTAACTGTTCAACTTGAACGTTTCTTAAATGTGAGCTATTACAAATTTTCCTACACTACACTTCATTACACAAATGATAGGCTATGCCTATTCATTTATGTAACCTAAATACCTACTCGAAAATTGGTCATTACATTGATTCCAACCTGATAATTGTAAAACCTTCTTACCATAGATTTAACAGTTCAACATGAACGTGTCTTAAACATGAGCTAATACAAATTTTTATACACTACAGTTCATTACACAAATGATAGGCTATGCCTATTCATTCAAGTAACTAAAATACCTACTCGAAAATTGGTCATTACATTGATTTGAACCTGATAATTGTCAAATCTTTTTAACATAGTTTTAACAGTTCAACTTGAACGTGTCTTAAACCTGAGCTATAACACATTTTCATACACTACACTTCATTACACAAATGATAGGCTATGCCTATTCAATCAAGTAACCTAAATACCTACTCGAAAATTGATCATTACATTGATTCCAACCTGATAATTGTAAAATCTTCTTAGCATAGATTTAACAGTTCAACTTGAACGTTTCTTAAATGTGAGCTATAACAAATTCTAATCTAGAATGATTTGAGAAAAGGAAATAAACACAAGCAAACACTTCATAGATTTTCAATCAATTACTTACTTTTAATCAATATGGAATCGGTTCTCGAAAATTAGGTAATTGGATCAGTTCTGCGTAGCTGCACAGTTAAATATTTTGTTACCGCCCTCCCCCACCCCCCTCTCTCTCTCACTCTCACTCTCTCTCTCTCTCTCTCTCTCTCTCTCTCTCTCTCTCTGCTTTTGACTGATTTTGCTGGGATGTTCGATATTCAGAGTTCCGCTTGATCTTTGACAGTGAATAATTTTTTTGTTTTATTATTTTCTTTTGAAAGTGAAGCCCCTCGAACAGTGTTTGCCTGTCAATCCAGTTCAGGTATGAACATGTACATGTCAGTGGATACCTAAAAAAAATATTCAGCTCAACATTGAAGTGTAATAACAGAAAATTTATTGATTCTCATTCGTGACTCACATAGTCTTCTGTTCATCCTCTCTTTTATATACATACATCTCTCTCTGTCTTTCTGTCTCTCTATCTGTCATTCTCTTTTTCTGTCTCTGTCTCTGTCTGTCTCCTTCTCTCACTCTCTCTCTCTCATTCTCTCTCTCTCTCTCTCTATATATATATATATATATATATATTTTCTCCACATATATATATATATATATGTATGTATGTTTGTGTGGATATATATAAATATAAGTCATTCAATAAGTAAGGAAAAATTTTTGAAAAAAAATCTTGCAAAATTGTTTGTTTTGAGACTATTCAAAATGGCAGAAAATCAAACAGAGTCGTCCAGCTTTGAATAGAGTAGTATATCAGCAAATTTTTTATTTCTGACTCATATAATCTTCTGTTCATCCTCTTTATATATATATATATATATTTTTTTTTTTTTTCCCAACAATTTTTCATAAAAATAAATGTTCACTCTGATGAAGGTCGATTCTTGTATGTGTGCAAAATATTTTCACACACATAAACTGACCAAAACACATGTAATGATATCGATTAATGTGATATCAATTAAAATCATTTTATCCATTTACTTTTCTTTTCTTTACTCAATATATATATAATATATATATATATATATATTCTTTGTTGGGGTACCAAGTTTCTTGGTACAAGGTGATTCTAGGCTGGTCCTATTCTCTAACAGTAGCTTGTTGTAGAGTTTCGGTTCCGTATAAGAGCTCAATGTTTAATTTTAATAAACAGAGCAAATTTATTTGTGAATAAAAAGGCCTTAAATACCATGGGTATCGTGATTATAGACCATTTCATCACGTGGGTATCTGGGGCCCACTGAGCTTTGTCAGACCATGTTTTTATTTTATTAAGACTGGCAAATGGCCAAATTCAGTTTACATTTATACATTTCTCCCCGTCATATATATGTATAAATGTAAACTGAATTTAGCCATTTGCCAGTCTTAATAAAATAAAAACGTGGTCTGATGAAACTCGATGGGCCCCAGATACCCACAAGTAGAAATGGCCCTTGCTAAAATATTTGTTTTGAGGTTATTCAAAATGCCAGTAAATAAAACAGTGCTCCAAGCTTGAACAATGAATTTTTTTGCGGGTGAAAGTGCAAAACATGTGAATGTGTGTATATATGTTCATGTTCATGCTCAGAAATTATCCCAAAATTAGGTATGACTTCAATTAAGCACATATCCTCCAAAAATTGTCGGCTTGAAGCCATATAAAAATATTTGTTTGTTTACTTAACCTCATAAGCAAGTCAATAAAAAGTGGAATATATATAAGATTCAAAACAAACGAAGAAGGTGGAAATGGCAAGCTAGTGTAATGGTTAGAGACTTCGCCTGTCAGCTTGACAGTTGAGGTTTCGAGTCACACATGGAGCAGTCTCCCATGTCTATAACCTTGCTGATGAGACCTAACAGGTTGAAATGTACATTCAGGGATTGACATTTTCTCAATTTGTTTAGCCATACATTTGAACATATATGCCAACCTAAATTCATTAATTATTAACTAATTAATTTTCAAAATTAGGTATGACTTCAATTAAGCACATATCCTCCAAAAATTGTTGGCTTAAAGCCATATAAAAATAAACACATTTGTTTGTTAAAATTAATTACTTAACCTCATATGTATATATGTATATATACAAATAAATAAATATATATATAAATATATATATATAAATAAATATATATATATATATAAATATATATATATATGTATATATACAAAGAAATATATATATGTATATATACAAAGAAAAAATAAACAAAAACTCCAAATACTAGAAGCTCTATACATAAAACAATACAAACCATCCTTAAACAAAATTAATTTCCAATGCAGAACACACATTTTAAAATGCCTATAACACCTTTCTCATCAATTCTTCTCCTTCCAGCCTCCACATTCATATAATTTTAAAAACATGGCACTTCGAAGTGCCGAAAGTACTCGGGACCTGAACTTTGGTGGACTTATCCACGAATTCCACCCAAATATTAAAAAGTTGGCCAGAAAACTTGAAAAGATCAAAAATAAAATTGTTAAACAGGAGCTGTGTTCCTCATGCACTGAATTGGTGAGGGCTAGTATCAAACCTGAAATGATGTGATCCTAGGCGGATGCTCTACAAACTGAGCAAAAGCAAATTGATGGTACAGTAATCAGAGTCCCCTAAGTGTCTTTCTTTCCCCAGTCGCCCTATCAACGCTTGAGAGGTGGACGGTGTAATGGTTATTGTCTTAGAAAAAGGACATGGTGACCCAAGTTCCAATCCTGGATGAAGCTGAGTGCATTTTATTTTGTGCTAAGGCCCTTGGGAAAAGCATGAATCCATCTGTTCTCCCTCCCCCCATCTACGGGTAAATAGCAGGGTAGACTGGGTTCTTTAACCTTGGTACTGCTTTTCACTTTGTGCTAATGCCCTTGGCAAAGGCATGGATCCATCTCTTATTCTGCTTGTGTTAAGTTGTAGGACAGACTGGGTTCTTTAGTCTTGGTATAGCAAGCTGTCTTGAAGAAGGAAATCTCTGTATTCAAATCAGCTGTAAAAGTAAAGCTATTATCAGCCAGTGAGCAAGGGAGTTTATCCCCTTTTCACTAGCGCTAGACCAAGGGGTTTGTTATGGCATCTGAGACGGAGTGCCATACCTACCATCAGCCTCTCACTTTCCCGCACAGATCCCTGTGCTACTCATATGCTGAGTTGGTGAGCGCCGCTATCAAACCCAGAACCTTGTGGTTCCTAGTCAGATGCTCTACCGACTGAGCTAAACTGACCCTTAAACAGCTGTAGTCAGGGTGGCCCAAGGTCGGTATCAGCCAGACAGTGAGGGTGTCTATCCCCTTTTCATTAACACTAGACAAAGGAGATTGTTTTGGCATCTGAGGCGGACTGTCACACCTACCATCAGCTCCTCACTTTACTGCACTAGTACATTATAAAAGAACTTTACAGCAGATAAAATTTAAATCTCTCTTCTTGTGAGTTGTAAAGTAAAGGTAAAGTAGACGGAGTGGCCTATTGTTAATATCAGCTGAACAGCAAGGGTGTCTATCACCTTTTTACTAGTGCTAGACCAGGAAGATTTTGTATCTGAGGTGGAACGCCACACCCACAATCAGCCCCCCCTCTTGCATTTTACCACACAGATCCAAGCTATGCTTTTTATGTTCTGAGTTGGCGAGCGCCAGTATTGAACTTAGAACTTTGAGGTTCCTAGGTGGATTACTGATATCAAACATTCTACATGTTTGTATAAAACAATACATACCAAGGTTAGAGAATCCATTCTTCATTAATTCCCTTGGGAAAGGCATGAACCCATTCTCCCCCAGCTATGTTTAATTAACAGGGCAAACTGGGCTCTTTAGCATTGGTATAACTACCAGTCTAGGAGAAGGAAGACGCTGAATTCAAAACCAGTAGTATTCTGATTAAAATTGTGTCTCAAAGATTCAGAGAAATGATCGTATGTTGTTGTTTCATAAATAATAGTTTGCACTTTTTTCAGTCAGAGATGTTTGTTGTATATATTATTTTTCATGATATTTTGGTCCTTCCTAAGATGTAAAATTAAAATGTCATATTCCTTGGGCTTTGAGGAAATTTTCAGTTATATATATCTACAACTGAAAGTATTATACATACATGTCTATATATCTATATCTATCTAGCTATATACATGCATACATACATAAATGTTTGTGTACATGTATATATATATATATACACACACACACACACACATATATATATATATATATATATATTGCAATAGTATATGGTTATTGGTATACTGCGTTATTATTAGAGGAGTGCTTATATCAATGATAGAGCTATTACATCTTATTATAATGGAGATTGTGGGTTTGTCTGTCACTACATTACTATACAAGTGTTAATTAAATCACATTCTCCATGAATTATTAATATTGTTTTAAATCATTAAGACTGTTGACCGTATCTACATACAAATAACATGTAATTGTATATATATACAACAAATATTACAGTGTGAATGGGAAGGCTAATTTGCATATTGATATTAAAATTTTGATTTTAATAAATATATGCTTAGTATTATTGATTTCTAATTGTTTGGTTTATCTTATTGAATATGAGTAAAAATCTCGGAGATAAATCTTAAAAGAAATCTATTAACAAGAAGAAGTAACTGTAATTTTATTCTTTACTTCCTGCTAAATAGTTAAATTAGGAAAATTTTATAGTTTCAAATGTTCCAAATCTTTTTATCTATGTACTTATTCGTAATATTAAAACTTAAATACTTGCACCCGGAGGGTGCATATATATATAAGAATAAATAAATATATATTAGGGTTGTAGAATCTCATCCATGCAATGAATATATATAAAGAAATGTGGTAATTGCATTTCATTTAGCGCTAATATCCTTGGGAAAGGTATGAATCCTACTCTTCCTCCAGCTATGGGTAAATAGTAGGGCAGACTGGGCTCTTTAACCTTGGTTAGGCAACCGGTCTAGGAGAAAGAAAACTCTGAATTCAAACCTGCTGAACTCCACTTAAGAAATTGACTTTGTGTCGCATCCTGCTCGTGCGGAGGGGTTGGTAAATAAATATATATATAAAGAAACTAATATATATTTATGTATCACTTCCTGGTGGGGTTGGGTAAATACATGCCAAGGCTAAAGAGTCCAGTCTTTGCTACTATTTTGCCCATTCAATGAATGGTACCCTTCAGTAATCAGAGTCCCCTAAGTAACACATTCATTTTGGTGCAGTAATAAGGTTGTCACCTTAATTAGTTGCCATGTCCCTGTGCAACAAGTGTTCATTGCTATGTAATACGATTACCTGTAATCAGCCCTATAAGGTTGTGCAGCAAGTGTTCATTACTGTGTAATACGATTACCTGATCCTCTTGTGTTCTACTGTGGGCAATGCAGCAATTGTAACATTTAAATAAAAAACAGAAATACATTTTAGACAAGGATTTTATGAAAGAAAAACAACTCTTTATATTCAAGTGTTGCTTTTTTTTGTACATAAAAAGAACAGCAAAAAGGATGTGCTTTAGACAAATGGTATTTATGGTTTGGTACTGTCTGATTAAGGCTGCCTGTTTTTGTTTTTTTTTGTTTTTTTTTGTTGTTTTTTTGTTTTTTTTTTTTCAAAATTATTATATATACATAGAAATAAAGTATGAATGAAATGTAAGAGTCTTGGTTATACAATTCTTTTTGCTTTATTTTTTTTTCATTTTTTTTAATTATAATTTTTTCAGTTTTTTTTTAAATTATAATTCTCAGTCTTTTTTCTTTTTTTTAAAGTCATTTTTCTTTTTTTAAAGTCTTTTTTCTTTTTTTAAAGTCTTTTTTCCTCCTCTTGAAAATTGTTTTGGACCGAAATTGTTTTGTTTTAAAAAAAAAGAGAGTTTATTTAGTAATAACGGAAAATTTAAGCAATTCTTTTATTTCTTTAAAAAAAAAAGAAAGAAAGAAAGGTGGGGTAAGATTCACCGGCCTTTACGGATTCATTCAGGGTAATATAATATACAGTAAAGGTCGTTGGGTCGGCCTTATGTCGGTATCAACCAGACAGCAAGGGAGTCTATCCCTTTTCAATAGTGCTAGACCAAGGAGATTATTTTAGCATCTGAGGTAGAGCGCCAAACCTACCATCAGCTCCTCACTTTACCACACAGATCCCTGTGCTACTCATACGCTGAGTTGGCGAGGGCCAGTATCAAACAAAGAACCTTGTGATTCCTAGCTGAACACTCTACCGACTGAGCTAAACTGGCCCTTATATACAGTAGCTGACAAAAATTTTGAAGCTCCAACCCAAAATCATGAAAATAAGAATTTTTTTTTATGTAAAAATGTTGCATACTTTGATTGTGTGCAAAAACTTACTAGATAAGAAATATGTATGAAGCTAAGTAAAAAAAGAATTTACAAATATCTATTTTTGATTGCTACCTTCCTGAGGGAGATTTTTTATCCACCACAAACCTTGTGTTACATTGAACATGACACCACTGGATATTACACAGCACACAATCTTCTAAGCTTACTTGCTCACACACATGTATATCTAATTCCACAGAATCAATAACTAAGGAACACTTCTCAATAATGTAAGTCTCTCAAAAACTTTCATTTCTCTTAGAATTCACATACACATATGTACAATAAGGACATTTTTACATAAATACTTTTATTTACTCTTTTTCTCATTTTATTATACATTCTCCTATCTATTTAGTTTACGTTATTGTTAATTATATATAATTGTTATTGTATCTATTCTATACAAGGAAACTATATTTCTCATTATGCTATCCTACTGTTGGGTAAGTAAAATGTTTATTCCTGTGTGTGGGATTAAGTGAGGGAGAGGCTTTCCATGATGAGCCCAGAAGTTTTGGCGCAAAATATCAAAAATCACCAGATAGATTCCAGACCAGCTCTCGGCTGCATGTCGACCAGAAATTCTCTCCGTGAAATCACCAAGTCAGAAGATATCTGCTATCCTCTCCATCATCCCCAATAAGTCTCTCAAACTTGACTCGATACACAGGAAGGACTTTATATTGTTAGTCATTGTCTCATTTTTTTTCTTTTATATTGTTAGGATTAAACTAAGTTTTAATTCCTTTGTTTGTTGCTGTTAGTCTTATAATTAAATGCTATACTAGAACTAACACTACTAATATTCTTCTATAAAATATATGCTAACTTTTAACCCAACAAATCCACTACATACTCAATAAAAGAATGTAATATATTCTATTTGAAAAAAAAAAATATTTTCATGATTTTTGGTTGGGGCTTTCAAATTTTTGCAAAATTCTGTTTAAAATTATGGCGGTGCAATAAAATGAGACTTTGCTACGCGTCTCATAAGAAGATTCTCTTGGACAATAACTTTTAAATGAATGATTATGTTCCTTCTGTTCTTCCATAAAAAAAAAACCTTTCATAAAGTACCTTGGCAAGGTAACCTGTCTAGGAGAAGGAAAACTCTGAATTCAAACCTGTTAAACTCTGCTTAAGAAATTGACCTTGTGTCACATCCTGCTTGTGTGGAGGGGTTGGTAAATATATATACCTACAAATTCCTTTACAAAATCTAGAAAGTCCAGCTTGGTCTGACCCAATGGCCTCAGGTTGCTTATGTTATGTAATGAATGAGCCTATCATTTTTGTAATGAAGTGTAGTTAGGATTTAAATCTAACCATAAACTTATGCAAAACCATTCAAGAGTTTTATTGAGAAGCTTTGAAGTTGAGTTGGAAATGGGTTCTGATTGGATTATGAAATCACATGACCAGGCAACTCCTGGGAAAGTTAATTCAGATTTGTATGCATTTACCCAACCCCTTTGCCATGGGCAGCATCACATCCTACTCATGTAGAGGGGTTGGTATATATATATATATATATATATATATATATATATATATCCACTCCCAGGACAAAGCCTCTCCACCAAGAACAAAATTTCCATCAGTGGGGGATCTCACTTGGTGTAATGGTTAACAAGCTGGATTAGCAGACCATTGTTAGAGAGTTTGATTCTCACTGTGTGCCCCATACTTCTGGCCTTGTGCCACACCTAAGCTTAGTAAATAACTAGACTTAATTGCCCTATTGATAGCACCAGTGCCACAGCACCTATATGGGTGGAATATGACTACTATTGCAATCTGTCAAATTCAAATCCTGAACGATGTTGTTTACATTTCAACATAGCACTGATACCCCTTGGAAAGGTATGAATCCAACTATTCTCCCTCTAGCTAAGGGTAAAATGGTAGGATAGACTGGGATCTTTAACCTTGAGGTTGCATCTGGTCTAGGAGTAGGAAAACTGAATTCAAACCATTTAAACTCTGCTTAAAACTTGACCTTGTGTCAGATCCTGCTTGTGTTGAGGGGTTGGGTAAATACATATTGCAACTTTTTTTAAAGCATAGGGTCAAAGCCTCACTAAAGCAATTATGGTAAGTTTTGCAACTTTAGGATTCATTATTAATTTGGATGAGTATCTAATGTTATCTTTCATTTTTTAGTTGCTTTATTTTTATTAAATATTGAAGGAACGCAATTGGGCCCCATGAAAATAAGTTAGTTTAGTTAGCAGATGTGACCTGATTTTGAAGGAGAGCAGACATGAATGTCGGCTCTGATGGGTTGGTCTCCCTGTGGAGATTGTCTATGAGAGTGAGTAGCAGCATTAATTAAAATCAGTAACAATAAAAAAAAAATTCAGCCAATTCACATAAAATGGATTAAAATGATTTCATCAATTTATAGTTTCATTTTAAAGTAATATCCTAATTCCATGATAAAAATTAAAAATCAAGTTAAATAAATTTCAATGCCACACATTAGTCTCAATTGATCAACTTGTTTCAAAATGGAGTTTGTGAGCTGGATTCACAGAAGAATTTTCAGATTATGAACTTCTGGAGTCATCAAAGGGTGGGACAACATTAGAGTTGCTTGATTTGCCTTCACACTCACAAAATGTCGAAAGGGCAGTAAAATTAACAACTGCAGCTTCCAATGTTCTATGGAATTGAAGTAAGGCATGGAATATCATTACAAAATTTATGCTATGAAATGAGGCCTTTTTTGCTTCAAAAAGGTTCTTATGTAGAGCAGTTTAATATGATGGCATGATAAAAGTTGCTATTATTCTCACAAATTCATGTATTTTTGTCATGTCTTTTAAAACTGTATGCCTTACAATTATTATATGAAATAGAAACTTAAAAGACACACTATTAGTGACTTGGTGAGACTTAAACTCTAATGCTCTTTTATTTCAAGGAAGACTGGTTTGTCGAGACAGCTGCTTTATAAACTAAGACACAAAGCCATTAGTTTACAAAAATCAAATTCAAATCTATAAAATCAAAAGATGAAATGAAGTATTTTTCAAATTTAATAATAATAATTGACAGTAATTCATGTAAAAATAAGAATCAATAAAAATGATAGTAATACAACCTTGCTCTTCATGTTACATGATTTTTGAGCAGTCATAAATTATTAATGTACCTGTAGTTAGAATATTTAAATAGGGTCAGTTAACTTAGATTTCAATGAGTGCATGAAAATTACCCAGTGACGGTTAATAACCTTTGATCCATTGAAGAAGCGCAACTGGGGGCCATGAAGAGAAGTTTGTTTAGTTAGCAGATGTGACCCGATTTTGAAGGAGAGCAGACATCATTATCAGCTCTGGTGGGTCAGTCTCCCGCGAAAGAATCAAATTAGCCGAGGAAATATAAGCTTTATAATAAGAACACCAATTCTTGTTAATTGAATGTTAAGACAATTACCAGCACTGTAAGAAGAACTAACAAAGAAAATCAACACCAACAGCCAAAAGCCCTGAAGTCAGCTCAGACAAGATGGTGGCCGAAATAGAAACAGTTAGACAAAGAAGCAGTAACCAGAAGTGTAACAAGTCATAACTATTATCTCTTTCCTCCATTATATACCCAAACTATTCAGAGTTTGAAGTCCTTAAAGCTCAAAGTTCAGTTCCAAGAGTGGAGTATCCTCCCAGGTTATGTCAGCACTATAAAATTTAATGGGTATGGTTAGGGTCAATCCCTGATGCCTGGGCTGTTATAAAAAGCACAAAGTCCAGTTCCAAGAGTGGAGTATCCTCCCAGGTTACATCAGCACTATAAAATTTAATGGGTATGGTTAGGGTCAATCCCTGATGCTTGGGCTGTTATAAAAAGCTCAAAGTCCAGTTCCAAGAGTGGAGTATCCTCCCAGGTTACGTCAGCACTATAAAATTTAATGGGTATGGTTAGGGTCAATCCCTGATGCTTGGGCTGTTATAAAAAGGAAAATGGTGATAGGACCGGACACTTTTTCTCTTTAATCATATGTACATATTAGGGACCCCAACACTCAGGAATTTTATCAGAGGTACAATTTTTTTTTCAGGTACCCATCCCCCTCTCCATTACCCAGTCAACATTATGTAACACTAAGGATCTTAATTTATACAAATTACACATATATAAATCTATATCAGCTCACAAAAAGTGGGAATGCTAGTTTTCAATATATGCAAATATTTTCTGAGCCCCCATGAAATTGTTTGCCTCCTTTGAAACCCAGGACCTTCCTTTGATTTCTAGATTTCCTCTGGACCCTGAGTCCCAGGAAAAGTGAGATTAAAACTTTGTAGGATCTTGAGCAACAGGTATTATGAATGTCAGTGATATTTTCAAATTGAAAAAAAAAATAGGTAAAGAAATATCAAATTTATTCTTACAAGGCTAACAACAATTACAATCAAATAATTTGCTTTTTGTGATTTTTATGGGGAAACAAATTTCTCCAAAACAGATTCAAATCCATTCCTTTATATTCATATCTCAGTTACCTTCTATTTATTCCTCTGTCAATCTATTTCAGTTTGGATATATTTATCTATTTCAGTTTTCATCTATCTATCTCAGTTTGCATTTTTCTATCTATTTGGCTATCAATCAATCTATTTCAGTTAGCATTTATCTATCTATCTATTTCATTTAACATCTATCTATCTATCAATCAATTCCAGTTACCATTTATCTATCTATTTCAGTTATCATTTATCTATCTATTTTAGTTAGCATTCATCTATCTATCTATCTATCTATCTATCTATTTCAGTTAGCATTTATATATTTCAGTTAGCATCTATCTATCTATCAATTCCAGTTATCATTTATCTATCTATTTCAGTTATCATTTATCCATATATATCTCTATTTCAGTTAGCATTTATCTATCTATCAATCTATCATCTCTCTATTTCAGTTAGCATTTATCTATCTATCAATCTATCAATCTCTCTATTTCAGTTAGCATTTATCTATCTATCTATTTCAGTTAGCATTTATCTATCTATCTATTTCAGTTAGCATTTATCTATCTATCTATTTCAGTTAGCATTCATCTATCTATCTATCTATCTATTTCAGTTAGCATTTATCTATTTCAGTTAGCATCTATCTATCTATGTAACTATCTATCTATCTATCTAATTGAGAAAATTATTTGTAATCTATTCACTTCAGTTGTTTTGTGCCATTATTGATTTTTGTACAAGATGTTTGGTCTTGGAGAAATTCCTCTCTTCAGTTGAACTAGTTGGTTGGTTGGATTTTATGGTATGTCAAGCCCTTGTTGGGTTATTTTATGCCAAAGACATTTTGTTTTATTTATTCTTGTTGGGTATCCAATTTTTCTTTCAAACTCAATTCTTTTTTAAACATATCTTTAATACCCATTTTTTAAATCTATTTATCCCATAGATGCAACTCAAACAGGTACTACCAGTCCTCAAATTAGTTACCGTTAAACACAAAGATTATTTAAAAAGTGAAAACTTTTTAAATAGACAATTTGGAATATTCATACTTTGACCCTGCATTCACAATCCAAATAATTTTTCTCTGAATGTTTGAGATGAGGCTTGATTATTAGTATTATCTTTGTTATTCGGACTATTGTCCTCATCTTCATTGTTATCTGTACAACGTTTTCCTCAATTCCTTGAGCCCTTCCCAAAAACTCCAACTGGTTGAGGTGCTGAACTGACAGCCCTAAAAAGCAGACCCCTAAATCCGGTATTGGTCCCAGGTATGATATAAATCCTGTACTCCTCTCTCTCAGTATCCCTCCGCACACTAAAGTTTATCTTGTGTTGAATTCGCCATTGTGGGGAGGTGGAGGAGTACTTAGCTATGGCCTGAGTTCTTTTTTGTTGTTGTTTTTTTTTTACAAAAAATATACCTAACTTTTTTCTTTTTTTCTTTTCTTTCTTTTTTCTTTTTTCTTTCATTTTTTTTTTCTTTTTTTTAAAACGCTGATAAAGCATGAATAGTTCAGAAAGGTGAAGAGAAAAAAAATTGTGATTGCAAAAAAAAAAAAAAAAAAAAAAAAATAGCCCTCGTATTTCAATTAGTCATGTGACTGTTGATATTATTATCATTATCATTGTTGTTATTGTTTTTATCTTTATTTTTAATTATTTTTGTTATGTTTAGCATTATTATTTTTTTAATCTTTTTTTTTTTTTTTTTTTTTTCACAAATGTGTATCCGGTGAATTTCTGTCGTCATTTGTAGTCTTTAGATCAATCCACTGACTGCAGTCTGGGATGTGTCCAATGTTTGCTTTGTATAAAGGTCGGGGAACTAAGCTCGTGTTGGCTGGACAGAATGATTTTTGGTTTTTCGTGCATGATTCCGTTATGCTTTGTTGTGTTGACTGGGTGTTTGATTTAAAGCATTCGGATGAAAAGAGATCTGCAAAAAAGAACAGAAAAGAAAGATTAAAAACAAGTCATTAAAAAAAAAAGAAAAAAGAAAAAGCAAAGGACATCTGACAAAAGAAAATCAATCAGCTATAATTCAAATCACTGCAGCATTGGGAGAATTACTTCATTTATTTATTACTATCGAAAATAACACTTTACATCGGTTATTATTGTTATTAATTGATAGCTTGTCATTAGTCTCAACCATATCAGTTCTAACATTTTATTTATTGCAATAGTAATTTAAATTAATCCCATTATATATTTACCAACCCCTCCTTACAAGCAGGATGGAACACTGTGTCAATTTATTAACTCTTTACCAATCAAATCTCCCCGATGACTGTACTAAATTTTCTTGATATTTTTTACCTATATAATGGGATATTTCAAAGTTCACTATCTATTGTAGCCCTGTCGGTGGGGCCTTAGAATACATTGACTGCACCCCTGCAGAGAGATAAATCCTCCCCAAATGGGTCCACCTGTTGAGACAGAATCCTGTGGATGAGCAATCCATGACCTGTTGAGACAGAATCCTGTGGATGAGCAATCCATAACATGCAACACCTCACTTTGGTCCTTAATTATTTCTGTGAATGTGTGAATAATGTATCAGTTATTTTTTTAGGAAATGGAATCATATCCCAAGTTCAAATCCTGGATAAGGTTTTTAGGAAAGGCATGAATCCATCTCTTCTTCAACCAGTGTGGGTTATTTAATGCTAAAGCCATCCTTATAGAAGAACAGTAGTGGTACTATTTAACCCATATCTAGGGGGATTATGGTATTCATACCTTTACCAAGGGTATTAGTCCAAAAGTGAATGCTATAGTGACTTTGAACTCTCTTACTATGATGTCACAGTTCAGCTCTACCAACTGAGTTAAACAGTCCTGAAACTTTATTTGAATAGGGATGAAGTTCCAGCAACATTCCATGTATGCATTTCCCCAACTGCTCTGCCACAAGCAGGATGTGACACAAGGTCAATTTTTTAGGGAGATTGATTCTTTGATTGATCTACCCTGATTTTATTGAATAAGAATAATATTGAAATGGATCTATTTGACCAATAGATGGGACCCTAACAATTTACTATCACTCTGGGTTGAGTGGTCCAGGGAGTTTGGTTACTGGCTTTCTTTTAATGGCATATTAATCTTCATGGGATTATCTAATGTGAAAGCCATCCTTGTAGAAGAATAGTAGTGGTACTATTTAACCCATAGCTAGGGGGAGATAGGTGAGTTCATACCTTTATCAAGGGTATTGGCCCCAAAAACTCATAAACATATGCATAAACATACACACACATACATACATGCATAAAAACACTTGCCTGCACACACACACAAACATATGCACAAACATACACACATAAAAATATATACATAAAAAAGATCCAGGATAAAGCTCTCACTGCATCAGCGTGGATATGCCTATCCCATAGTGTGACAGCAAACCAATAAAGTCTGGTAGTATTGTTAGTGGTAATGGTGTTTCAGCTTCAAAACCATGCCTGAACCCAGAGTCATCATCTGATGTTGGATCCAATTCTACTGTTTAAACAGCAGTCATTGTATGAAGTTACACACATAGTGGCACAAAAAAACACACATACACAAAAACACATACACATTACCATCATTAGAATTACAATACATGAACTCTCTCATCAATTTCGACGCATGAGGGTTCATCCAGTGAACAACCTACTCAGTGGTTTGTTTTATAGTGGTGAAGGCTGGTGTCGAACCTGTAGATTATGAGTTATCTCCCTTGGACTGTTTCAGTTGAAGGAAATCTTTAGCAAAAGAGTTAGAAAGTTAGTTGGCAACA
The DNA here is from genome assembly GCA_023376005.1 of Doryteuthis pealeii. NCBI lineage: Eukaryota > Metazoa > Mollusca > Cephalopoda > Myopsida > Loliginidae > Doryteuthis > Doryteuthis pealeii. Next base: position 57,826,636 of record CM042151.1, on the reverse strand, counting down.
GACTACATATATGACGATCGTTCACCATGAGAGTGACTTCCATTAAACAGCCTATTGACATTGGTAGCAGATCGAGACCCAGTTGTGGGATACTTTATATATATTCTTCCTCCAGCTGTGGGTAAAATAGTAGGGCAGACTGGACTCTTTAACCTTGGATAGGTAGCCAGTCTAGGAAAAAGGAAAACTCTGAATTTGAAAATCCTGAGGTCAGTCATTGACACAGTCTATAGGAAATAATTGGTGCACAAATATTGCCACAAACCCAATCAATGACTGACCTCAGGATTTTCAAATTAAGAGTTTTCCTTCTCCTAGACTGGTTACCTATCCAAGGTTAAAGAGCCCAGTCTGCCCTACCATTTTACCCATAGCTGGAGGGAGAATATATGGATTCATACCTTTCCCAAGGGTATTAGCGCTATGTAAAATGCAAACAGCCTTGTCTAGGATTTGAACTCGGGTCGATGAGTCCATTTCCTATGACTCTAACCATTATGCCACGCTCCTCCATAGAATTACAATAGGCTACTATGATAATACTGTATGATATCTCCTGATTTAAAGCAAAATTGGTTGGTTGGCAACCTTCCGTCTATGAGAGACGATGGAGTAGTGTCAAAGTTTTATTTTTTCTCTTTTTTCTCTTTGAACTACATAGCCTGGGCAGGTTCATATGGAGGATAAGCTGTTGCCCATGTAGCAAATCCCCCCTCTTCACACTGTTGCTGTGATCCAAAGGAAAGGTAAGGTACCAATGCGGTTTGGCAGTAGCAGTGTCACAGGAGTTGATGGGTAGCACTGGATTTCAGCATCACACCACCTTAGGGGCTCCGGTTCCTGATTTGTTTTCAGGGTTTACTCCCTTAGCCTTTACTTGAAAGGCAGCAGATGTTTTGGGTCGGACTTTCCTTGACTTTGTTTGGTTGCCATCCAAGACTAAAGAAAAATTGTATGCTTAAAAAAGCATAGAAAATCAAACTTTAGGTTTATTAACCTAGATTTTCAACTCCATTAAGCATTCAAAAAGCCATGTATGATTGTCCCTAGGTGACCCATGAACGTAGTAGGTTCTCATTATAACAGCAATCTATGTCGATATTGATGCTTCTATTTAGAAACAACTGAAGCATTCTATTTCTCTGAAGCAACTAGCCTGATATATTGGCCTTACAGTGTATAGTAAAATAGCAAGTATCCTGAATTATTGATCTTACAGTGTATATAGTAATATAGGATCTAGTCTGAACTCTTGATCTTACAGTGTACTAGAATAGCATTATCCTGAAATATTGGCCTCACAGTGTACAGTAAAATAGCAACTATCCTGAAACATTGACCTTACAGTGTACAGTAAAATAGCAAGTATCCTGAAATATTGGCCTTACAGTGTACAGTAAAATAGCAACTATCCTGAAATATTGGCTTCACAGTGTACAGTAAAATAGCAACTATCCTGAAATATTGACTTTACAGTGTACAGTAAAATAGCAACAATCCTGAAATATTGGCCTCACAGTGTACAGTAAAATAGCAAGTATCCTGAAATATTGACTTTACAGTGTACAGTAAAATAGCAACTATCCTGAAATATTGACCTTACAGTGTACAGTAAAATAGCAACTATCCTGAAATATTGGCCTCACAGTGTACAGTAAAATAGCAACTATCCTGAAATATTGGCCTCACAGTGTACAGTAAAATAGCAACTATCCTGAAATATTGGCCTTACAGTGTATAGTAAAATAGCCACTATCCTGAAATATTGGCCTCACAGTGTACAGTAAAATAGCAACTATCCTGAAATATTGGCCTCACAGTGTACAGTAAAATAGCAACAGTAAAATAGCAAGTTTCCTGAATTATTGACCTTACAGTGTATATAGAAATATAGAATCTAGCCTGAACTCTTGATATTAAAATAGCAACTATCCTGAAATATTGGCCTTACAATGTATAGTAAACTAGTGCTCAGCCTAAAATATTGGGCTCATGAGTTAAAAAGGGTTGATAAATGAAAATGATCTGTTTTTGTGAGACTTTGAAATGAGCTGCTTATATTTTTCTGATTATCTTTTATTTTTGTCTAATGTCCGAATCATTTTCTCAACATTTCAGCCAGTCTTTTCTGTGCGTTGTTTTTTGGGTTTTTTTTTTTCAAATTAATGCTTTTACTGTCAGCACATTCACCAGAGAATTGATTAACATAAACAGCATAAAAAATAGAAGAAAAAACAAAACAAAACAACAATAAAAAAAGAAATGAACAGCACTCCCCCCCCCCTCCAGAAATTATCTATTGCTAATAGAATTTATTAAAAATCAATAAAACTCGTAATTGTAATTAAAAGATAAAGTATGCAACTATAGTTAATTAGATCAAAAAGGCAAATTCAATCCGAGTGACTTTGTCTTATAAAAACTGGCACATAAATTATTGTTTTTTGTATTTATATTATTATCAACACAATTTCAATATTGTTTCTACAGATACTCATGCATTAAAAATCATACTGATATACTAGGGTAGTCAGTTGTAAAAAAAAAGTAAACTTGGCAGAGTGGCCTATTGTCGGTATCAGCTGGACAGTGAGGGAGTCTATCCTCTTTTCACTAGTGCTAGACCAGAAAGATTATTTTTGCTGAGGCGGAGCACCACATCTGCAGTCAGTTTCCTACTTTACCACACAGATCAGATTACCCAACTTGAGCTACTCATGCGGTGAGTTGGTGAAGACCAGTATTTTTGTATTAATATTATCATCAACATAATTTCCATATTCTATTTTTCAGAATTTTTAGATGAGGCTTGATAATTTGTATTATTTGGATTGTTTGGACTATTGTCCTCATCTTTATTGTTATCTGTACAATGTTTCAGCCGATGTGCCCACTGGCCTTCTTCAGGTATTTCTTGTCAGACTTGGGATCCTTCTCAAACTCAGGAACCTTCTTTTCAAAGTTCTGTGATGGCTCCTGATTATGACAAGAAGGTTCCTGAGTTTGAAAAGAACGTTCCTGAGGTTGAGAAGGAACCTGAGTCTGACAAGAAATACCTGAAAAAGGCTGGAGGGCACATCGGCCAAAACGTTGTACAGATAACAATAAAGATGAGGACAATAGTTCAAATAATACAAATAATACAAATTTCTATATTGTTTGCAGTGTGGCCTATTGTCGGTATCAGGCTGACAGCAAGGGAGTATCCTTTTTTCACTAGTGCTAGACCAGGGAGATTATTTTTGCTGAGATGGAGCACCACACCTGCCATCAGCCCCCTACTTTACCACACAGATTAGATTACCCAATTTGAGCTACTCATATACTGAAATGGTGGAGACCGGTATTTTTGTATTAATATTATCATCAACACAATTTCCATATTCTATTTCTCAGAATTTTTTAGATGAGGCTTGATAATTTGTATTATTTGGATTGTTCGGACTATTGTCCTCATCTTTATTGTTATTTGTACAATGTTTCAGCCGATGTGCCCTCTGGTCTTCTTCAGGTAATTTCTGTCAGACTCGGGAGCCTTCTCGAACTTGGAAACCTTCTGTGACACAATGGTTATGACATGGAACCATGATGGTGGTTTGAATGATTAGTTAGGGAAAAGTTTGAGTAGTGGCAGCATCAGTAATGGGAAAATTTGAATAATGATTTCAACATGGACATGTGGCATAGTTTTGATTGGACAAGGAATGATACGTGGCGAAGAGAAGAAAGGAAGAGGAAAAAGGAAGAGTTAAGACGGGCTGAGGCTGGTCTCCCTGCGCGGTGATCATGGGCTAGATAAAATTAAAGCTTTAAACAAAAAATGTCTTGTTAATCCAATTGCAATGACCAAATCAGCCCTTAGTCAGAAGAAACAGAACTCAACTCCTTTGGTTAAGAAGAATTTAGTAAGAAGTCAACCCAATGAGACAACAAGATGGCACCCGGAGGAGATGGTAGAAGGATCAGCAAGAAAGAAATAAGATCTCCTCACCAAGTAAGTCTAATCTGTCTCTCTCTCTCTCTCTCTCTCTCTCTCTCTCTCTCTCTCTCTCTCTCCAATATCTCTCTCTATCACTGAAGAATTCTCTTATCTGAAAACTCTCACTCTCACTCTCACCAATTAGCAATGTCAATGTGGGTATGTAATAGTACCACATTTGGTATTGTGCCCGGATTCACCATCACATTTGGTACCGTGGCCAACATAGTTTCACACTTCTTTTCAAAGTTTTGTGATGGCTCCTGATTATGACAAGAGCACCACACCTGCCGCCAGCTCCCTATTTTACCACACAGATCAGATTACCCAATTTGAACTATTCATACGCTGAGTTGGTGAAGACCAGTATTGAACCAGGAAGTTTGCAATTCCTCAGTGGATGCTCTACTAATTGAGCTAAAACCACTCCACTTAAAAACTACCCTGTTGGCTGGGGCTGTATATGTTGATTGCACCTCTGCACAGGGGTAAGATCACCCTCACCCCCATTATAGTTATCTGTTGGCTGTAGGTGACAACCCATGATGCTTAAGGATGGAATTCTGGTGACTGAGCAGTCAATGGTATGCAACTCTCCACTTTGTTCCTTACTTAGGCTAGACAGGTAGTCAGAGAGGCCCCATCCATTATTCCAGATGTTGACTCTTAACGTTAGACAATCCCCAAAATTCGAGTTTCCAATTCCGAAAATGGGCAGTGTTGTGTCGATTTTTATCTCTCCAAAAATACTTTTTGTATTCTTAAAATTAATTGACTTTAAGACTTTTTGATAGCATTTTTGGATTCCTTGGGTAAAAAATGATTTTATAAACCAATTTTTAGGAGTAGAGAAGCTCTAGAACTCATTTTATAGACAAAAATCCAACAAACCATATCAATATACTAGGGTACTTCGTTGTACCCCTCTTAAAAAATTGACTTTGTGTCACATCCTGACCATGATGAATGGCTTGGGTAGATATGTACTCATTTTTGGACAGCTACATATATTTTTAATTACAGAGATTCAATTCTTTTGAAAAACGTTTACAAATAAGCTAATCATGGATTTGTTACCAAGAGACTAAGTTGAAAAGACAGTCCATGCAGTGAAAAAATACTAACTCTCTGGTGACAAAAATGTTCTGTCCAGTAAAGAAGGTCATGCTGACAGTGTTCTGAGACATGAAAAACCTGTCACTAAAGAAAGGTGCAACTGTGAACAGTGTTTTCTATTGCCAACTCCTTAAGCAAAATTCAACTTATCTATCCAATAACCCTCATCTTATTTTTTTTGTACAATAACAATTTATATAACTTGGAGTAAACATCTAACAATAAATATCTTATTATAATGGAGATTATGTGTTTGTCTGTCTGTAACTGAAACTATATCACTACTAAAATCACAATTCATTTTGTTATTTACGTCACATTCTCCATGATTTTATATTTATTTAAACCTCAATTATAGATAAAATTGTTTTACATTATTAATACTGTTGGCCATATCTACATACTAATAATATGCAATTGTATTTATATATACAACAAAATAGCAGTTTACAGTGTGAATGGAAGGCTAATTTGCTTATTGATATAAAAATTTTATTTTAATGAATATGTGCTTCTTAAAAGAAATCCATCAACAAGAAGAAAGAGGGGCTGGGTTAGCTCAGTCGGTAGAGCGTTCGGCTAGAAACCACAAGGTTCCTAGTTCGATACCGGTCCTCGCCAACTCAGCGTATGAGTAGCACAGGGATCTGTGCAGTAAAGTAAGGAGCTGATGGTAGGTGTGGCGCTCCACCTTAGATGCCAAAAAACAATCTCCTTGGTCTAGCGCTAGTGAAAAGGGGATAGACTCCCTCGCTGACTGGCTGATACCGACTTTAGGCCGCCCCAATGACTTTACTTTACTTACTTCCTATTTTAACTGAATAGATTAGGAAAATAGCAATGAAAGATGGGAGTGAAGGAAGAATGAGTTTCAGTTGTTCTATTTTTTTATTATACCCCTCTCCCTCTATTTCAAACCTTTTTATCTGCTTTCTTATTTAGTTTCATTAGTCTTTCTAATTCAATGTAACATTTTATTACATTAAAACTTAAATACATGCACCTAGTATATATATAGACATATTGTGTTTTACATATAGTAATCTGTGGGGTGGCCTATTGTCGGTATCAGCCAAACAGCAAGGGAGTCTATATTGAACCTGAAATCATGCAATTCCAAAACAGATGCTCTACCGAGTGAGGTAAACCAAATAGCAAGAGAGTCTGTGTCTTTTTGCTAAGTGCTTCACTAGGGCAATTGTGTTTTTTTTTTTCTGAGGTGGATTGCCACACCTACCGTCACATTCCAGATGCTTTACCACACAGATCCAATTACCCAAGCTGTGCTACTCATGTGCTGAGTTGGCTGGGACCTGTATCGAACCTGGAACCTTGCAATTCCTGGGCAGATGCTCTATCAACTGAGCTAAACTGAAGAGCAAGGGAGTCAATCCCCTTTTTGTTACATGTTAGATTAGGGCAATTTCTTTTTTCTGAGGTGGAGTAACACACCTACAGTCAGCTTCCAGATGCTTTACTGCACGGATCCAATTACCCAAGCTGTGCTACTCATGTGCTGAGTTGGCAGGGACCTGGATTGAACCTGAAACCTTGCAATTCTTAAGCAGATGCTCTACTGACTGAGCTAAACCATCCCTTTTTGAATATAAGTAGATTAATACGTTATTACTTTCTTCTCCAATAAAATTTCTGAATTGTTTTCAGAAATATTGCTCTATGTTCAACATATCTAACTGCAGTTTCGAGTGGGGGTCCATGAGCTTCGGCCACTGGACCTTACAAGTTAGCATCATTGATTCCAGCAGGCCATCCTCCCAGGCAACACCTGCCCCCTTGATATAAAAGAGCAGGGCTGGATTTTTTGCCCAGTGCCTGAGGTGACCTCTTAAATGGGATCAACACATTTTTGCACCTACCACCTATGAGCTTCAGCTTGTGGGTGGGCCCACATAAAAATGTCCTTGTGTCATACCCTCATAAGTGGGATGAGAGGTAAATACTTCTATTGAAAAGATATATTGTGCTGAGTTAGTAGGGACCTGGATTGAACCTGGAACCTCGCAATTCCTAAGTAGATGCTCTACCGACTGAGCTAAACCATCCCCTTTTGAATATAAGTAGATTAATACATTATTACTTTCTTTTCTAATTCGCCAATACAATTTCTGAATTGTTTTCAGAGATATTACTCTATTGAAAAGATTATATTGGATACAATATATGTTTTTTTTTATTTAGATTCTTATCTATTTTTATTTTACATTTTATACTGAATTTTGATATCAAAGTATACATATTCAAAACTTATAAAACAGTCAAAGATAAAACTGTGATGAGGACTTCATAAGGAAAAACAAAAGACGGAACTCCTACAAAATCCAGAAATTTCTCTTTATCTCCGCATTTTTTTTCTTCTTTGTATTCAGCATATCTAATTATATATAATCCTCTTTTATTTTTTATCTTTATTAATATATTTTATCTTTTCCTAAGCATATTCATTTGAAAAGGAAGACTTATTGTCACATATTGTTGATTTTTAGATATTGGCTTCCATCTTTTTTTTCTTCTTTTTTTTTCATTCATTTTCTCGATATCTGCTGATAAAAATGCAATGTAAGACACTTCTATTCATATTTGACATGAATAAACATTAAAATATTAGGAAAATCCACCACATCTCACTTTAATTGAGTACTGATGATAGAAAATCATTATGTATATATATATATATATATATATATATATGTGTGTGTGTGTGTGTGTGTAAAAAAGAATGATTTACTGGTAAAAATATTTATATATATATATATAATATATATAATATATTAACAAATATATATATATGTTTGTGTGTGTGTTTGTGTGTTTGTGTGTATATATATATATATATATATATATATATATATATATATATTTATATCATAGAAAGGAAGGAAGAACTCAACACCGTAATTCCATAATAAATTTATTTCAACCAAATCATTATATATATATATATATATATATATATATATATATATATATATATATATATATATATATATATTTATATATATATGAGGAGTAAAGGATATAATATATATATATATATATATATTTATATATATATGAGGAGTAAAGGATTGGGTAAATCCAACCAATTGTGGTTGAAAATAGAGGAGAAAATGCGGATAAAACAACACCATAACTAAATTCAAATGATATTTTGCCTTGGTCTTTTGAAAATGAATTTGAAAAAGCTTTGCAAAAGACAGAGGTGAAATATAATTTGAATTTAGTTGTTGTGTTGTTTTTTCCGCATTTTCACACTATTTTCAACATCTCTACATATGTATAATTATATATTTGTATTATATATACATATAGTTATATATATATACATCTCTACATATATATATAACATACATATGCATATAATTATATATTTAATTATAAATATATGTTTATAATTATATATATAATTATAATATATGTTTATAATATATATAATTATATACATACATTATATATATAATATATATATATATATATATATATATATATATATATATATATATACACACATATATTATATATATATAATAATATACATATATAATAATATACATATATATAATGATATTTGTATATAATCATGTACATATATCATATATAAATATATATAATAATAATATATGTATATAATCATATACATATATATATAATAATATATGTATATAATCATATATATATTCAAATATATATACATGATAATATATGTATATAATCATATATATATTCAAATATATATATATTATAATATATAATCATATATATAGTCACACATATATATATATTATATGTATATAATCATATACATATATTCAAATATATATATATATGTATATATATATATTTTTTTAAATATACATATATGTATATATATGTATATATATATATATTTATTGAAGATAGGAAAACCACAATGTCTGGGTTTGTTTATTAATTAGAATGTTCAAGAAAATTTGTGTATGTGTCTGTATTTTTTTTTCAGCCCCTTCTTCTCGTTTCTGTATTTATAATGATAGAAACTGAAGTGTCTCCAAAACAAACTATCACCTTTTTCCCCCCTTGAGATATTCGTTAAGTTTAGTGTTGTCAACACAAAATAATTTTATATATGAATGTATTTTTATATATATCTTCAAATGTGTCTGCCATACTGAAGACGACTAAAATATTTTTGTAAGATTTTGCATATGAGATTATTAAAATTCTGACTTGGTAGCCATAAAAAAAATGGAAAAATTATTTATGTATGAATATTTGAGCAAACTGCATCGGATCAAAGAGTCACTCCCTGGCCATCTGAATCACCGCAGTGTCATACGTGTAAACTCTGAGAAAAATGGTACACATGCAAAATTGTGTGCATATATATATATATATATATATATATATATATATATATATATATAAAGTTAAACCTAATGAGTAAGATATATCTAATAACAGTTTTGCTTAGTTGCTCATCAAGGCAAAGATCTGATTTTTGCCCTGATGAGCTACTAAGCGAAACTGTTAGTAGGTATATCTGACTCATTAGGTTTGACTTTATTATTTGCTCTACTTAGGTATTGAGCACTCTTTACTTTTTTTTTAGAAAATCCTGGCGGTTTATATATATATTTTTCATATATATATAATTTTTTTTCTTTTGTATTATAGTATCAACCAATTATTTTCGGTTGCTACGACTATCTTGGTCTTTTTTTTTTCCAATTTTTTTTTCCCAGGTGATGTTTGGTAGTATATTTTTACAATCAAACTATTTGCCGGGTTTTTTCTCACCACAAGGGTTTACCAACAAGTTTGGTATATATATATATATATTTTTTTTTTGGGGGGGGAATATGTGCTTAATTGAAGTCGTACCTAATTTTGAAAGTTAATTAATTAATAATTAATTAATTAGGCGGGAATACCTAATTAATTACCTAATTAATTATTAATTAATTAACTTTCAAATTTAGGTACGACTTCAATTAAGCACATATTCTCCCAAAAATTGTCGGCTAAAAAAAGCCATATCAAAACACATCGTTTGTGTATTTACTTCTCATATATATATATATATATATATATATATATATATATATATATATATATTATATAAGTAAACGTAGTGTGGACATACTGCCTGGTTACTGACAGTTTCTTGCCTATACGATTTTCAGACAAAGTGCACTTGGTCTGATGATCATAGGGCAAGAAACTGTCAATAACCAGGCACTGTTGACTCCATGTCCACACTACCCTAACTTAGATATGAATGCTCTATCAATGATATTAAGCACTGTTTGCTTATAAATATAGCACCCATGTTATCTATCTATCTATCTATCTATCTATATATATATATATATATATATATATATATATATATATATATATATATATATATATATATATATTATATATATAATAGATATATATTTAAAAAATTTGGGGGAATGAAACAAAAAAATCACAGTGCTCAACCACAAATTTGTAGGAGCTTTATTTATTTATTTGTTGAATTTTTTAAATATAATTGTTTTCCATAAGCAACTACCCAGGTTTCAGGTTATTTCACCATCGTCAGGTTGCTAATATGTGTTTATGTGAAGACATTTCTTGCTGTTATGTGTATGGAAAACAATATTTTTAAAAATTCAACAAATAAATATATATATATATATATATATATATATATATATATATATGGAGAAAAGTAGACAAACACTGGATGTTATGGAAACTGGATGTTTATTGTCGACGATGCAACGTTGCTGTCATTTAGACCTTCTTCAGGACAAATATAATTTTTGCTTCAATGAAGGACATTTTCAAAATGGTGAGAACAGTAGGTTGTCAGTAGGGGCAGGGGTGGCTGGAGGTGGGTAGTGGATTTTCTTCTGCCCCCACTGACAACCTACTGTTCTCACCATTTTGAAAATGTCCTTCATTGAAACAAGAATTATATTCGTCCTGAAGAAGGTCTAAATGACTGAAACATTGTATCGTCGACAATAAACATCCAGTTTCCATAACATCCCGTGTTTGTCTACTTTTCTCCACATATTGTCAGATTAACCTCCTCATATTTCTCCCATATATATTATATATAATATATATATATATATATATATATATATATTTCTGTATGAGGGAGAGTCAATAATTATCAACACTTTCAGCATAAGTTTGGACTCCCTTGTATAGGTATACATATATATATATATATATATGTATGTATATTTAAGTTAGAGTAGCAAAAACAAAGACAATAGTGCTTGGTAACTGATTGTTTTTCGTCTATGCAATTTTCCAACCAAGTGAATAATTATTGTTTGTGTATTTCCTTATATACTGTTGTGTGGTGCATTATGGGAAGGGTTAAACACCTGATTCTAGTTAAGCTTGTGGAGAGGTGTGTTCTCTTTGTGTGGTGCATTATGGGAAGAATTGAGCATTCGGCTAGAAACCACAAGGTTCCTAGTTTAATACCGGCCCTTGCCAACTCTGAGTAGCACAGGGATCTGTACGATAAAGAAAGGAGCTGATGGTAGTTGTGGCACTCCACCTCAGACGCAAAAACAATTTCCTTGGTTTAGTGCTAGTTAAAAGGGATAGACTCCCTCGCTGATTGGCTGATACCGACTTTAGGCCACCCTGATGATTATTATTAGCAGTCCAGATTTCAAGTCTAAAATATAAAATCATATTACTGCTGAGGTAAATTCTTGGAGTTCCATGTGTATCATATATGTAGTGCACAATCACCAGACAGAATGCACATTACCAACCTGCTCTGCAATTAATAGCATTGATCACTTTTTATACACTTTTCTCCTTTGTATTTTATCCCTTATTGTTATTACCATATATATATATATATATATATATATATATATATAAAGTAAAGTGTACAACATATATATATATATATATATATGTTGTACACACACTCACTCACACACATATATACATATAAACACACACATATATATACACACACACATATTATATATATATATATATATATATATATATATATATATATATATATATATGTATATATATATTATATATATATATATATATATATATTGCATTTTATATGGATAGAAATTGCTTTTCTTTGCTCTAATTATTTCAACAAAGAAAGAATATTTTCTCTTTGTTCTGTATAATGAAGGAATTGAAGCAAAATAAAAATGGCGGTTCCTTCCTTCCTGTGGACTCATTTGTAGAGTATAGGACAACCACCATACCTCATCAGTGACGGTGCTGTTATGTTTCAGTAGCAAGTAAGTTTTTATGGGGTGGGGATGTTAGCTCCCACCCCTAGTTTTGAATTCAGAGCTCAGTCTTCCCTATTATTTACTCATAACTGGTAAGATCAGAGAAGAGATTCATTCAAGCTATACCAAATATTTTTCTTCATACCATATTTGTCCAGTCATATAAGGTGCAGGGTTTACAAAGGTATCTGGGGGACTAATACTCACTGTAACCCTTCCAAGTTTATATTGCACCCATATTATTTATATTAATATATTATATATATATATACACAGACATATACACATATACATATATATACACATTTTTCAAACTCAATGCATTCAAATCATCCATTATCTTTTAACTACATAAACTTTTTTCTCCTTGATAGTAACATAGAATAACAATTAACACAGCTTAACACCAGTGCCCCAGCCATGGTTAGTGGAATGAGAACAGAATACCCCATGGATTGAATAAAGGGTTGGGTTCAGAGTTCCATGATGGCTCCAGATTACTACAAGAAGGTTCCTGAATTCGACAAAAAATACCCGAAGAAGGCCGGAGAGCAATTAGCCGAAATGTTGTACAGATAACAATAAAGATGAGGACAATACTCCAAATACTCTAAATGATACAAATTATCAAGCCTCATCTAAAAAATTCAAGAGAAATAATTCGTTTTTGTTTTTTGAAGATTCTGTAAGCCTGATATTTGAAACTGAGTACACTTTGGCTTTACACTATAAGCCCAATATTTCAGCTTGAGCCTTATTTTGAAATATACTGAAAACCCAGATGTTAAACGCTGCTTGAAAACTGACCTTGTGTCGCATGCTGCTTGTTCAGAAGGGGTTGGGTAAATACATAGGCCATAAGCCCAATATTTTAGGCTGAGATCTATTTTGCAATACACTAAAAGCCAGCATTTTAGGATGAGCCTTGTTTTACTATGCAGTGTAAAACTAAACTTTTGGTAACAAAGAGATTGTCAGATACTCATAGGGGTTGTACTTATTTCTGTGTCATTTATGGTTCTATATTATTTATGGATTTCATTATTTGTTGGGTGGGAATATCTTGGAATCTATCTACTGCAGTTAATGCGCAAGTGGAGGACAACTGTGTGTGCATCTGCTTTGATATCTGCCTTTTGAATCAATTTCTCTCTCTCTCTCTCTCTCTCTCTATATATATATATATATATATATATATATATTATATAGCACACTGGTTCAATACTGGTCTCCACCAGTTAAGCTTATGAGTAGCACAGATTGGGTAATCTGATCTGTGTGGTAAAATGGGGAGCAGACGATAGGTGTGGCGCTCCACCTCAGCAAAAACAATCTCCGTTGTCTAATGTTAGCAAAAAAGAGATGGAGCACTCCATGGTGGCCTTTACATACATACAGATGTGTGTATTAAAACAGTTAAAATCCCCTTCCCATTCTGTAGGTAATGATAGTTGAGTGGTTAAGCTGTCCAACTGATGCTGAATTGATTGGGTTTCTATCCCAGCTGTAGATAGCTTGCAAAGGTCTAGCCACACTGAACAGAAGCAATACGTTGAAACACAGTGTCTGTGGATGACTATATATATATATATATATATATATATATATATGTGTGTGTGTGTGTATATATATAAAGTAAGTAAGCAAAATTGGCAAAGTGGCCTATTGTCAGTATTAGCTGGACTGTGAGGGAGTCTATCTTCTTTTTGCTAGCATTAGACAAGGGAGATTTTGCTGAGGTGGAGCGTCGCACCTATCGTCAGCTTTCCACTTTACAACACAGATCAGATTACCCAATCTGTGCTACTCATAAGCTTAGTTGGTGGTGACCAGTATTGAACCAGTGTGCTATAGCGACTGAGCTAAATTGTGTATATATATATATATATATATGTATGTGTGTGTGTGTGTGTGTAGTATATATATATATATATATATATTTATATAATTACATATATTTACATATATAATATACTATATATATATACATATACACATACCATATATATACACATATACAATAATATATATAACACATATATATACACATATATATATATAATAATATATATTAAGTAATATATATACACATCACTCGATGATATATTACCACATTATATATAATATATTATACAATATATAGTATACAGCTCATCTATATTA
>CM042151.1:57785260-57811989 GCA_023376005.1 Doryteuthis pealeii | reverse complement strand
TAGACAGAGATTATTCGGGCGCTCTCTCTCTCAAAAGTTAGAAAGAAGTTTGAAACATAATAAACTTTTGAGAGTTAAATTCCAGTGTATAGTCTGCTCTATTTTACAACGAAAGAAATCATTTTATGAATGGACTCACGATACAAAACAAGATAGTAAAAGTCACTATCGCAAGAAATCGTATTCATGAATGAAGTCATTAAAGTGTAACTTGTCAGCACGTCAATTGGCGTAACGAAGGAGCACGCGTCGGACGTGAAACGTGATACCTTTCCTTGACCAAAAGAAGTGGAGAAGATTTTGGGGCTAGCTAAGACTGACTGCTAGACCGGTGTATGTAAACAAACGAACTCCGTACGTACGAATATACGAGTAGTAGTGCCGAAGAAGGAAAGGCACTAAGGTTATAATACGAACTGTACCCCAACGTAATAGATCCCTAACTGATCCCACTACGTTACGTATCGCTAATAGAAAGCAAAATACGTACAGTATCGCGATTTGGTGCCTGTGAACCACGAAAGTCCCGCAAGGACTTGTAAGAACCGGGTTGCCACAAAAAAAAAAAAAAAAAAAACACAATGTAGGGACGAGACAGATCGGCCGAATTTTTACGGAAAATAAACGTAAAGAAAGAGAAAAGAAAACACCAAACAGAAGAAGAAAAAAAAAAAAAAAAAAAACACGTAAACTTGGATCCCGAAAATAAAAAACGAAGAACGAACGGAAAACAAAAGAAAGAACTTTCTATAAACTTTGAAAATACAAAAAGAAAAAAAAAAAAAAAAGAGTTTATACGGACATAAAAAACAAAAAGAACAAAAAAAAAAAAAAAGGAGTCAAAATTGTAACGAGGGACATTTTGAGGAAGATTGAATTTTTTATTTACAACGATACGTAAGTACAACTTCCCACTTATTTTTTTGGCCATTTCTTTCTTTTCGCTCTCTTGTTTGTTTGATACTGTTAATATATATATGGGAATACAATTTAGGGACTACTCCAGACACTAAAGATGAGTTAATTAATACGGCAAAATCACGTCAAATACATGAGAAATGACTTTTATCTGCAGCAATTGCGCGTTAGTTAGTAGACGAAAGTAAATTTGAGTATGGCTCCAAAGTAGGAGAAATTTTACTTTGAAGATGTAAAGGAAATGGATAAATGTAGGTAGCACTCATAGCACGGAGGAGAAATAGGAAATTTCAATACAAAATTATAGAGGCAACAAGAGTATTTTCATGGTTAGGATTGACACAAGTAATTAGGGAATATATTGGGGTCACCCAACATGCACATTATTATTTCGTAATTAGTGAATTATTAAACAGTAACAGACAGGAGAAATGTGCAGAATTACATGTTAAGAATGAACAAACTGATAGATCAGGCCTATTCTGAGAAGATAAAATTTACCGATAGTGCAACAGCAGATTAAGTGCTGTTTTATAGACGGATTAGCGGACCCCGAGTAAAGGTATTTGTACTTAGAAGTGATCCCCCAAAGTCGAGAGGCCTATCAATTATCACTCTCAGAGGACAAATTAAGGCTAGATTAGGATTCCCCCAATATTGACCCTGCACCGATAGAGATTGCCACGCTAAAAGGCGCACGGTGCATATCAATGCAATAGGGCATGATAGAAAAGCCCACGCTAGGTGTGATGGCAGGACCGATCATAGAGCGACACATCCAGTAAGAAACAAGTGGATAAGGAATCGATTATGCTGGATATGCAGGTCGAACAAGCATCTGAGGTGGAATTGCCCCCAGAGAAATGCTGAAAAAAGGCGAGTGCCAGTTTATAGAAGCCTCCGAACGAAGAAAAGACAGACGTACACTATCGGTTCTATAGACACGTCGAATAGGATAGATAATAATATTTTCCAGGAGCACAGAAGAATAATTTTGAAAATAGGAGAAATGAGCCGATCCAAACGGGTTAATCGAACTAGCGTTGGCGAGTTAAAGATAGTGAAGTTGAAAAAAAGCCGGATAAGGTAGACACACCGAGCACAGAGCCGAAGGTGTTAACCCCGTAGAGAAGGTTGCTCCTAAAAAATTAATAAGCCGGTAATCAGAAATCCACCCTCAGAAAATTCTGATACTGAGGAGAGTCCGGGTAACTCTGATAATGAGGATTTTTACGTGCCCCTCAGAACGCGAAAGATAGCTATGTACAAAGAAATATTAGAAAAGAATAGGAATATGCGTCAGGAGGAGGCAATGTTAGATTCTGTAAGTTGTAAAACGAATTCGCGTGAAAGGTTAGTAGTCAGGCCGAAAAAAAGTTAAAAGACATAGGAAAAGTAGCAACTGATATTAAAATTAAACCTGAAGGAAAGTCTCGAATCGACAGTAAAGAGAAGGATAGATGGCGAGAAAGAAAAGAAAGGAATTAAAGGACGCCATTTCTGATATTTTCAGCTAGAGAGATAGAAAGTTTACGCAGGACCGAATTAGTTTCACGACACAGTGGACATGGATACTATTGACGACGATTGTTTTTTTTTCTCCGTATATTTAATTTGAAAAAAAAAAAAAAAAAAAAAAGACAGCATTCATTTTTTAAAAAATTGTAGATATTGTTGTCGCTAGCGGTGATATTCCGCTAGGTGCTGTTTGAAATTATTATTATTATTAATGATAATCTGTACCCATAAAAGGTAATTGAAGAATTATGTGAAAATTCTTCGACGCAATTCTAAGTTTGAGAATAAGAGCGGTCGTAAACATGTTTTGTTTGATGTCCTATAGTAATAAATGAATAAATAAAATAAAATGAAGAGAATACGAATGTGTACAAAATATAGAGAGAGCGAAAGGGAAATGGTTTGGGAAGTTGTACAGGAAAAAGAAAATTTTTTTTTTTAAATTTGTTTGATCATTTTAATTTCATGATCAAATTCGCTGTATAATTGATTTTGCTAATGTTGTTGTATTTGTTTTATGATTGTTTTATATTTGGTAAACATGTAGAGAGAGAGAGAGAGGTTAGATAGTGTATTTTAGAAAAAAAAATCAAAATCAAGAAGAAAGAAAAATGAATGATAATTAGGGCTAGTTTTGAAAATTATATTACATATAATTTTATCGGCGATGATAGGAGGTATATGTTATGTAATCGCCCCTTCAGCACCTATATTTGTGCCTTGTGCCAGACTTGGAAAAGAACCTTTGGAAAAATGTACTACCGATTATCTTGAGTTGCTGGGTGGTCTTTGAAGAATCACCGAAAAAGGTAGTTAGGATAGATAACATCTCTTTAACGAGAGAAAGCAGACGATAAGTCTGGGATTAAGGAAAAAACAGTCTTCTGGACTCCAAGAAGCCTTTGATGTTTAGGTTAGTGAACTTTGTGTGACCAGAGAGATTGGAACAAAAATAGAAAGAATCGAAAGGTCTCGGACGTTCTAGGGTGGAACCTTCTGGAGGATTGTTTGGAAATACTATTTAAGACCCGCGAACAGGATCACAGGAAGTCAGTTAGAGTTGGATTTGGAGAAAGTTAGTTGGAGTCCGCGAGCAGAGCAGTGAGGGTCTGCGATCCGAGAGTCAGGCAGAAATCGTACGGAGTTAAGCTGTTGTCGCTAAGGACGATAAGGAAAGGCTAAGAAAAGCTTGTTCACCGAGAAGTTTACTAAGGACTAAAAACTCGCAGTTGAATCCAGTTAAAATACACCTCTTGCTAAGACAGAGATTATTCGGGGCTCTCTCTCTCTCAAAAGTTAGAAGAAGTTTGAAACATAATAAACTTTTGAGAAGTTAAATCCAGTGTTTTTAGTCTGCTCTATTTACAACGAAAGAAATCATTTTATGAATGGACTCACGATACAAACAAGATAGTAAAAGTCACTATCGCAAAGAAATCGTATTCATGAATGAAAGTCATTAAAGTGTAAACTTGTCAGCACGTCAATTGGCCGTAACGAAGGGAGCACGCGGCGTACGTGAAACGTGATACCTTTCCCTTGACCAAAAGAAGTGGAGAGAATTTTGGGGCTAGCTAAGACTGACTGCTAGACCGGTGTATGTAAACAAACGAAACCCGTACGTACGAATATACGAGTAGTAGTGCCGAAGAAGGAAAGGCACTAAGGTTAAATACGAACTGGTCCCCAACGTAATAGATCCCTTAACTGATCCCACTACGTTTACGTATCGCTAATAGAAAGCCAATAACGTAACATATCGCTAATTGAGAACCAATACGTTACACATGTCCTTCTGAATCCAGGTTCGCCCCTGGGGTGCATAAAGGTAACTTGGTCCCGTCCTTGCTTTTCCAACTGTGTCCAGCATGTCTTACATCGATGGTTTGTACAATAGGAGAAAAGTAGCCGTACAGCTGTTTTTTTGAGGGGTGCTGCTCCAAGATTTGCTCAAGACTGCACAGTGCATCTTTGTGTAGATCCCATTGTAAGTGTTTCATTAGAGTCCAAGCGATGCAGCCATACAGTAGGAAAGATATGGCTTTTAATGGAAGGCAAATTTTGCAAATGTAACAATAATTATGAGACAGAAACTTCTTTTAATAATATGTATTTCAAATTACTTGCAGAAAACTTTACAAGATTTTATATCTATCTGCATATATATATTTTTTTACCTATAACTAGCACCATGGCCCCCTCGAATGGGCCCACTCCGAATCCTTTATATGGGGCTCCCACTCTCTACATTTCAATTTTCATAAAGTTAGTATTCATACAAATATAATAGACCTGATCTTCAGGGCCCCCAAGCAGGTTTTGGCACCCTCCGGTCAGAGGGTTCAGGTGTTGTACGCGCCAGTTCTGATTATCAATTGTCATTGCCACTCCTGGTATGAAAAGTAATTTTTGTTGCATTTTTTTTTTTAAATATTTGAAAAAGTGTATAAACTAAACGTTTATAGAATAGGTTTTTGTTATTCATATTTTGTTTTTTTTTCTAAAACAAGAAAGTAAAAAAGTAATTTAAACTTCTTTTTCCATCCATATATTTCCCTATGTGTGTATTTGTATGATTTCTATATCTGTCCCATAATAGTTGATATAGTCAGCATATGAAATGTATATGGGTAATTCCATGTGAAATCATCCAGAAAAAAGTAAAATTGTCACCACACTCGCTTCAATTTGTTTTAATTTTTTTTCCAGGTGTGGACTATGTTAAACATTAGTCAATCCCCAAATTTGAGCTTCCAATTTCAAAAATTGGCAGAGTTATGTCGATTTTTATCTCTCCATATTTGGTGGGTTTGGCGAAAAATGGTGACTTCTTGTAATCTATTTTTGTCTGTAAAATGAGTTCTAGAGCTTCCCTACTACTAAAACTGGTTCATAAAAGCATTTTTGCCCTAAGAACCCCCCCCCCCCCGCCTAAAATTTGGAGAGCTAAAATCATCATAACTCCACCAATTTTGGAATTGGAAACTCAAACTTTGGGATTGTCTAACTTTATCATAATCCACACTTGGACAAAAATTTCAGAAAAATTGAAGTGGGTTGGTCACATGGCCTGGATGATTTGACATTGAATTCTCCGTATGCTAATGTAACAAATCAAAAAAAAATTCTCAGTCTCATTACTTTTCATATTGAGTTTGTATTCTGATCATCCTGTGCTCTTCAAGTCACTAGTTATAAAACCGTTGACATATTCATAACACAAATATCTGCAACATTTCTTTTTGTCTTGGCATTGGGGGCATTCTTTTGAAATATCCTCTTAGTTGAAAGCAGACTTCTTAGTCAGTTTGAAATTAAATGGGTTTTATAATGACAGTTAACTGTCAATTAAATTAAACTTTTATCCCATAATGATTGCTACATTAGTCTATACATTTGTATGCTGACTGTATCAACTATTAAGGGACAGATAACTGTCATTATAAAACCCATTATAATTTCAAACTGACTAAGAAGTCTGCTTTCAACTAAGGATATTCAAAAGAATGCCCCAATGCCAAGACAAAAAGAAATGTTGCAGATATTTGTGTTATGAATATGTCAACGGTTTTATAACTAGTGACTTGAAGAGCACAGGATGATCAGAATACAAACTCAATATGAAAAGTAATGAGACTGAGAATTTTTTTTTGATTGTTACATTAGCATACGGAGAATTCAATGTCAAATCATCCAGGCCATGTGACCAACCCACTTCAATTTTTCTGAAATTTTGTCCAAGTGTGGATTATGATAAAGTTAGACAATCCCCAAAGTTTGAGTTTCCAATTCCAAAATTGGTGGAGTTATGATGATTTTAGCTCTCCAAATTTTAGCGGGGGGGGGGGGGGTTCTTAGGGCAAAAATGCTTTTATGAACCAGTTTTTAGTAGTAGGGAAGCTCTAGAACTCATTTTACAGACAAAAATAGATTACAAGAAGTCACCATTTTTCGCCAAACCCACCAAATATGGAGAGATAAAAATCGACATAACTCTGCCAATTTTTGAAATTGGAAGCTCAAATTTGGGGGATTGACTAATGTTAACATAGTCCACACCTGGAAAAAAAATTAAAACAAATTGAAGCGAGTGTGGTGACAATTTTACTTTTTTCTGGATGATTTCACATGGAATTACCCATATACATTTCATATGCTGACTATATCAACTATTATGGGACAGATATAGAAAATCATACAAATACACACATAGGGAAATATATGGATGGAAAAGAAGTTTAAATACTTTTTTACTTTCTTGTTTTAGAAAAAAAAACAACAATATGAATAAACAAAAACATATTCTATAAACGTTTTAGTTTATACACTTTTTCAATATTTAAAAAAAAAATTAAAATGCAACAAAAATTACTTTTCATACCAGGAGTGGCAATGACAGATTGATAATCAGAACTGGCGCGTACAACACCTGAACCCTCTGACCGGAGGGTGCCAAAACCTGCTTGGGGGCCCTGGAAGATCAGGTCTATTATATTTTGTATGAATACTACTTTATGAAAATTGAAATGTAGCAGAGTGGGAGCCCCCATATAAAGGATTCGGAGTGGGCCCATTCAGAGGGGGCCCATGGTGCTAGTTATAGGTATAAAAAAATATATATATGCAGATAGATATAAAATCTTGTAAGTTTTCTGACAAGTAATTTGAAAATACATATTATTAAAAGAAGTTTCTGTCTCATAATTATTGTTACATTTGCAAAATTTGCCTTCCATTAAAAGCCATATCTTTCCTACTGTATGGCTGCATCGCTTGGACTCTAATGAAACACTTACAATGGGATCTACACAAAGATGCACTGTGCAGTCTTGAGCAAATCTTGGAAGCAGCACCCCTCAAAAAAACAGCTGTACGGCTACTTTTCTCCTATTGTACAAACCATCGATGTAAGACATGCTGGACACAGTTGGAAAAGCAAGGACGGGACCAAGTTACCTTTATGCACCCCAGGGGCGACCTGGATTCAGAAGGACATGTGTAACGTATTGGGTTCTCAATTAGCGATATGTTACGTTATTGGCTTTCTATTAGCGATACGTAACGTAGTGGGATCAGTTAGGGATCTATTACGTTGGGGTACCAGTTCGTATTTAACCTTAGTGCCTTTCCTTCTTCGGCACTACTACTCGTATATTCGTACGTACGGAGTTTCGTTTGTTTACATACACCGGTCTAGCAGTCAGTCTTAGCTAGCCCCAAAATCTTCTCCCACTTCTTTTGGTCAAGGGAAAGGTATCACGTTTCACGTACGCCGCGTGCTCCTTCGTTACGGCCAATTGACGTGTTGACAAGTTTACACTTTAATGACTTTCATTCATGAGTACGATTTCTTTGCGATAGTGACTTTTACTATCTTGTTTGTATCGTGAGTCCATTCATAAAATGATTTCTTTCGTTGTAAATAGAGCAGACAACAACACTGGATTTAACTTCTCAAAAGTTTATTATGTTTCAAACTTCTTCTAACTTTTGAGAGAGAGAGAGCCCCGAATAATCTGTCTTAGCAAGAGGTGTATTTTAACTGGATTCAACTGCGAGTTTTTAGTCCTTAGTAAACTTCTCGGTGAACAAGCTTTTCTTAGCCTTTCCTTATCGTCCTTAGCGACAACAGCTTAACTCCGTACGACTGCCTGACTCTCGGATCGCGACCCTCACTGCTCTGCTCGCGGACTCCAACTAACTCCAAATCCAACTCTAACTGACCCTGTGATCCTGTTCGCGGGTCTTAAATAGTATTTCCAAACAATCCTCCAGAAGGTTCCACCCTAGAACGTCCGAGACCTTTCGATTCTTTCTATTTTGTTCCAATCTCTCTGGTCACACAAAGTTCACTAACCTAAACATCAAAGGCTTCTTGGAGTCCAGAAGACTGTTTTTTCCTTAATCCCAGACTTATCGTCTGCTTTCTCTCGTTAAAGAGATGTTATCTATCCTAACTACCTTTTTCGGTGATTCTTCAAAGACCACCCAGCAACTCAAGATAATCGGTAGTACATTTTTCCAAAGGTTCTTTTCCAAGTCTGGCACAAGGCCACAAATATAGGTGCTGAAGGGGCGATTACATAACATATACCTCCCTATCATCGCCGATAAAATTATATGTAATATAATTTTCAAAACTAGCCCTAATTATCATTCATTTTTCTTTCTTCTTGATTTTGATTTTTTTTTTCTAAAATACACTATCTAACCTCTCTCTCTCTCTCTACATGTTTACCAAATATAAAACAATCATAAAACAAATACAACAACATTAGCAAAATCAATTATACAGCGAATTTGATCATGAAATTAAAATGATCAAACAAATTTAAAAAAAAAAAATTTTCTTTTTCCTGTACAACTTCCCAAACCATTTCCCTTTCGCTCTCTCTATATTTTTGTACACATTCGTATTCTCTTCATTTTATTTTATTTATTCATTTATTTACTATAGGACATAAAAACAAAACATGTTTACGACCGCTCTTATTCTCAAACTTAGAATTGCGTCGGAAGAATTTTCACATAATTCTTCAATTACCTTTTATGGGTACAGATTATCATTAATAATAATAATAATTTCAACAGCACCTAGCGGAATATCACCGCTAGCGACAAAACAATATCTACAATTTTTTAAAAATTGAATGCTGTCTCTTTTTTTTTTTTTTTTTTTTCAAATTAAATATACGGAGAAAAAAAAAACAATCGTCGTCAATAGTATCCATGTCCACTGTGTCGTGAAACTAATTCGGTCCTGCGTAAACTTTCTATCTCTCTAGCTGAAAATATCAGAAATGGCGTCCTTTAATTCCTTTCTTTTCTTTTCTCGCCATCTATCCTTCTCTTTACTGTCGATTCGAGACTTTCCTTCAGGTTTAATTTTAATATCAGTTGCTACTTTTCCTATGTCTTTTAACTTTTTTTCGGCCTGACTACTAACCTTAACACGCGAATTCGTTTTACAACTTACAGAATCTAACATTGCCTCCTCCTGACGCATATTCCTATTCTTTTCTAATATTTCTTTGTACATAGCTATCTTTCGCGTTCTGAGGGGCACGTAAAAATCCTCATTATCAGAGTTACCCGGACTCTCCTCAGTATCAGAATTTTCTGAGGGTGGATTTCTGATTACCGGCTTATTAATTTTTGGAGCAACCTTCTCTACGGGGTTTAACACCTTCGGCTCTGTGCTCGGTGTGTCTACCTTATCCGGCTTTTTTTCAACTTCACTATCTTTAACCTCGCCAACGCTAGTTCGATTAACCCGTTGGATCGGCTCATTTCTCCTATTTTCAAAATTATTCTTCTGTGCTCCTGGAAAATATTTATTATCTATCCTATTCGACGTGTCTATAGAACCGATAGTGTACGTCTGTCTTTTATTTCGTTCGGGAGGCTGTCTATAAACTGGCACTCGCCTTTTTTTCAGCATTTCTCTGGGGGCAATTCCACCTCAGATGCTTGTTCGACCTGCATATCCAGCATAATCGATTCCTTATCCACTTGTTTCTTACTGGATGTGTCGCTCTATGATCGGTCCTGCCATCACACCTAGCGTGGGCTTTTCTATCATGCCCTATTGCATTGATATGCACCGTGCGCCTTTTAGCGTGGCAAATCTCTATCGGTGCAGGGTCAATATTGGGGGGAATCCTAATCCTAGCCCTTAATTTGTCCTCTGAGAGTGCTAATTGATAGGCGCTCTCGACTGTTGGGGGATCACTTCTAAGTACAAATACCTTTACCTCGGGGTCCGCTAATCCGTCTATAAAACAGCACTTAATCTGCTGTTGCACTATCGGTAAATTTTTATCTTCTCTAGAATAGGCCTGATCTATCAGTTTTGTTATTCTTAACATGTAATTCTGCACATTCTCCTGTCTGTACTGTTTAATATTCACTAATTTACGAAAATAATAATGTGCGTAGTGGGTGACCCCAATATATTCCCTAATTACTTGTGTCAATCCTAACCATGAAATACTCTTGTTGCCTTCTATAATTTTGTATATGAAATTTCCTATTTCTCCTCCCGTGCTAATGAGTGCTACCCTACATTTATCCATTTCTTTAACATCCATCAAAGTAAAATATTTCTCCATACTTTGGAGCCATACCTCAAATTTACTTTCGTCCTTACTAACTAACGGTGCAATCTGCTGCAGATAAAAGTCATTTTCAATGTATTTGACAGTGATTTTGCCGTATTGATTAACTCATCTTTAAGTGTCTGGAGTAGTCCCTAAATTGTGATTCCATCATATATATTTAACAGTATCAAACAAACAAGAGAGCGAAAAGAAAAGAAAATGGCCAAAAAAAATAAGTGGGAAGTTGTACTTACGTATCGTTGTAAAAATTCAATCTTTTCCTTTCAAAAATGTCCTCGTTACAATTTTGACTCCTTTTTTTTTTTTGTTCTTTTTTTGTTTTTATGTCCGTAATAAACGTCTTTTTTTTTTTTTTTTCTTTTTTGTATTTTCAAAGTTTATAGAAAGTTCTTTCTTTTTTCCGTTCGTTCTTTCGTTTTTTTTTTCGGGGAATCCAAGTTTACGTTGTTTTTTTTTTTTTTTTTTTTTCTTCTTCTGTTTGGTGTTTTTCTTTTCTCTTTCTTTTACGTTTATTTTCCGTAAAAAAAAATTCCGGCCGATCTGTCTCGTCCCTACGTTGTGTTTTGTGGCAACCAGGTTCTTACAAGTCCTTGCGGGAACTTTCGTGGTTCACAGGCACCAAATCGCAATATGTAACGTATTGCTTTCTATTAGCGATACGTAACGTAGTGGGATCAGTTAGGGATCTATTACGTTGGGGTACCAGTTCGTATTTAACCTTAGTGCCTTTCCTTCTTCGGCACTACTACTCGTATATTCGTACGTACGGAGTTTCGTTTGTTTACATACACCGGTCTAGCAGTCAGTCTTAGCTAGCCCCAAAATCTTCTCCCACTTCTTTTGGTCAAGGGAAAGGTATCACGTTTCACGTACGCCGCGTGCTCCTTCGTTACGGCCAATTGACGTGTTGACAAGTTTACACTTTAATGACTTTCATTCATGAGTACGATTTCTTTGCGATAGTGACTTTTACTATCTTGTTTGTATCGTGAGTCCATTCATAAAATGATTTCTTTCGTTGTAAATAGAGCAGACAACAACACTGGATTTAACTTCTCAAAAGTTTATTATGTTTCAAACTTCTTCTAACTTTTGAGAGAGAGAGAGCCCCGAATAATCTCTGTCTTAGCAAGAGGTGTATTTTAACTGGATTCAACTTCGAGTTTTTAGTCCTTAGTAAACTTCTCGGTGAACAAGCTTTTCTTAGCCTTTCCTTATCGTCCTTAGCGACAACAGCTTAACTCCGTACGATACTCTCGGATCGCGACCCTCCTGCTCTGCTCGCGGACTCCAACTAAACTCTCCAAATCCAACTCTAACTGACTTCCTGTGATCCTGTTCGCGGGTCTTAAATAGTATTTCCAAACAATCCTCCAGAAGGTTCCACCCTAGAACGTCCGAGACCTTTCGATTCTTTCTATTTTGTTCCAATCTCTCTGGTCACACAAAGTTCACTAACCTAAACATCAAAGGCTTCTTGGAGTCCAGAAGACTGTTTTTTCCTTAATCCCAGACTTATCGTCTGCTTTCTCTCGTTAAAGAGATGTTATCTATCCTAACTACCTTTTTCGGTGATTCTTCAAAGACCACCCAGCAACTCAAGATAATCGGTAGTACATTTTTCCAAAGGTTCTTTTCCAAGTCTGGCACAAGGCCACAAATATAGGTGCTGAAGGGGCGATTACATAACACATGTTTCACTTTGCACCATCAACATCCGGTTGTTTGTTAGGGTTAGGGTTAGGGGTTAGGGTTAGCATTTAGTTTTATTATTGAAAAAAATGCGTCTAAAAATCGTCTGGTAACAAACAACCATATGTTGACGGTGAAACATGTCCCTCTGAATCCAGGTCGCCCCTGGGGTGCTTAAAGTTAACTTGGTCCCAAGGACAAACTCATTAGTACTCCCTTGTCTAAAAGGGGTAGGGCTAGATTTATTGCCCAGTGCCTGAAGCATTTCAAAAGAGGAATGCCAAAGGGATCCATGCAATTTTTACACTGGATACAGCATGGGCTTTGGTTTCTGTGTAGCTCCCCACGTTGGTTTGGTTTGGTTTGTTTTATGGCATATCAACCTCAGTGGGTCATTTAATGCTGACAAAGTTTGGAAATAAATTCATTCTTAATGGATATTCAATTTTTTTTATAAACACATTTTTCTATTTTACACATAGATGGGACCCTAACAGGTATTACCACTCCGGGTCAGTGGACCTCGGAGCAATGGTGATGAAGGGGTGCTCCACAAACGTCCAGAACTGGAACCTCACCATCAGATAGAGTTTAATGTCATTCACAGGACAAGAAGACCCTCAGTAACCACCTTCTAGCACCCATATGATAAAAAGGGGACTTGCCATAAGGGCAATAGGGTTGGGAAAATCATATAGGTACTAGGGCTTGACGTGACCAGCCGATTGATCAGAGGGGGCCTCTTTGATTGCCCATCTAGCCTAAGTAAGGACCTAAGTGGAGAGTTGCATGTCATGGACTGCTCATCCTCCAGGATTCCGTCCTTAAGCATCACGGGTCACCTCCCACTGCTAACAGGTGTTCCAATTGGGGGTGGGGGTATTACCCCTCTGCAGAAGTGCAGTCAGTGTATTCTAAAGCCCCAGCTGGCATTGTTCATGTTGATTGGATTTTAATTTCATCTGACATGGTGGGAGGTCAGAAAATATCTACCAACTGATTTTTCAAAACTGTTTCTCTACTTTTCAATTGATGCCTGATCACATGACTAAAACCATCCAATCACAGCCAAGGTATCAAAACTGACCTCAGGGTTCAATGACTATCAATCAAATTCATTTAACTTAATTTCTATTCTACTTTTCAGATTCTACACAACTCTCAAAATAATATATACAGCTAATCTTAGTATTATTTGTATTATTCGGACTATTGTCCTCATCTTCATTGTTATCTGTACAACGTTTCTGCCAATGTGTCCTCCGGTATTTCTTGTCGGACTTGGGAACCATCTCGGACACAGGAACCATCTCGGACTCGGGAACCTTCTTTTCAAACTCGGGAGCCTTCTTGTCGTAATTGGGAGCCATCACAGAACTTTGAACCTAACCCTTTATTCAGTCCACGGGGGTATCCTGTTCTCATTCCGCTAACCATAGCTGGGGTAGAGGTGTTAAGCTGTGTTAGTTATTATTCTATGTTACTGCTGCTTCTGACCAGGATTGAACCTGCAGTCTAGAGATAACTGTCACTTAGAACTGTCTTAAACCTAACTCTTTTATCCATTAGGCCATGTGTCCAAAAAATTCAGAGAGACAGCTAATCTATTTACTACTCGCGTAAATTCCCAAATAGGTTTGAAAGGGCTCCTTAGCATTGATCGGCAACTCATCTAAGTCAAGGAAAAGTCCAACATAAAACCTCCACTACCTAGCGGCTCTATCTCATCCCAAGGAAAGGATTGGGTAGTAAACTCCAAAAACAAATCAGGAGCCGGAGTCCCTAAGGTGGTGTGATGCTGAAATCCAGTACTACCCAGCAACTCCTGCGACACCATCACTGCCAAACTGCATTGGATCTTTACCTTTCCTTTGGATCACAGCCAAAGAGGGGAGAGATAGATTTGCTGCTTAGGCAACAGCTTATCCTCCATATGAACCGACCCAGGCTACGGAGTTCAAAAACAAAAAGAATTTGGACACTACTCCATCGTCTCTCGTTGATAGACAGATACCAACACTCGCACGAACATTAGTTATCACATAGAGAGGAGGAAAGTTTTTTTTACATTTTTTATATCATCATCATTACCAATCATAAAGTTGTGCAAACAGTATGTATTACCATAGCTCTCTTTTGCCGCTCGTCACTATCAGTCATTGCTCTTGGCAGATCCTCAGAACAGCATCTAGAATCCGCACAAAGCTATTGTACCTAGGTTTTTGCTGATCAACCATCACTGGTGTGTTCATACAAGGTGTGTCAAAAAAGTATTGATATTTTTTGTACTTTTTAACACACCTTGTATTCTGAAAAAAATCAAAGTTATATTCCTTGTTCATTTCTATTTTAGTAAATACAGCTTCAAACTCGATACTTTTATGACACACCTTGTATGTAACTGTCCACAGGAGAACGTCACTTATGAGTTCGTCTTACTTGGATGGTTTGTTTGATAAGAGGTAAGTGGCCGTACAGCTGCTTTTTTGTTGGGTGCTGTTTCCAGGATTTGTTTAAAACATCACTCAGCATCCGTGTTAAGTCCCCATCTAGATTTTTCTCCAAGTGTTTTGTTAAAGTCGAAATGGTGCAGTCATACAGTATTACTGATACAACTACAGTTTTCAAGAATTCCCATTTTATCTTATCAGAGAGATCAGATTTCGATATGATCGCCTCTAAAAACGTTAAAAAAAACCAAACAAAACATATCTGCATTTTCCCCTGAAATCTAACTACTAAAACTCAAAATATAAACTTTCTCATCACTTACTTCGATCGGAATTATTTCTAACCAAACCTGTTTATCAAATGTCTCAACATGCCGGGGTTAGTGTTGTGAACAAACTCCGGGTTAACAGTTTAACAACAGGCTTTATTTACGGGAACATACATGATATCGTCTGTCTGGTTCATCACGCCATGTTAGTAATGATAGTCTCTTTTTAGAGATCTCGCCTTACCGAGATTTCCCTTAATCTCATTATGTCGAGATCTCAGTACACTACAGGTAGGTATTGGTGATGAAAGGATATTATATAAGACAATGTGACAATTATAATGAGACAGTGATATATAAAATAACACCAGTACATGCATAGGAAGATGTATGGATAAGGAAAAGTTTAAAACATTTTTTTAATTTAATCTTTTTTTTTTTTAAGAAAATATCCAGAAGGAAAAAGGTCTAAACTTGCAAATTGGTCGGAAAATTAAAACGGAAAATTTTGTGGTAGTCCCCTATGACAGTTTACCTATAGTCTATGAATGGACTTTTTGCGAATTGGGTTACGGTTTAGAGGTTTGGGGATTAAGGTTGTTTTTAATTACGTATTGCTTAAAAAATTACTATACATTTGATGTTGAAAAATATTTTTTTAAACCAAGTTTAATTGAAATTGTACATTGCAATACTAACACAAACAACTGAGACTAATGTGTCATCCGTTGGGTTTAATAATTAATTTCAATGGTTAATTAAATGTATAGTAATTTTGTTGTTGTTGTTGTTTTTTAAGGAATACGTAATTAAAAACAACCTTAATCCCCAAACCGTAACCCAATTCGCAAAAAAGTTCATTCATAGACTGTAGTTAAATTGACCATGGGGGACCACCAAAAAACACTCCGTTTTAATTTTCAGTCCAATTTGCTAGTTCAGCCGGAAAAAGATAAACAACAATAATAATAAAGAAAGAAAAACATATCCTGCGTATGTTTCTAGTCTGAGCTTATACATTTCTTTTTGAATTTATATGAAAAGAAATAAATAGAAAAATAATTCGGTGCTCTTCCAATGTGGTCCCATCTATGGGTTAAATAGAAAAATATATTTATAAAAAGAATTGTATTATCCATTAAGGATTGATTTATTTCAAAACTTTATCGGCATTAAATGATCCACTGAGGTTGATATGCTGTAAAACAAAACAAAACCAAAACCAAATCTTCCAATATGTGATCTACCGAATGTTTGTGATCTACTATTGATCTACTATTGATGGCATGTGATCTACTAGGAAAAATGAAGACTGGGTTAGGGTTAGTTTAATTCGTAGATCACATATTGGATCGTAAACAACTCGGTAGATCACATATTGGATTAGAAATCATTCAGTAAATCACGTATTGGAAGAGCACCAATAATTCTTATAAAATTCGACAGTAAAAGATTCATAGATATTGTTAAAATTATATAAATTCTGGTCAGTTTTGTGAAAGGAAAGTTGAAAATTATCTTGTTGAAAAAGAATTACTGTCCCTATTCTATAATATTATATAATATATATAACATTTGAATATTTCCAAATTCCCAACACAAAACTTAACAACTATTTTTATAAAATTACCCATATACGAGAGTCATTCAATAAATAAGGTGAATTTTATCTAATGGGCCGGTTTAGCTCAATCGGTAGAGCGTTCGGCAAGAAACCACAAGGTTCCTAGTTCGATACCAGTCCTCACCAACTCAGCGTATGAGTAGCACAGGGATCTGTGCGGTAAAGTAAGGATCTGATAGTAGGTGTGGCGCTCCACCTCAGATGCTAAAAACAATCTCCTTGGTCTAGCGCTATTGAAAAGGGGATAGACTCCCTCGCTGACTGGCTGATACCGACTTTAGGCCGCCCCGTCGACTTTACGACCTTACTTATCTAATGATTGTTGTAAATTGAATAGTTATTTCCTTTTTAATAACCTTAACCTTTAATTAATCTTAACCTTAACTACTAATTATCTCCCCTGTTCGCTAGGGAATATCGTGTGTGTGTATATATATATATATATATATATGTGTGTGTGTGTGTGAGTATGAAAAGGTGGAATGAAAACATCACACAATGCTGTTAAAGATCCTGGATTTGACTTTTATCTCCGATCACAAACACCACGGAGTAAATGAGCTCTGAAGATGATTTTTGTAAAATCGAAATAATGATCAATATCAGCTATGATTATGCTATAAATTGTTTTCTCTTTAACAGCATTGTGTGATGTTTTCATTCCACCTTTTCATACTTATACTGTCGGATTCATTTCCTTTCTTTTAACTTATATATATATATATATATATATATATATATATATATATATATATGAACACAGGCATTTTGTTGTATTGTTATAACTGATCTAGTTGTTTTGATATTAAAACCTATCCAAACGGTTTATCAGTCTCGTCGTTCTACTCTTTACTTTTTAAATCAATGATTGATTGTTTATTTGATTATACGGCATATCAACCTTTTTGGGGTCATCTAATGCCAAATCAAGCCATTTTGATATCATATCATTTACAGTACCTGGTGTTGCTCAAGTGGTCACTCATCTAAGTACTGAATAGGTTCATTGTTGCAAGAATCTCTATGATGATGGTTGTTTTGTTTTGTTTAATGGCATATCAAACCTTTTTGGGTCATTTAATGCCGAATTAAGTCATTTTGATATTCGGTTTACTTACAGTATCTGCTGTTGCTTAAATGGTCGCCGATCTAAGTATTGAACGGGCTCATCGCTGCTTAACTTCGGTGATCTAGCGGTAACTGATTGCTTAAATGATCATCCATCTAAGTATTGAACGGGCTCATCGCTGCTTAACTTTGGTGATCTAGCGGTAACTGATTGCTTAAATGATCATCCATCTAAGTATTGAACGGGCTCATCGCTGCTTAACTTCGGTGATCTAGCGGTAACTGATTGCTTAAATGATCATCCATCTAAGTATTGAACGGGCTCATCGCTGCTTAACTTCGGTGATCTAGCGGTAACCGATTGCTTAAATGATCATCCATCTAAGTATTGAACGGGCTCATCGCTGCTTAACTTCGGTGATCTAGCGGTAACTGATTGCTTAAATGATCATCCATCTAAGTATTGAACGGGCTCATCGCTGCTTAACTTCGGTGATCTAGCGGTAACTGATTGCTTAAATGATCATCCATCTAAGTATTGAACGGGCTCATCGCTGCTTAACTTCGGTGATCTAGCGGTAACCGATTGCTTAAATGATCATCCATCTAAGTATTGAACGGGCTCATCGCTGCTTAACTTCGGTGATCTAGCGGTAACCGATTGCTTAAATGATCATCCATCTAAGTATTGAACGGGCTCATCGCTGCTTAACTTCGGTGATCTAGCGGTAACCGATTGCTTAAATGATCATCCATCTAAGTATTGAACGGGCTCATCGCTGCTTAACTTCGGTGATCTAGCGGTAACTAATTGCTTAAATGATCATCCATCTAAGTATTGAACGGGCTCATTGCTGTTTAACTTCGGTGATCTAGCAGGAACTTGACCGTAAGATAAATTTTATCTAAGGAGTCGAAAATAGAAAAGTCTGTTTATAGTTGCACCTTTTTCAAGGAAATCAATAATGATGGGTCCTTTCATGTCTCAGAAAACTATCAGCATGACCTTCTTTATTGACCGCTATACCCGGAATCTTTTATTTCCTGACGAGTCAGTGGTTTCCACTCCACGGACTTTTTTTTCAACTTGAGCTCGTAGTGGTAAACCCATATCTAACCCATTTGT
This sequence comes from Doryteuthis pealeii, assembly GCA_023376005.1. Classification (NCBI taxonomy): domain Eukaryota; kingdom Metazoa; phylum Mollusca; class Cephalopoda; order Myopsida; family Loliginidae; genus Doryteuthis; species Doryteuthis pealeii. The sequence goes on along the minus strand of CM042151.1, from coordinate 57,793,204 downwards.
AAACATTTTTTTATTAAAACATGCTTCTTCGTACATATCACATTCTTCTGTATATTTATCATGGTTTGTACTTCTTGGCCATCAGAAATTTGACGATTGACCTCTGTTAAAGCCTGGAGCACTCTGTTTGATTTGCCGCCATTTTGAATGCAAAATATTTTTGCTAAGTTCAAAAGTTTTTTGCTATAAACCATTTTTAAACAATGCAGAGTCTACATTTACGTAAAAAAATTTGAAACAAAAAATTATTTTGTTTTCCTCCCCCCCCAAAAAAAAAGTCCCCTTATTTATTGAATGATCCTCGTTCATGCATAGAGAAACACACAATTTCGTTTTAATTCTTTCTTTTTTGTTTTTAAGATTTCTGAAAGTAAAAAGATAAACAACAATAATACAAAAAAAACAAAAAAAAAAAAAAAAAAAACAAAAAACCCCCAAAAAAACAGAATAAAAATGAATAGATAAAAAAAACAAAAACAAAAAACATCTTAAAAAATGAAATTGAATAAAACTACCGTATATACTCGTATAATGTACGACTTTAAATGACCAATTTTTTCACCTAAAAAACAAGGGGTCTCTTATTACACGAGATAAGTTATTGAAATGTCGAGCCCTAACCATGTCGTAACTTCGATCCAAAGTATGCCCGCATAGCTTATACCTAAACAGGGCTGTAGCAGAAATATTTTTTTTTTTGGGGGGGGGGGCAAACAAAATCTAAAATTTGGTCTTAAGTTATCAAAGACCACTGATGGATCAGTAAAATACGTTTATTTCTGTGTGGATTTAAGTGAGGGATAAGGCTTTCTGTGATTGGGCATAACAATCACGTGATGCACCCGGAAGTCTTTTTTGGCGCGAAGATCATATTGCGGACTAGTTCCAGACGCAGTCGATCAGAAATTGTCTCCAAGTATTGTCTAAAACAGAAGAAACCATTCATCCTTACATTTCCTCTCCGTCAGACTGTTATGTCTCTCAAAATCAACTCTATACATACACAGGAAGGACGTTTATATTGTTAGTAATTGTTTTGTTGTTAAATAAACTGTTAGAATTTAACTATGTTTTAATTCATTTATTTTTTGCTGTTAGTTTTAGAATAAATGCTATACTAACACAATACTTCCAGCATGGTTAGCGACAAGTACATTTAAAATTGCAAGTACCTCTTGATTAGGAGAAAACAGTAATGCTTTGAAATAATAGATAACCGTCTGTGTTACAAATGAAATAACTTTTCATCTTGTTTTTATGATGTATAAAACTCTATAAAAATATTAGAGCCGTGCTAAACAAAGACTAATAGTTAAGATAATAAAGTTTGTTTACTAGTTATAACACCAGTGCATATAGTATGTACAAATATCATAAATTGTAAACAAAGTTATATAAAAAATTTCTACACATATATAATGAGCATTTGTTGTGTATGTATGTCCGTATCTATCTATCTATCTATCTATCTATCAATATCCGAAAATAAAACAATTAACGAGAAAGTAAATATAAATACACATTAAATATCATCAGCTCTTAATTTTTGTGCAAAGATTATGAAAATTTGATTTATATTCGAAGATATTTAAACATTAAAATATACATAGAAATAGCATTGAAATTCTACTTAAAAATGTCATGCATTTTTAAATCTTAAAAGTAAACAAATCAATACACCAGGGTTCTCTCCATTTACTCAGGCGATGCTGGGTAGCCACTTCTATTATTTAGTAAAATCCCCCCCTCTTCTTTTTAGACCATAGGTTCGGCTATACGGAAACATGATGGGTCAAACTAATTGGAAATTTGGCCGCCGTGGATATTTTCGAGACGATTTCAGGGAAAATATAAATATATATAAAATTTGTTTGTGTGTGTGTATAAACATGTAAAATTGGATAATTTGAAATCTATGCACATATAGTTAGGCCATTAATTAGATCCCTATATGAAAATTAACTAAGCTAAATCTGACACAAGGCTACAAGTACTGAGCACCCAACTTGTATTGAGCTCAGTATGGAATAGAGATGATGAGATACTTAGATACTTACTAAACTTAAATTTCAAAAGAATTAAAAAATTTGTGAAATAGATCACTAATTAGGACTGAGCCTGTTCTAGTAGTGACCACCCCAAGCAGAGTTTAACAGGTTTGAATTCAGAGTTTTCCTTTTTCCTAGACTGATGCGTAGCAAACGTTAAAGAGCCCAGCTTGCCCTACTATTTACCCATAGCTGGAGAGAGAGAGAGAGGGAGAGTAGTTTGATTCATATTTCCCATTTTATTAGCGCTATTTGAACTGAAGTTTCGCCCTGGATTTGAACTCAGGTCGACGAGTCCATTTCCTGCGACTCTAACCATTAGCAAACAATATGAAAGATCTGTTTGAAAATGTCAACATTTAGGATATTCTCTCTTTTTTGAAGGAAATAAAATTATACCATAGAATATAGACATGAAACTACTCAATACCACACAACACAATCCCCAATAATGCTAACACATTGTTAAAACCAATTACTAAAAAGTATAAATATAAATACACGATATGTATCACGTCCTAACCGTTAGGCATGACATAACCCCAGACGGAATATACCGTTAAAATCAATAAACAAACAAACGATTTCATGTGATTTTTGTTTTAAAAAATAATGAATAATGTCTCCTAAGTACTCTTAATTACTTACACATGCAATTATTATATCTTCTTATTATAATGGAGATTGTGTGTTTTCTGTCTGTCTGTAACCGAAACTATATTACTACTCAATTCATATCTCCCTTAGTTATTAACGTCACAATCTCCATGAATTTATTTAAACCTCAATTATTAATAAAATTGTTTTACATTATTAATACTGTTGACCATATCCACATGCTAATAACATGCAATTGTATTTATATATACAACAAAATAGTGGTTTACAGTGTGAACGGGAAGGCTAATTTGCATATTGATATAAAAAAATGATTTTGATAAATATGCGCTTAGTATTATTGATTGTTAAATGGTTTGGTTTTATCATAATGAATATCAGTAAAAATCTCGGGGATAAAATAATAAAAGAAATCCATTAGGAAGAAAAAATAACTGTAATTTTATTCTTTTCCTCCTATTTTAACTAAATAGTTAACTTAGGAAAATTTAGCAATGAAAGGGGGGAGTGATGGAATAGTAAGTTTCATTTTTCGATTATACCCCTCCTCAGTTTCAAATTTTTTTATCTGCATTCTTATTTGGTCTCCTCTCTATTTGGTTAGCCTCTAATTTAATATAATATTTAATTACATTAAAACGTAAATACTTGCACCCGGAGGGTCCATATATTTGCTAGTATTATCAATGCAATTGTGTATTAGTGGGGGTGTTTTGGTATGTTTTAAATATCCAAGCAAACACTGTAAGCTACATCCAGGTATAGACCAGTGTTTCTTCTTTGTGGCCTAATTTTTTAAGTAAAAAAAACAAAAATTCAGGTCCACATAAGCACAAACAAAAATTCTATTTAACATGAAATACATTTTATTTACAAAAGCAAAATGCTGTACAAAATATGAATCCTGGCTAATGACAATACCGCTTTTGTTATTTATCTAACGGCTTATCAAGTTGAACTTTCAAACCTTGGTTCAGCTTCAGGCGTAAGTCTTCTCTCTTTTCAATCTGCAATAAATTGCGTTTCTTTGGGAGTACAACTCCAGGTCCATTTAAAAAAATTGATTAGCCCAACTGGTGGCCTTAAGGCCCCCACGTTGAGAATCACTGGCCTAGACTACGTTGTTTATTTACGGTATTGCATTGATTCTGATTGTATTACAGTTGTTTTGAAAGTGTAAAAAAGTGTTTGAAAGTTTTCTCTTTATGTCATTAGATGTTTTATTATTTTTGTAGGCTAGCATAGCCAAAAGTTAGGGGTCGTTCACCTATAAGAGAGACAATGAATAATTGTCTTCAATAACAAAAACACTATTGCGTTCATAACTTCCATTAGTCACGTGAGAATTTAGAATCCTTGCTCGTCCTTTTTTTTTTCCTTTTTTTTTTTTTTTTTTTTTTTTTTGGCCCCGTTCTTAGAACGGATATGACCTCTCTTTTTATGTCTATTTATTGAACAGATTTGGTCTCACCAGTACGCCTCACTATTGAAGTGAAAATCGCCAAAGACAAGTAAGACTTTCACCATTTTTGGTTCCTTTTTTAATATATTGCTTGTGCATGAAATAATATGCACATTTCGTCTGTTTGGACATGCTTGAGTATTCTTGTAACATTTTTTTATATGTTTTATATGTATGTATTAAATGTCCTCTATGTGTAAATGAGCTTGTCTTTTCTTCCGTTTTGTTCAGTGTTAGTGTATCATTGGATATACTAATGATATTATCGGACGTTGGATAGTGGGGATGCGACTAAACATAATATTTAGCACCAACCGTTACGAATAATCAGTAACCACACCAATACATCTTTTTGTGACTAGAAATTAGGGTGTTATATAGCATTTTCTCTCAGCCTGTCGTCGCTTCTCGACGCCATTTTGTCTTCTCGGCCGGTAGTCGCTTCTCGCTGTTCATCGATCGACGCGACCCCACGCTGTTTCATTGGGACGAATAACAAAGACACAACTGTGTTCATAACTTTATTCATTCCACATTGACTGGTCTCGAATCCGGGGAGCCAGTCGGACCAAAGATGGACATCGTTGTGGAGCCTTCAACAACTTCCGATTAAGTTCGAAGGAAGAAAGAGGAGGAAGAGTCAAAGTAGTTTTTTTTTACTACCGGGAAGAGAGCCCCTTTGGTTTGAATTCAGAGTTTTCTTTCTCCTAGACCGGTTGCCATACCAAGGTTAAAGAGCCCAGTCTGCCCTACTATTTACCCATAGCTGGAGGGAGAATATTTGGATTCGTACCTTTCCCAATGATATTAGCGCTATGTGAAATGCAAACAGCCGCGTCCAGGATTTGAACTCGTCTCGCCGTGCCCATTTCCTACGACGGTAACCATTTCACCACACACCTCCATTATTAGCCGATTCTTAGCTAAAATCTATTTTCTTTTAGAATCTTTGTCACCTGACTTTAGCTCGTCCAATGAAAGCCAAGCTTTCAACTGATCTTAAACTGTCAATTAGATTGAGTTGACATTACGGTTAGAATCTTTTCTTTTTCTTTTTTCAAAAAATTATCTACACTACCTGTCAAATAATAGATTCCACAAATCTATTATTTAACAAGGGATCGTTTGTTAGACGAAATCGTTCATTGCTCGAGTATATACGGTAAATAAAGATCATTACCTACCTGATATACATAATTTGACGATGTAGGAGATTTGACCTTTAGTGGTTTTTGATTGATGTCAATTTCATCGGCAGGGTGTGTTTCTCCTCCTGACCTGGGGAGGAGATTATTCCTCGTCGTGTCTGAGTCCAATACACTGGCCCCAGGGGCACCTGACCAATAGGTTGTGTGATAAGTTGGACAGGCATAATGTTCAGGCTTTCCGTCCCGTTTAAAGGGCGGATTAACCCTGTGTCTACATGGGACATTTCTCCGGTCTTTGCACCGTAGTAAACAGATGGACATTGAAGCAGTGATGGCCACAGAGACAGCGACAGTCACTACCACAATGGCTATCATCAGGTACAGGTGAATTTTCTTACCGGATTTTACCTGTTCAGCATTTAGCATTTCAAATGTCTTATTGCTGACAGTCAGTGTCACAATCACCGATGTCGTTGCCGACAGAACGGGGGTACCGCTGTCCCTGACAACAAGCTGTAGGTCATGTGATCCTGCATCATCGTGGGTGACCTCACGACTAAATGACAACAGACCAGTGTAATGGTTGATGCTAAACAATTGTTTGTCGTTACCGCTGACAATTTCGTATTTCAAAAAGGCATTTTCTCGACTGTCTAAGTCCGACGCCTTCAGTACCGTGATATTGCTGGTGTGATGCGGATAGTAAAGTATATCCAAAAGGAAAGGGGTTGACACTGGGGAAGGTGAAATAAGGGGCGTTGTCGTTTTCGTCACGGACCTCGACGATCACGTTTGCGGTGTTATTGAGGGAGGGGATTCCATTATCCTTGACAAAAACTTTGAACTTGTAAATACTTTGGAACTCGTGGTCCAAGGATATAATTGTCGAGATGAATCCCTCGTCTGTAATTTTAAACGGAAGAAATTGCTTATTGACACTGAGCAGGGAATAGGACAACTTACCCCCGCCCCTTCGTCTGGGTCGGAGGCGTTAATGGTGCCTACAGGAAACTTGGGTGTTTGGTTCTCAAAGATCCTGAATTTGAACATTTCCTTTGAGAATTGCGGTCGCACATCATTGACATCTATTATTGGAATTGTGAAATTGCTTTCGCTCTGCAACGGTGGCGAGCCGCCATCTTGGCAGAAGATGGTGATCTCGTAATGAGACTTCGTTTCCCGATCCAGCGAGTCCTTTATAGTTACTTTATACTCGTTGGTCCCGAGGCTTTGAAGCTGGAATTTGTCGTGGTTCAGATCGCACGTGACCTTTCCGTTTTGCCCAATGTCGGGATCAGTGACCATAACGTAGGCAATGAAGCTGCGACTTCACATCCTCGAGACGGCAGCTGCATTGTCTGTCAAAGCCGGCACAAAGTTCACGTCGATCGCCGGCGCATGGTTCTGCTCATTAATCACGTTTATTAACACCATGGCAATGGACGTTAGCGGGAGGTTGCCGCTGTCGATGGCCTTCACGTGAAGTTTGTACGTCGGCTTCTGCTGGGAGGCGAACCTTTTCTGTAGAAAGAATTTCCCCCGTCTCGCCGTTTATTCTGAATTGATTTTTGGTGACACTGGAGGTCTTTGAGCTAAACTGGTAAGAGGATCTTCCCGTTCTGACCAGAATCTAAATCTCGTGCCGATAAAATCGTCACAGGTGTAACCAAATCATGTTCGTAATTTATCGACACGTTGTAGATACTTTGTGAGAATACGGGTGGATTGTCGTTGATGTCCGTCACGGTGATCTGAACATTTTAAAACACTCTGCTTGGGTGGTGAGCCTCCGTCTTTGGCCACGACCTGGATTCAAGTAGGAATCTTAGCCTCTCTATCCAGTCTTTCTTTTAACGTTATGCTGAGGTCCGACATGCCGTCGACGCTTTTTGAGACGGACAGTGTGAACGGTTCTTCGAGATTTTTTCTTAGCTGATAGTTGATCTGTGAGTTTCAAGATTCCGACGTCTTTGTCTACAGCGTTCGGGATCAACTTACTTATTCCGTAGCCGTCGGCCTCGGAAAACTGTATGTTCACCTGGCGGACTGGAAACTCTGGTTGGTGATCGTTTACATCTTGGATTACAACTTTCACTTTGATAATCTTTGTAAATGTCTTTCCCACGGCGGACGGCAACTTTTAGCATTTCAAAACATTCAGCGTTGTTTGTGCACAGCGTTTCTGCATCCAGGGTCTGTGTTGTGTAGAGTTTTCCCTGTCTTTTTGGTGACCCTGAAGAGTTTCGAGTTAGCATCCATGTCCTGTCCCAGCAGGCTGAACCGTATTAGGCTTTGGTGCTGGAAGAGACCGACTCCCTGAAATGGGAATCGCGGCTATGTCTCCGAGATAGGTAGCGGGATTCTTTCCTCTTGCACGTAATAGGTGAGGTCTACACATAGACATCCTTGTAGAACAGAGAATAGAAATAGTAAAACAAATCTGTAAACTTCATGATTGGCACATGTCTTTCAAGAAAATTAAATGTAAGTGGCGTTTCCATCCTGAGGAAAGTGTTCCAAGATGTAGAAAAGGTGAAAGAGATAAAAAAGAAGAAATTAAGTAAAATAAACTGGTTGAGATTTATTACATATATTTGCAAAAAAGAAAAAAAAAATAGAATGGTGGTGTAAAAATAATTTTTGAAAGATATTAGCCCGGGGGGGGGGG
>CM042151.1:57781045-57785160 GCA_023376005.1 Doryteuthis pealeii | reverse complement strand
TACTTAACTAATCATTTAGGATCTTATTTTGAATGTACTCGATTAAAAGCCACCTTTTTGCCCTGTCACTGGGGCTGTAAAATATGCTGACAGCACCTATGTAGAGGGGTAAGAAACCTCAATGGGAGAGTTCCTTATATATTCTTTTTTGAAGCACGTGGTGTAATGTTTAAAATCATGGGAAATGGACTTGTTGCCCCGAGTTCAAATCCTGGACGTGGTAATTGCATTTCACTTAGCGCTAATACCCTTGGGAAAGGTATGAATCCTACTCTCCCTCCAGCTATGGGTAAATAGTAGGACAGACTGGGTTCTTTAACCTTGGTTAGGCAACTGGTCTAGGAGAAGGAAAACTCTGAATTCAAACCTGTTGAACTCCGCTTAAGAAATTGACCTTGTGTCACATCCTGTTCGTGCGGAGGGGTTGGTAAATATGTATATATTCTTTTTTTTGTAATTTAGAGTGACAAATTCCAGTATCTTGCAAAAGTTTGGAAAAACCATCAAAAGGTCAATTTTAGATATTCTCCATGAAAGACTGGCTAGGCAACCAATTTAGGAGAAGGAAAACTCTGAATTTAAACCAGTCAAACTCAGCTTAAGAATTTGACTATGTATCACATCCTGCTCATGTAGAAGGGTTGGTAAAATATCCTTCTGTATGGAGGCACATTTTGTAATGGTTATCATCATAGAAAAATGTATTCGGCGACACAAGTTCAAATCCTGGATAAGACTGTTTACATTTCACGCACAACTAATATCCTTGGGAAAGGGATGCATCCAATTATTCTCTATGGGTAAATAATAGGGAAGACTGGGCTCTTTAACCTTGGCCAGGCAACCAGTTTAGAAGAAGGAAAACTGAATTCAAACCTGTTAAACTCAGCTTAAGAAATTGACTATGCATCACATCCTGCTCTCGAAGAAGGGTTGGTAAATACATACTTTCCATGTGGTCCTAAAATACTATTCTGTGTGGAGGCACGTGGTGATATGATTATTAACATAGGAAACAAACTTATACCCTTGGTAAAGGTATCAATCTAACTATTCTCCCTTTAGCTATGGGTAAAATAGTAGGGCAGACTGGGCTCTTTAACCTTGGTTAGGCAACCAGTTTAGGAGAAGGAAAACTCTGAATTCAAATCTGTTAAACAGGGCTTAGAATATAATGACTGCATCCTCTGCAAAAGGGGGTAAAGCTCTCCCCCACTCTATCCCAAAGAGGTGTCTTTGGTATGACACTAAACTGTTGTCACCTTAGATAAATAATGGACCATTCCATTTTGATTGTGTGGAAAGGATGGAAATAAAAAGAACAGAAAGAAAAAGAGAATATAATAAGGAAAAAAGAAAGAAAGAAAGAAAGAGAAAAGAGAGAGGGACAGAGTAAGAAAAAGGAGAGTGAAAGCACAGAAGCCTTAACACTAAACAGATGTGTATTACCTGTTTCCAATGAATGGAAAGATGGAAGAGAGAAGAGAGAGAGAGAGAGAAGAGAGAGAGAGAGAGAGAGAGAGAGAGAGAGAGAGAGATAGTTAAATCAAGCTTATTATACATTTCCCATATTGAACAACAATTCTGAAAGATAAAGAAAGAAAATATAAAGAAAAAGAAAAGAAAAGAGAAAGAAGAAAGAAAAGAAAGAAAAGAAAGAAAAAGAGAAAGAAAGAAAGAAAGAAGATAGGGGAAAGCAAGAGCACATAAACCATAACACTAAGAGAGAGAGAGAGAGAGAGAGAGAGAGAGAGAGAGAGAGAGAGAAAGTGAGAAAAGAGAGAGGTTAAATCAAGATTATTATACATCTTACATATTGAACAACACATCAGAAAAGAAAAGAAAGAAGATATAATAAGAAAGAAAAAAGAGAGAGAGAGAGAGAGAGAGAGAGAGAGAGTGAGGAGAAAGATAGCAAGAAAAAGGAAGGAAGAGTAAGAGCACAGAAGCCATAACACTAAACAGATTTGTATTGTCCATTTCCCCATAATTGAGAAAGACAGAAAGACAGAAAGACATACATACATACAGAGAGAGAGAGAGAGAGAGAGAGAGAGAGAGAGAGAGAGAGAGAGAGAGAGAGAGAGTGAATGAATGGACAAGAAAGATAGTTAAATCAAAATTACTATAGCTTTTATATACTGAACAATACATCAGAAAGAAATATAATAAGAAAGAAAGAAGGAGAAAGAGAGAGAGAGGGAGAGAGAGAGAGAGAGAGAGAGAGAGAGAGAGAGAGGGGGAAAAAGAAAGAGAACAAAAAAAGAGAGGGGTTAAGAGCACAGAAGCCATAAACACTAAACAGATGTGTATTGTTTGTTTCCACAATAGAAAGATGGAAGAAATGGAGAGAGAGAGAGAGAGAGAGAGAGAGAGAGAGAGAGAGAGAGAGAGAGAGAGAGAGAGAGAGAGTGAATGAATGGACAAGAAAGATAGTTAAATCAAAATTACTATAGCTTTTATATACTGAACAATACATCAGAAAGAAAATATAATAAGAAAGAAGAAAAGAGAGAGGGAAAGAGAGAGAGAAAGAGAGAGATAGAGAGAGAGAGAGAGAGAGAGAGGAGGAGAGAGAGGGAAAAGAAAGAGAACAAAAAAAGAGAGGGGTTAAGAGCACAGAAGCCATAACACTAAACAGATGTGTATTGTTTGTTTCCACAATCGAAAGATGAAGAAATGAAGAGAGAGAGAGAGAGAGAGAGAGAGAGAGAGAGAGAGAGAGAGAGAGAGAGAGAGAGAGAGAGAGAGAGAGAGTTAAATCAACATTATTATATTTTTTACATAGTGAACTATTTAGCAATAGCTCTTGAGTATACATATCAAAAGTAATAATTGAATTATCATACAGTGGTATATCCATAGTTGTTACGATTATGATCAAACATTTAGAAATAACCCATGAGGAGTTGATATGCCATTAAACTAATTAACCAAAAATGATTTTGTGTTAAATCGGTTTATTCCTTTACTAACATCATATGTACATATCTGGCCAGCATTCAATGCGATGTCAACCAAACATTCATTGGATTTCCATATAAGACCAGGAGATACATTTTATGAAAAAATGTTTTTTTTTATATGCCATCATATATAGTATTCTTGTAGTGAAGTCACTACCAAAACCATTTATGCCATGTGGTTGTTCGGGCATAAGTCAGAAGGCACAATGGCAGACATGGCAAAACAACACGTGATCATTTTAGTATTTTTCACTCAGGCATCAGGTTTTATTCCTTCAATGTGCCAGCATTGGTGGTCCAGTAAGAGAGAGAAAGACTGACAATTTTTTCTCTTAATTCTAATATTCCCAGTAGCTTGTGAGACTCAACTTGGGCCCAAACATATTTCCTCGTGGGTCACCCCTATTCTGATGACTTCAAACTCTCTGTCACTCTTTTACTTCCACCTCTAAATATTGGGGAGAGGAACATTGCTGTTTCTGGTTTTAAATCTTTTGGAACCCCTTAGAAAGTGCTACATTTGGCTGGAGAATTTGAAGCGTCCAGTTTGTCTATTTATTTTGGCCTAATTACTAATTGTCATTCATCTGTGACTAGCTGACCTAGAGGCAAGTGCTCTGTCCTGACTTACACAAGGGTCAATTTTCATGACCCTCTGCCTCATAAAACCATTCTTTTCTTTCTCTTTTTTTTCTCTTTCCTCAGAAAATAGTTTCCCATTTTTCTTTATTCAATTTAAATTTACTTTCCCACCCTCATTACATTTCATTCTTGGTTGAACCAAAAGAAAAAAGAAAAAATTTGGATATATGAAATCATATAATACAGGGATTTTGAGATCAAAATGCATCAACTAATCCTAGACAGAAGTCCAGACCTAGTGCTAATCATCATCATCATCATCATCATAATGTCGCGCAATTAGCATGGATATCCATGACAATCTCTTGCCAACCTTCCCTATCATTCATTGTCCCAGGGATGTCCTTTTTACATACTTTTGGACATCGATAAGATCAAAATGATTTAAAAATAAAATAATTTTCTTACTCTAAAATTCGTTCCATTCTAATAAGATTTTGTAGAATTATGTAAAATTGAGTGTATTTTTTTAAAAGCATTGTCCTCTGTCATAAAACAAAACAAACT
>CM042151.1:57763545-57776045 GCA_023376005.1 Doryteuthis pealeii | reverse complement strand
TTCGGACTATTGTCCTCATCTTTATTGTTATTTATACTATTTCTCTAAATTTTTGAGATGAGGCTTGATAATTAGTGTTATTTGTATTATTCGGAAATTGTCCTTATCGTCATTGGACACATAGCCTAGTGGATAAAGAAGTTAGGTTAAGACAGTTACTGACAGTTATCTCTAGACTGCAGGTTCAATCAATTGATGAAAACAGGATACCCTGATGGACTGAATAAAGGGTTAGGTTCAAAGTTCCGTGATGGCTCCTGATTACAAGAAGGTTCCCGAAGGTTTCCAAGTCCAAAAGAAATACCTGAAGAAGGCCGGAGGACACATCAGCTGAAACATTTCATTGTTATCTGTACAACGTTTCGGCAGTGAAGTCTGAATAATACAAATAATACTAGATTGGTTTGGTTGTTTGTTTTACAGACTATTAACCCTTTTTAGTCATTTACGGTTTACCTAAGTCAGTAGAGGTTCCTGGTTCAATACCAGCCCTCGCCAACTCAGTGTATTAGTAGCACAGAAATCTGTGTGGTAAAATGAGGAGCTGATGGTAGATGTGGTGCTCAACCTCAGATGTCAAAACAATCTTGTTGGTCTAGCTCTAGTGAAAAGGGGATCGATTCCCTCGCTGTCTAGCCTGATACCGATTTTACACCACCCCGACGACTTTACTTAATGCTGGATCAGGTCATTTTGATAAACAAAGGATTCAGGTTGCTTACAGTACCTGCAGTTGCTTAAGTGGTCACCAAATAAGTATTGAACCGGCTCATTGTTTCTTAACTTCAGTGATCCAGCGGGAACCAATGTTTTCAGAGTGACTTGACCATAATCAGTCTTAAAATATACTTAATAATGAAAATTAATGGAATCTAAGAAATGGGGGATCAGTTTACAATTTGGTTATAATACAAAATGATCCCTCACTTTATATCCAGAAACACAAATGGCTATGGTTGTTTTGTTTTAGGGTATATCAACCCATTTTGAGTCATTTAATGACTCTGCATTAATAGGATGGGAAATAAGATTAATTTCTTAAGCAGAGTTTAACAGGTTTAAAATTTAGAGACTTCCTTCTCCTCGGCTAGTTGCCTAATCAGGATTAAAGAACCCAGTCTGTCCTACTATTTACTCATAGCTGAAGGGAGAATAGTTAGATTCATACCTTTCCCAAGGGTATTAGTGCTATGTGAAATGCAACTAGCCTTGTCCAGAATTTAAACTCATGTCACTATGTCCATTTCCTATGACAATAACCATTACAACTTGCACCTCCATATGTATAGATATGAAAAAAATTGGACTCTCTCGTTGATTTTGACACATGAGGGTTCATCTAATGAACAACCCACACAGTGGTTTTGTTTATAGTGGTGAAGGCTTGTGTTGGACGATCTGCACTTTTTGGCACAGCCAATAGGAAAGAATTAGTGCACAAGGAATGCCACAAACCCAATCAACAACTGACCTCAGTTTTTTTCAAATTCAGAGTTTTCCTTCTCCTAGACTGGTCACCTATTCAAGGTTAAAGAGCCCAGTCTACCCTACTATTTTACCCATAGCTGAAGGGAGAGTAGGATTCATACCTTTCCCAAGGGTATTAGCACTAAGTGAAATGCAATACATAACTATATAGTTATTTACAAAGCGTAGCTTAGATGCTGCACTAGTCCTGATGTATGGGGCACCCGGTGGGAATCGAACTCACTAACAATGGTTTGCTAATCTAGCTTGCTAACCATTACACCACATGGAGTGCCCTACATAATTATATACCTACATAAAAAGGCCATATGTATGAGGCACCCAGTGAGAATCGAACTCACTAACAATGGTTTGCTAATCTATCTTGCTAACCATTACATCACATGGAGTGCCCTACATAACTATATACCTACATAAAAAGCCCATATGTATGAGGCACCCAGTGAGAATCGAACTCACTAACAATGGTTTGCTAATCTAGCTTGCTAACCATTACACCACATGGAGTGCCCTGCATAAAAAGGCCAGATGTATGGGGCACCTGGTGAGAATCGAACTCACTAACAATGGTTTGCTAATCTAACCATTACACCACATGGGGTTCCCTACATAACTATATGCCAACAAAAAAATGCTAGATGTATGGGGCACCCAGTGAGAATTGAACTCACTAACAATGGTTTGCTAATCTAGCTTGCTAACCATTACATCACATGGGGAGCCCTACATTAAAAAAAACATATCCTCTGTAGTCATTTCCTTTTTCATACTTGTAAAATCCGTAGTGTTTTGGTTCTATTATCATTGAAACAAAAAGCTTACAATTTTTACGATGCTACAAGTTCTTATTATTTCTATAATAATAATAAAAAAAGAAAAGAAATATCAAGAATGCAAGATTGACCCATCGTCTTGATAGCCTTGAGGCCAGTGCTCTTACTACAAAACTATCAAACATGGCCGACAAGAGGTTAACATATTTGCACTGTTAGGAGAGCATATGCATTGAAATGAAAAGGGCTTCTCTTTCACGAAATCCATTAGAAAATAAAAATGAAAAATGCAGAAGGAACCAGCACTAGTGAAAGGCAACCATCTTCTCTAGTGGATTGGCTGTCATTGTGAAGTGGTGCAAGGGTTAATGACACAGCAAATGCCGGGGTCGCTCTCCATTGTCAGAGCGTATCACGGCCTGTCTGACCGTCTATTGTTTGGGTTCATTTGCCGATATTCAGACGCTCTTGAAATATAATTGCTGAGAATGCTACAATAGACAGAGCTTTACAGGCGAGAGAATGAGAACCAAATATGAAGAAGAGCAGGGGGGTTGGTTTGGGGACAGAGAGGGTGTTGGTTTGTATGGGTTGGGGGTCTGGGTGGAAATAGCTGATATTTCTATACTGTTTTCCCCCATTGCTGGAATGGCTCTCTTTTCTACCATGTTTATCTCTGATATCGCTTTCTCTATACAGATATTCTTCTTCTTCTTCTTCTTCTTCTCTTCTCTCTCTCTCTCTCTCTCTCTCTCTCTCTCTCTCTCTCTCTCTCTCTCTCTCTCTCTCTCTCTCTTGTTGGTTCGTTCTTTTCTTATTTTCTCTTTTCTTCTCTTCATAACTCTGGTTCTTTCTTTCTTTCTTTCTTTATTTATTTATTTTTGTCGTTTCTTGTCACATAAATGTTATTATCCTCTTTCTCTCTATTTGATGGTTTGCTCTTCTTTCTGTTAATGCTCGCTTTATCATATGATTGATATTGCTCTCCTTCTGTAGCTCTCCATCTATTGATCACACTCTCTTTTCTTTCTTCTCTCTCTCTCTCTCTCTCTCTCTCTCTCTCTCTCTCTCTCTCTCTCTCTCTTTCTGTGTGTGTGTGTGTCTTTCTCTCTCTCTTTATCACAATATTAATATCACTTTGTTTTATAGTTCTCCCTGTTGATTACCCTCTCTTCTCATTTTCTCTGTCTATATCACTCTTTATATTTTCTGACCATGCTCTCTCTCTCTCTCTCTCTCTCTCTCTCTCTCTCTCTCATTATTAATATCCCTTTTTTATTGTTCCTCTTGATAACTCTTTCTCTCTCTCTTTTTCTTTCTTCTCATTCTCTCTCTATATATATATCACTCTCTCTTTCCGTTTCTGAATACTCTCTCATTTTTCTCATTTTTCTGTCTCTCTTTCTTTATCACATTATTAATATCACGTTTTATTAATAGTTCTCCCTTTTGGTCTCTTCTCTCTCCCTATTTATCTATCTACCTATCTTTTTCTTCTAATCCCCCCTCTTTTTATTAATTGCTCACTTTCTTTAGCTTTTTTCCTCCCTTTACTACTCTATGTTTCTCTTCATCTCTGATCCTCTCTCTACTTTTTAGTTTATTAACATCTCTCTCTCTCTCTCCCCTCTCTCTTTCTCTCTCGCTCTGTATTTGTCCCTCTCTTAATCTCTCCCTTTCCTCATTTTTTCTATCTCTCTTTATTACAGTATTAAATCTCTCTACGTTTATAGTGCGCCACCCTCTCTCTCTCTCTCTCTTTCTCTCTCTCTCTCTCTCTCTCTCCCCTCATTGTCTCACTCTTTACTAGTTGCTCACTTTCTTTATTCTTCTTCTTTTAACATCTCTGTTTTTCTTTATTTTTTATCTTCCCTACTTTTATCTCTCTCTCTCTCTCTCTCTCTCTCTCTCTCTCTCTCTCTCTCTCTCTTTAAACTTACAGTATTAATATCTCTCTACTCTCTCTCTCTCTCTCTTCTCTCTCTCTCTCTCTCCTCCCTCTCTCTCTCTCTCTCTCTCGACCACTTTCTCCTTTTGCTCATTCTTTCTCTTTTTAATATGGTATTAATATCACTCTATCTTTATAGTTCTTGGCCCATCTCCCTCCCTCTCTCTCTCTGTTTATCAGTTACTCACTTTCTTTACTTCCTTATTAAATTAATAATGTCACTCTCTTTTTCCCCCTCTCTCTATTTCTGTATCACTATTAATTTCCCTCTCTTTTAATTCTTCTTCCTCTTTTGATCTTTTTCTTTCTCTCTCTCTTTTTTCTTTTTTTCTCTACTCTTTTCTTATCACACGACTGCTTTAATGTTACTCTCTTTCTGTAGTTCTTCCTTTCTCCATCACTCTCTCTCTTTATCACTTAATTTCTCTCTCTTTTTATTCTCCTTCCTCTCTTGATACCCCCCTCTCTCTCTCTCTCTTTCTTTCTTTTACTCTGCTTCTATTTTCTTATCATGTAACTGTTTTCTTCCTGTCTCTTTCTTAACATATTATAGCATCATTTTGTTATTCTTCTTCCCTCTTATTCTTTTGCTCCTTATTTCTCTCCCACTTGTTTGCATTTTCCACCCCTCAAATCTTTTCTTCATCATTTCCTAAGGATTCTTTTTCAATCAGCTTTTGACACACATTCTGGCCTTTTTATCCACCATCATTTTTTTTTCTTTCTCACCATTTTCCTCATCTTGCTTCTTTTTCATTTTCAATTTTCATAACATCCATTTTCTATTACATTTTATCTCTTCTTCCATTTTCTGTCCTTCTTTTTTATTCTATTTGATTCTCTCTATACTTTTTATTCTTTTTATCTTTCTCTTTTTTCTTTCTTTCTTTTTCCTTCTTTCTTTCTTTCTCTTTCTTTTTCCTTCTTTCTTTCTTTCTTTCTTTCTTTTTCTTTCTTTCTTTTTCTTGCCTTAATAATTTTCCATTTTTCTCTCATTATTGTTATTCATTTTCTTCTCTTTCTTTTCTTCCTTTCTTTCTCTCGTTATTTTTCTTCCTTTTATCTCTTTCTTCTTTTCTTTCTTTCTTTCTTTCTTTCTTTCTTTCTTTCTATTTCTTCCTTTTTTTTTTTTTCCCTTTCTTTCTATTCATTCTATTTTCATTCTCTCATTATCTGTATTCCTTTTCTCTTTTTTCTTTTCTTTCTTTCTTTCCTTTTCTGATTATTTTACTTCCTTTTATCTTTTCTTTCTCTTTCTTTTTCTTCTTTCTTTCTTTCTTTTTCTTGTTATTATCTTTCCTTTCCTTCTCTCATTAATTTTATATTCTTTCTTCTTTTTCTTTTCTTTCTTCCTTTATATCTCTCATTATTTTTATTCCTTTTCTCCTTTCTATTCTTTCTTTCTTTCCTTTCTTTTTTCTTCTTTCTTCCTTTCTTTCTTTCTTTATATTATCTGCCTTTCCTTCTTTCTAGTATTTCTCTTCTTATTCTTATATTATTTTTCTTCCTTTCCTTCACTTGTTAATTTTCTTCTTTTCTTTTTCTCTACTATTTCCCTTCCTTTCCTTCTCTAATTATTTTTCTTCTTTTCTTTCTTTCTATTATTTTTCTTCTATTCCTTCTCATTATTTTTCTTCTTTTTCTCCTTTCTCATATTTTTCTTTCTTTCTTTCTCTCAATTGTTTCTTCTTCCCTCCCTCCTCTCTATCATTTCTCTTCCTCTCTTTCTTTCTATAATTTCTCCTTTGTTCACCCTCTATCATTTCTATTCCTATCCTCCTCACAAACCTCCCTCTCCAAGTTCCATGACCCACCCTCTCTATTCCTGTTGTTACTTTTCTCTCTCTCTCTCTCTCTCTCTCTCTCTCTCTCTCTTTCTCTCTCTCTCTCCTCAATCTGTTATTGATAAGTGAGCAGGTGATGAATCTAAATCTGGAGGAGAGAGGTGATAACTGCCTGCAGCCAGCGAAGCATTGCTGGAACATTCATTTCCGGACCCTTCCATTCAATGCACATCATGACTAGCCGATAGGTTCAACCATTGTCATTTAAAGTTATTGTCGAAAGTCCTGACAAACTTTGAATGCATTATATATAATCAATATGGACAGATGTGCACAAGTACCTGTATATAAATATATATGTGTGAGTGCGTGAATATATATATATATATATAGAGAGAGAGAGAGAGAGAGAGAGAGAGGAGAGAAGAGAGATATATATATATATATATATATAAGGAGAGATAGATATATATATATATATATATATATACAGAGGGAGAGAGAGAGATAGGGACAGATATACACATATTTATATATAGAGAGAGAAGAAGAGAGAGAGAGACAGATATACACATATTTATATAAATATATATCTGTATATGTGTGTGTGTGTGTGTATCTGTCCCTATCTCTCTCATTCCTTATATATTATATATATATATATATATATATATATATATATATATATATATATATATATACACACACACACACACCAGTCGGTAGAGTGTTCGGCTAGAAACCACAAGGTTCCTAGTTCGATACCGGTCCCCGCCAACAGCGTATGAGTAGCACAGGGATCTGTGCGGTAAAGTAAGGAGCTGATGGTAGGTGTGGTGCTCCACCTCAGATGCTAAAACAATCTCCTTGGTCTGGTCTAGCGCTATTGAAAAGGGGATAGACTCCCTCGCTAACTGGCTGATACCGACTTTAGGCCGCCCGTCGACTTTACTTTACTTTACTTTATATATATACATGGCATAATACCCATGAAAATAACAGGGCTATTTATGCATGGATCAACACTTTCACCTAACAGATTAGAGTGTAGTATCTGTGCACACTTCTTAGGATTGAAGTGTTGCTCTTTGACACTCTGTCTTGAATCAGATTGTAATATCAGTACAATCCTACTTGTGATCAAAGTGTTACTCGTCATCCGTCAGTCAAGGATTAGAGTGTTGTATCTATTCACTCTGCTTAAGATTGAAGTATTGCTTCTCAGAAATATTTATCTATTAAAATTATAGGGCTATTTATGCATGAATCAACCCTTTCAGCTCCAATTATAGTGTAGTATCTGCGCACATTTCTTAGGATCAAAGTTTTCTCTGGCACTCTACCTAGAATTAGAATGTAATATCAGTATATCCTGCTTAGGATCAAAGGGGTAATCATCAGTCTTCTATCAATGCTCAGTGTTGTACCTGCACACTATCTTTAGGGCTGAAGTATTGCTCCTCAGGAATATGTATATAAGTAAGTAAAGTAAGTAAAGTTGGGGCGGCCTAATGTCGGTATGAGCCATACAGCGAGGGAGTCTATACCCTTTTCACTAGCGCTAGACCAAGGAGATTATTTTAGCGTCTGAGGTGGAGCGCCACACCTACCATCAGCTCCTTACATTACCGCACATATCCCTGTGCTAATCATAATGCTGAGTTGACGAGGGCTGGTATCGAACTAGGAACCTTGTGGTTTCTAGCCGAACGCTCTACCGACTTAGCTAACCCGGCCCTTAATATGTATATATATATATATATAAATTGGTTATGTATAAACTTTGTTCTGTTGAACATTGGTTTTTTGGGTATTATGAGCATGGAAAAAACAGAACAAAAACAAAAAAAAAAAAACAGAGAGAGAGAGGGAGAGAGAGAGAGAGAGATTATATTATGTATCACAATACTCATGAAAATGAATGGACTATCTATGCATAGATCAAAACTTTCACCTACAATTAGTGTGTAATATCTGCACATGCTGCTTAGGCTAATAGTATTGCTTCCTCGTACTTAGCCTCGGATCAGAATATAAAATCAATACATCCTGCTTAAGATCAAAGGGTCCCATCTTCAGTCCTCTGTCAATCCTCTATGTTGTATGTGCACACTATGCAAATGATTGAGGTATTGCTCCTCAGCAATATATGCATATATCTATAATAGGTATATTTGGGCAGTATTTTTTCTTTTATGCATATTTTGTTGAACTCGATGGACATTTCTTGTCTGACAAGTTTACTTTTATCCTTTCCAATTGTCTGGCCATCTTTTTAATATCAGGGTGGAATTGGTGTATGAATCCACCAAAGGTTCTTACACAAGTACTTTCTGCAATACTTAGTGCCATCATCAGGTGTGAAGTGGTAAGATGTTTCCATGGTTCTTTTTAAACAAACAGTAGCAGTAGGAATAAGTAGTAGGAGGGGCTCACAAGTTTCTAAGAATGTTATGGGGATGGTAGGAGGATAATTGGTGGGAAAGTATAGGCATTTGAGAAAATATTGGCTGGTTTTCGAAGTTTATCTTGTTTAAGGTGGGTTTTTGTTTTTGTTTAATGTATAGGGCTTTGAGTATTTGAAGTTTGTTTTTTTTCTTTGTGCAGTATATGTGTGTTTTCAATTATAATTTTCACACCTGATGATGGCACTAAATAGTGCAGAAAGTACTAGAGTAAGAACCTACAGTGGATAAATAAACTTGTCAGACAAGAATTGTCTGTCGAGTTCAACAAAACATGCATATATATATATATATATATATATATATATATATATATATATATATTTTAATAGATAGATAACTAAAGACATATATTTGTATATATACCATAATACTCATGAAAATTATTGGACTATTTATACATGGATCAGGACCCTCTCCTATGATTAGCGTAGTATCTGCGCACATTGTTTAGGATCAACGTGTTGCTCTCAACATTGTGCATAGACAGAGGGATGAGGATTTATCCATCAAAAAATAAAATTGATTCCGAGTTAGCGAGGGTTAGTGAGATGTTTTAGAAGTCACTGAGAGTGTGTCCATTACTCGCAGCCAAGGAGAGGTTTTCAAAGTTGTGGATTAAATCCGCTTTCCGCAGTTGACGGTAATAAAATTTTGAGTGGTATCCACTTTCAGCAGAAGTCTAAGATTCTGTAGATATCAATAAATGTTTCTGTGGTTTCTAAATATCTTGGAGACCTTACATCTGTGATTACCCTCATAGCCTAACAGTAAGGAGCCTGAGTGATAATAAATCAATCGGGTTTCATCCCAGCTGGAAGTAGCCTGCAAATGTTTAGCCACACTGAAGAGACATGATAGGTCAAAACACAGTGCTGTAGAGGACTATATATGCTCCCTACCCCTGGTGGGTAGAGCGCTTTGGAGGGGATTTTTGCTGACAACTGCCGACTAAGCTTAAATAGGCAATGCTCTCCTATAATACGGATAGAGTACTCTCTTGCAGCCTTTACATATATACATATTTTTGGAGGATATGTGCTTAATTGAAGTCATACCTAATTTTGAAAATTAATTAGTTAGTAATTAATGAATTTAGGTGGGCATATATGTTCAAATGTAAGGCTAAACAAATCAAGAAAATGTCAATCCCTGAATGTACATTTCGACCTATTAGGTCTCATCAGCAAGGTTAAATGTACATTCAGGGATTGACATTTTCTCGATTTGTTTAGCCTTACATTTGAACATATATGCCCACCTAAATTCATTAATTACTAACTAATTAATTTTCAAAATTAGGTATGACTTCAATTAAGCACATATCCTTCAAAAATTTTCGGCTTAAAGCCATATGAAAATAAACACATTTGTTTGTTTACTTAACCTCATATATACATATGTATAGGAGTAAAATGAGGAAATCAATCCGACAGTATGTGGAGAAATGTAGACAAACACTGGATGTTACACTGGATGGAAGTTTATTATTGGTTGTAGTGTCGACGTTTGAATGTTTCGGTTTATATGGAAACCTTCTTCAGGACAATATGAAATAAGTATTTTCCAGCTCAACTCATTCAAAAACATCCATCATCTTTTTAATAATAAAAATCTTTTTTCCTTTACTTGTTTCACATTGTCCTGAAGATGGTTTCTATATAAACTGAAATGTTTAAACATCGACACTACGACCAATAATAAACTTTCATCCAGTGTAACATCCTGTGCTTTTGAACATTTCTCCACATTCATATGTATGTATTTATCAGTTAAAATTCTCTTTGCAGTCTGTTGGTGCTGATGATAGCTGAGGGGTAAGAAGACTGACTGATGATAAATCAATCAAGTTTCTATTCTGGCTTGAGGTAGCCTGCAAATGGCAAAGCCTCACTGAAGAGACATCATACATTGAAACATGGTGTCTGTGGATGTATATATATATATATATATATATATATATATATATATTGCTTTTAAAAGTGGATTCATTTTCTCAAAAGATCTTTTTTCTTTTATGTCTTGTCAGAAAAAATCTGTAAGATGAACAACAGGATGACTGCATAAGGTCAAATACATATAGGGGAGTAAAAGATATATATATATATATATATATATATATATATATATATATATATATATATATATATATATATATATATATTATATAATTATATATATATATATATATATATATATATATATATATATATATATATATAGAGAGAGAGAGAGAGAGAATTTATATATATATATATATATATATATATATATAATTTATATATATATATATATATATATAAATATATACTATATATATCTATCTATCTATCTATCTATCTATATATATATATATATATATATATTCTTTTACCCCCTCCCCTTTTTTTCTCTCTAATCATTTTATTTTGTCTTCTACAGTATTTGACCTTCTGCAGTCCCACACACACACACACACACACACACACACACACACACACACACACATATATATATATATATATGTATTTATTTATTCAACTAAGAATATTTACTGCCATCTTTATCATGGTCTAATCTTTAGAATCTTTAGAATTGGATGTTTTTATCTTTAAACTTTTATTCCCTAATATTCTATGCTATTGTAGAGGGAATTAGGAAAATAATTTTCATGTACGGTTCAAAAAATATCCCCAATGATTCAATGCTATGAATTTATGTAAGAATATTTGGGGAATTCATGTTATTTCTTTTATTAAAAGTCATATCAGTGAATCGTAGAGAATTTTCTTTAAACCTTATTTTTCTTCTTTTTCCTCCACCCTCCCCCATCACACAGAGTTGGAATTAGTTAGAATTTTTATTGTGTTTTTTTTTTCTTTAGTGATTGTGAAATTGAAAGACATAAATGCAATTGCTACCAGTGTCAGATTAAGATTTTGAAGGCCCCTCGGCTACAACTATTTGCGAGGCCTCCAGTGATATTTTCAAAATGAGAAAAATTAAAGATATATCAGGTTTATTTTTTACATGGCAAACCACAATTAGAATTAAAACATTTGTTTTGTATAATTTCTTGGAAATATAAATAAATCCTTTTCAGTTATTAGGAGAGCTTTTTTGGGTTATTTGGATTATTTGGACTATTGTCATTATCTTTATTGTTATCTGTACAATGTTTTGGCCAATGTCCTCTCCGGCCTTCTTCAGGTATTTCTTGTTGGACTCAGGAGCCATCTCAAACTCAGGATAAGAGAAAAAAGTCCATAGCAAAAGATATGTGCATACTTTTCTTTTCTTCATTGTGCTTTTGGCTGTCTGAAGATTCTGGCTTCTTTTAAAAAGGAGCCAGTTGAAATGAATTTATTATAAGCCAAATGACTGGTCTCTAAGTTTTTCCTTTATATGAATTTATATATATATATATGAGGATACAAGTTAAAAGAAAGGAAATGAATCCGACAGTATGAGTATAGATAAAAGGATATGAAAACAACACAATATGCTGTTAAAGTGAAAAGAATTTTATATCATATTCATAGCTAATATTGAACAATATTTCGATTTATAAAAATCATCCTCAGAGCTTGTTTATACTCCGGACTTATCAATAGCGGAGATGAAAATAATATGAATTCAAAATGAAATAAAATACCTATGAAATAATCTCTCCACAAATCATTACTAACAGCAGGCAACATCAATGTTTTCGTTTTGAATTCATATCATTTTCGTCTCCGCTATTGATAAGTCCGGAGTATAAACAAGCTCTGAAGATGATTTTTATAAATCGAAATATTGTTCAATATTAGCTATGAATATGATATAAAAACTTTTCTCTTTAACAGCATATTGTGTTGATTTTATATCCTTTTATCTATACTCATATATATGAGGAGTAAAGAATTGGGTGAAAATAGAGGGAAAATGCGGATAAAACAACACAACTACATTCAAATGATATTTCATCTTTTGCAAAGCTTTTTCGAATTTTGTCTTCAGAATAATTGAATTTTGTAGTTGTGTTGTTTTATCTGCATTTTTCATCTATTTTCAACCATAT
>CM042151.1:57723545-57753545 GCA_023376005.1 Doryteuthis pealeii | reverse complement strand
AATACATTAAAATGAATATACATTTTATATTTATATTTTTTTGTATTTATTAATTTTATTTGTTTATTTTTATTTATTTAGTTATTTAACTAGTTAATTAGTAGCATTGTAGTGGTTTTGTTTGGTTTCTTTGTTTAATGGTATATCAACCTTCATGGGTTATCTAATTCTTTGCCAATCAAATTTCACCCACAGCTGTACCAAATTTTCTTGGTATTTTTTGCCTGCATAATGGGATATTTCAAAGTTCACTATCTATTCACCAAAATATGGCAGGGGTGTTCACATACTGATTTTTCAATGTAAACAAGTGACACATGTGAGAGTCATTGCCAGCGGCTTACGGTAGGATTGTAGTAGTAGGAGAGCTGATGTGAGCAGCTTAAAGTAGGCAAAGAGTTAATGCCCTACACATCCTTGTAGAAGAATAGTCATCATCATCAAGTCCTGCTGCATCTGGTGGTGAGGCTTTGATTCCCATGAATCTCTCTTGCCACCTGTCCCTATCGGTCATTGCACCTGATAAATCCTCTGCATAGAAAGTATAACTACCTATGTATACTCATATACTTATCTTTATACAGAAATACTTGTTATGTAATGGTTATCATCATGGAGGCGCGTGGTCTAATGGTTAGAGTTGTAGGAAATGGATTTCGTCAACCTGAGTTCAATTCCTGGATGAAGCTGTTTGCATTTCACATAGGGCTAATACCCTTGGGAAAGATATGAATCCAATTCTCCCTCCAGCTATGGGTAAATAGCAAGGCATACTGGGCTCTCTAACCATGGCTAGGTAACCAGTCTAGGAGAAGGAAAACTCTGAATTCAAAATTGTTAAACTCTGCTTAAGAAATTGGCCGTGTGTCGCATCCTGCTCATGCGGAGGGGTTGGTAAATATATATATAATGGTTATCATCATAGGAAATAGACCCATTGACCTGAGTTCAAATCCTGAACTAGGCTGTTTGCATTTAACATAGTGCTAATACCCTTGGGAAAGGTATTAATTCAACTATTCTTCCACCAGTGATGGCTAATTAGTTGGGTAGACTGGGCTCTTTAACCTTAGCTCTTTAACCGGCCAAGGAAAACTGAATTCAAACCAGTTGTATTCAGCTAAAGAATTGACCTTGTGTCATATACCGAAAATGGTATATGATAGACATACATATATACACACACAGACACAGACACACACACCCACACACACATACATGCATTCCAACATGCACACAAACACAGACACGCACACAAAGTACACACCCACACACACTCATCTACTATATAAATGGCGAATTCTATCTGTCTGTCAGTGTATCTGCGCATAACCATATGCCATCTACATCAGAGATCCGATCATGAGGAAACTTTCACACATGTTAAGCTAATATTCAGGAACATGACTGGCTAATTGGATTTTAATAAAAATCAATGATGACCTGGGGACATCTTTACAGTGAGGGGGGAAAGAAAGACATTTCATTGAGTGAGGGGGGAGAGCAGATACTATTGTTGTTAAACCCTTTCCCCCCACTACTTTCTATTCTTATACATTTTTTTATGGACTCTCGTCGATTTCGACGCATGAGGGTTCATACAATGAACAACCCACACAGTAATTTGTTTATAGTGGTGAAGGCTTGTGTTGGACCTTCCGCACTTTTTGGCACAGTCGATAGGAAAGAATTGGTGCATCACGAATGCCACAAACCCAATCAACGACTGACCTCAGGTTTTTCAAATTCAGAGTTTTCCTCTCCTAGACTGGTTACCTATCCAGGTTAAAGAGCCCAGTCTGCCCTTACTATTTTATCCATAGCTGGAAGGGAGAATATATGGATTCATACCTTTCCCAAAGGTATTAGCACTATGGAAATTCAAACAGCCTTGTCTGGGATTTGAACTCGGGTCGACAATTCATTTCCCACGACTCTAACCATTATGCCACGCACTTCTATTCTTATACATAAGTTTGTTGAATAAGTTCAATACTCTTTAAGCTCAAACTTCCTCAGCTTATTGACTTTAAATAAAGAAAGCTGGATAGAAGAAGGACTTATGACTTAAACAGCTATTGATAGTTCAACACAAAAATTGATTTGCATTAAACACGCATAACAAAGATTGGTATTGAAAATCCAGTATTGGCTCCCAGGTTCACTAGCATTTTCAGGCACACTCTGGGAACTGTGAATAACCCTACCATAGCTGTGTATTATTGGGTACTGCAGCTAATATATAAAAGGTATTTGACACTTTGAATTCAGAAGAAAATTAACATTCCATTCATTGTTCATTTCTATCTTGGAAAATACAGCTTGAAACTTGGTACTTTTTGACACACCTTTGATAAATACAGCTTTAAATCTGTACTTTTGGAAAAAAATTAACATTCCATTTATTGTTCATTTCTATCTTGGTAAATACAGCTTTAAAATCTGTACTTTTTGACACACTTTGTATTGTGAAAAAAATTAACATTACATTTATTGTTCATTCCTATCTTGGAAAATACAGCTTGAATCTTGGTACTTTTTGACACACCTTGTATTGTGAAAAAAATTAACATTACATTTATTGTTCATTCCTATCTTGGTAAATACAGCTTCAATCTCAATACTTTTTTGATACACCTAGTATGCGTGTTTGTGTTTGTGTGTATATGGTAATGAAAACTAAGTAAAATCAGATTGATACGTTTCACAACAGGGATAGAAGCAAACATGTCAGTCTGGTTTCCTATGCTCTTTTTCTTTCTTATCTCTCACACACATGCATATATATATATATATATATATATATATATATAAGTAAAAGTAAAGTCGTCGGGGCGGCCTAAAGTCGGTATCAGCCAGTCAGCGAGGGAGTCTATCCCCTTTTCAATAGTGCTAGACCAAGGAGATTGTTTTTTAGCATCTGAGGTGGAGCGCCACACCTACCATCAGCTCCTTACTTTACCGTACAGATCCCTGTGCTACTCATACGCTGAGTTGGCGGGGACCGGTATCGAACTAGGAACCATGTGGTTTCTAGCCAAACGCTCTACCGACTGAGTTAACCCGGCCCGATCCTATATACCCATACCCAGCTATGGGTAAATAGTAAGGCAGACTGGGCTCTTTAACTTTGGTTAGGTAACCAGTTTAGGAGAAAGAAAACTCTGAATTCAAACCTGTCAAACTCCACTAATGAAATAGACCTTGTGTCACATCCTGCTCGTGCAGAGTGGTTGGTAAATATATATATATTTATATATATATATAGTCATTCACAGATACCATGTTTCCACTAAGGAGTTGAGTTTTAAATGACAAATACATACATCGGTGTATGTATTTTATGATCACCAGAGACCTAAAATCTGTAAAAAAGACGAGCCTTGTTTTTTTACGCTAGCTTTGAAAGTCAATTAAAGTCACCCCTAGAGAGCTCTACTGGGTTTTAGGAGCATATAATAGTCATCTGCAGACACTGTGTTTCGACGTTTCACATCTCTTCAGTGTGGTTAGACCCAGCAACTGCTTCTAGCCAGAAGCGAAACCCAACTGATTTTTCATCAGTCCGGTTCCTTAACCTTTTGGCCGTCGTATGTATACATACATATATACACACTCTTCAAAAAACCTCGACACATCCATTTGTTCGTAGTGACAACACACTTAAGATTCTCATAGAAGTGAAAATGTGTACATAAGGATATTAAAATACTCTGCCTCTTACACATTTCTTCACTAAACAAGCTATTTTACGAATACACACTTATACTCGAGACACTTTCTTACACAGGGAATCTCTTATCTTAAATTCATTCATAACTTTCTCTTAACATTTTTACATTGCTTAATATAGTCTCACTCTCATGCATTGAAATACGCACACTATAAATGTACACTGAAAATGTGTACATAAGGATATTAAAATACTCTGCCTCTTACACATTTCTTCACTAAACAAGCTATTTTACGAATACACACTTATACTCAAGACACTTTCTTACACAGGGAATCTCTTATCTTAAATTCATTCATAACTTTCTCTTACACATTTTTACATTGCTTAATATAGTCTCACTCTCATGCATTGAAATACGCACACTATAAATGTACACTGAAAATGTGTACATAAGGATATTAAAATACTCTGCCTCTTACACATTTCTTCACTAAACAAGCTATTTTACGAATACACACTTATACTCGAGACACTTTCTTACACAGGGAATCTCTTATCTTAAATTCATTCATAACTTTCTCTTACACATTTTTACATTGCTTAATATAGTCTCACTCTCATGCATTGAAATACGCACACTATAAATGTACACTGAAAATGTGTACATAAGGATATTAAAATACTCTGCCTCTTACACATTTCTTCACTAAACAAGCTATTTTACGAATACACACTTATACTCAAGACACTTTCTTACACAGGGAATCTCTTATCTTAAATTCATTCATAACTTTCTCTTACACATTTTTACATTGCTTAATATAGTCTCACTCTCATGCATTGAAATACGCACACTATAAATGTACACTGAAAATGTGTACATAAGGATATTAAAATACTCTGCCTCTTACACATTTCTTCACTAAACAAGCTATTTTACGAATACACACTTATACTCGAGACACTTTCTTACACAGGGAATCTCTTATCTTAAATTCATTCATAACTTTCTCTTACACATTTTTACATTGCTTAATATAGTCTCACTCTCATGCATTGAAATACGCACACTATAAATGTACACTGAAAATGTGTACATAAGGATATTAAAATACTCTGCCTCTTACACATTTCTTCACTAAACAAGCTATTTTACGAATACACACTTATACTCAAGACACTTTCTTACACAGGGAATCTCTTATCTTAAATTCATTCATAACTTTCTCTCTCACATTTTTACATTGCTTAATATAGTCTCACTTTCATGCATTGAAATACGCACACTATAAATGTACACTGAAAATGTGTACATAAGGATATTAAAATACTCTGCCTCTTACACATTTCTTCACTAAACAAGCTATTTTACGAATACACACTTATACTCGAGACACTTTCTTACACAGGGAATCTCTTATCTTAAATTCATTCATAACTTTCTCTTACACATTTTTACATTGCTTAATATAGTCTCACTCTCATGCATTGAAATACGCACACTATAAATGTACACTGAAAATGTGTACATAAGGATATTAAGATACTCTGCCTCTTACACATTTCTTCACTAAACAAGCTATTTTACGAATACACACTTATGCTCGAGACACTTTCTTACACAGGGAATCTCTTATCTTAAATTCATTCATAACTTTCTCTTACACATTTTTACATTGCTTAATATAGTCTCACTCTCATGCATTGAAATACGCACACTATAAATGTACACTGAAAATGTGTACATAAGGATATTAGAATACTCTGCCTCTTACACATTTCTTCACTAAACAAGCTATTTTACGAATACACACTTATACTCGAGACACTTTCTTACACAGGGAATCTCTTATCTTAAATTCATTCATAACTTTCTCTTACACATTTTTACATTGCTTAATATAGTCTCACTCTCATGCATTGAAATACGCACACTATAAATGTACACTGAAAATGTGTACATAAGGATATTAGAATACTCTGCCTCTTACACATTTCTTCACTAAACAAGCTATTTTACGAATACACACTTATACTCAAGACACTTTCTTACACAGGGAATCTCTTATCTTAAATTCATTCATAACTTTCTCTTACACATTTTTACATTGCTTAATATAGTCTCACTCTCATGCATTGAAATACGCACACTATAAATGTACACTGAAAATGTGTACATAAGGATATTAGAATACTCTGCCTCTTACACATTTCTTCACTAAACAAGCTATTTTACGAATACACACTTATACTCAAGACACTTTCTTACACAGGGAATCTCTTATCTTAAATTCATTCATAACTTTCTCTTACACATTTTTACATTGCTTAATATAGTCTCACTCTCATGCATTGAAATACGCACACTATAAATGTACACTGAAAATGTGTACATAAGGATATTAGAATACTCTGCCTCTTACGCATTTCTTCACTAAACAAGCTATTTTACGAATACACACTTATACTCAAGACACTTTCTTACACAGGGAATCTCTTATCTTAAATTCATTCATAACTTTCTCTTACACATTTTTACATTGCTTAATATAGTCTCACTCTCATGCATTGAAATACGCACACTATAAATGTACACTGAAAATGTGTACATAAGGATATTAGAATACTCTGCCTCTTACACATTTCTTCACTAAACAAGCTATTTTACGAAATACACACTTATACTCAAGACACTTTCTTACACAGGGAATCTCTTATCTTAAATTCATTCATAACTTTCTCTTACACATTTTTACATTGCTTAATATAGTCTCACTCTCATGCATTGAAATACGCACACTATAAATGTACACTGAAAATGTGTACATAAGGATATTAAAATACTCTGCCTCTTACACATTTCTTCACTAAACAAGCTATTTTACGAATACACACTTATACTCGAGACACTTTCTTACACAGGGAATCTCTTATCTTAAATTCATTCATAACTTTCTCTTACACATTTTTTACATTGCTTAATATAGTCTCACTCTCATGCATTGAAATACGCACACTATAAATGTACACTGAAAATGTGTACATAAGGATATTAGAATACTCTGCCTCTTACACATTTCTTCACTAAACAAGCTATTTTACGAATACACACTTATACTCGAGACACTTTCTTACACAGGGAATCTCTTATCTTAAATTCATTCATAACTTTCTCTTACACATTTTTACATTGCTTAATATAGTCTCACTCTCATGCATTGAAATACGCACACTATATTTAATGATAACATCATTATTTTCACTATTTGAAAGAAAAACAATAACAATAAAAAAAAAAAAAAAGAGAGAAAACTGAAGCTGCTACAAAGACGAGTTATTGATGGTCGTGTTTGGAGAATAAAATGGCTACGTAGATAATGATGCTAGAGTAACAAATAAAAAAAGAAAGAATTAAAAGATAAAACAAAAAGAGAAAAAAAGGGACAACAAAACACAACAAACCCAAAAAACCTAAACGTAAGACAGAATATTGGAGAGAACCATAATGAGGTTGAAATAATGAGATAAAGAATTATAACAAAAGAAACGAAAGAAAAACAGAAAAGAAGGAAATAATGATATCAAGTGGTTTACTAATGATTCGCAGATAAAGCTATGGTGAAAAATATTATCTTCTCTTTTAGGACCCACCCTCACCCACCTCCCACCTTTTATTTCTTTTAATTTCTTTCTTTCTTTTTTTATTCTTTTTGTTCCCTTTCTTCTTCTTCTTCTTCTTCTTCTTCTTCTTCTTCTTCTTCTTCTTCTTCTTCTTCTTCTTCTTCTTTACAGGAGGCTTTGATGACAAGAACACAGTTTCGTTCTCTTTTTTTTCTTTTTAAGACTTTGTTTTTTCTTTCTTGATCTTTTATTATTATTTTTTTTCTTTTTTTTTTCTTTTTTGCTCAGTTTCTGATCTGTCTTTTATAAGTGGAGTAAATTTTATGGAGAATAAGGAGTTGTATGAAGAAGAAGAAGAAGAAGAAGAAGAAGAAGAAGAAGAAGAAGGGTCGTAAAAGAAATTAGAAAATAAAAAACAAAATTAAAGAAGAAGAAGAAGAAGAAGAAGAAGAAGAAGAAGAAGAAGAAGAAGAAGAAAGAAAGAAGAAGAAGAAAAAACAAAAATAAAAAACAAAATTAAAGTTAAAGAAAGAAGAAGAAGAAGAAGAAGAAGAAGAAGAAGAAGAAGAAGAAGAAGAAGAAGAAGAAGATACATGAAAAAATAAAAAACAAAATTAAAGTTAAAGAAGAAGAAGAAGAAGAAGAAGAAGAAGAAGAAGAAAATAAAAAACAAAATTAAAGAAGAAGAAATAAAGAAATAAAAAACAAAATTAAAGTTATAGAAGAAGAAGAAGAAGAAGAAGAAGAAGAAGAAGAAGAAGAAGAAGAAGAAGAAGAAGAATCGAAAAAAAAATTAAAGTTAAAGAAGAAGAAGAAGAAGAAGACAAAGAAGAAGAAGACAAAGAAGAAGAAAGTTTGAAAAAGAAATAAATTAGAAAAAGATGAATAAACTTTAAAAAAACAGCAAAGGAATGATTATTATTGAATTATTAATGTTGATTATGATGATAATGTTGATGATGATTTTGTTGAGTGTTAATTCCAATGAAGACTACAACAATGTGGATGATAAGGTAAAAAAAAAAAAAAAACAGGAAAAGAAAGAGAGTGAGAGGAGAAGGAGGAGGAGAGACGTAAGTGGAGGAGTAATATGTAAAAAAAAAAAAAAGAAGTAAAGTGTCCTCCATTTTCTGAAGTGGATGGAAAATGATTGCCGTAGACATTAAAGGGGTAAGAAAAAAGAAAAAAGGGAGAAGAAAAAAGAAAAAAGATCTTTTCTTTCACTTCTAATTTCTCCTCATCTTTTGTTCCTCAGCTACTTAAATTTGTACTCAGTAATCATAATACCTTCTAATTTAGCACTACTACTACTACTACTACTACTACTACTACCATTGCACCCCCCTTTCCATACCCACCTTCTCTATTATTAATGCTTAATGTAATTGTAATAATAATCATATTTATCATTAATATTACTACTAAAGGAATGTCAGTCTTTTTTATGTAACTAATTGGCAGATTGGTCTCTAACAGTATAACTACTCTCACGACAACTACTCCCATTCATTTCTTCTTCTTCTTCTTCTTCTTCTTCTTCTTCTTCTTCTTCTTCTTCTTTTGTTCTTCTTCTTTTGTTCTTCTTCTTCTTTTTCTTTTTCTTCTTCATCTTATTACTGTTGATATAATTACATTCATTCAATTATTACACAAGTCATAAGTAAGTGACAGCAAGTCTCCACACACAACTCCAGCACTCTTCTCAGTATTCTAGATGTCATTATTCCCCCAAAACAGCAGCTATACGGCCACTTACCTCCTATCTCACAAGCCATCAAATTAAGATGAACAAGACATGCTGGACACCGCTGGCGAAGCACTGACAAGAACTAAGTCGTCAGGGTGGCCTAAAGTCGGTATCAGCCAATCAGCGAGGGAGTCTATCCCCTTTTCACTAGCGCTAGACCAAGGAGATTGTTTTTGGCGTCTGAGGTGGAGTGCCACACCTACCTTCAGCTCCTTACTTTACCGCACAGATCCCTGTGCTACTCATACGCTGAGTTGGCGAGGGCCAGTATCGAACTAGCAACCTTGTGGTTTCTAGCCGAACGCTCTACCGACTGAGCTAACCCGGCCCTTCCCATTTATTCCTTCTATTATTATGGAGTTTTTCACACAGGCCAAGTTTTTATGGGCCATCCTTTGGCCTTCAAGCAAGAGCGCTTGTCGAATGGAATTGGATCCTTGGTAAAGAGTCCTCCGATAATGAATCCTTTGGTTCTTCTGGTAAAGAGTCCTCAGTTTCTTCGTCTATTGTTGTAAGTTCCTCCTCAATGATTGCAAGTGGACTGTGGCAAGTATCAGTGTTTAAGTAATGTATCAGCCACGCAGTATGGGCAGTGATTGGCTAAGGAATAGACCACATAACCTCGCCTAGTCTATAAATTCAGGGTGGGAATTGGAGCACACCTTATATCCAAAATATTCCAACAGCCATAGCCAGTGGTTCACTGGAGACTAAGTGACAGCAAGTCTCCTCAGGTCTTCAAAACACTTCTGAGTATACTAGCCAATCCCAATAGTGCTGTAGTTTAGATGGTCTCAATTCTTCCTCTGATTTCTAATTCACCCAAATTCTTTTTCAGAGCTTTGGGGAGCAATGAAAGTTTATTGCTTATGAGCTCCTCCTTACTTCACCAGCAGTGGCCAGGATTTCTTGCCCCTCTTGCTTGGATGGTTTGGGAGATTGGAGGTAAGTGGCCGTACAGCTACTGTTTTGTAGGGTGCTGCTTCCAAGATTTGTTCAAAACAGCATGCAGCATCCTTGCTTTTTCTCCAAGTATTTCATTGGTGCAACCATACAGTAGTACTGATACTGCTAAAGCCTCAAATAGTGCTAACTCATGATACTTAATTGTGCAATGTGCAATGATGATTTGTGAGATGGGAAGTAAGTGGCTGTACAGCTACTGTTTTGTAGGGTGCTGCTTCCAAGATTTGTTCAAAACAGCACACAGTATACTTGCATCTTCTCCAAACATTTTGTTAAAGTTCAAGTGGTGCAACCATATAATAGTACTGACATGAGTACAGCTTGGAAAAATTCATATCAACCTTCATGGGTTATCTAATGGGTGATACAACTGCTGTTTTGTGGGGTGCTGCTTCCAGGATTTGTTCAAAACAGCACGCAGCATCCTTGTGTAGTTCCCATCTAGCTTTTTCTTCAAGTATTTCATTGGTGCAACCATACAGTAGTACTTATACAGCTAAAGCCTCAAATAGTGCTTAACTCATGATACTTAGTTGTGCAATGTGCAATGATGGTTTGTAAGATGGGAAGTAAGTGGCTGTACAATTGCTGTTTTGTTCAAAGCAGCATTCTTGTGTAGTTTCCATCTAGCTATTTCTCAAAGTGTTTCATTAGAGTTCAAGTGGTACAACCATTATCTATTATTATCTATTATCGGCATTGCAGTCTCGGAAGACTATATAGTTCTTGTGCCCCTGAAGTTACAGTCCCTTGTGACTGTGAAGTCCAAAGTTCAAAAACAGCCTCAACCGCAGATGTCGCATGTGAAGGCTGTCCCTGAATATGTTGATGTGCCTGTGTTTTGTTGCCGGTGCTTTCTTCTGGACCTCTTGGCTTAATGGTGTTGTGCCAGGATGACTTCAGACATGAACAGTCCTCTATGGAGAGCCTTTTTGATACAACCATACAATAGTACTGGTTACAACCTCAGATAGTTTCCATCTAGCTATTTCTCCAGGTATTTCAATAGAGCTCAAGTAGTACCACCATACAATAGTTCTAACATGGCTACAGACTCAGATAGAGTTAAGTCATTACACATAGTTGTGCAATGTGTAACTATATCCAATTCATGTACCACATTCAAAATCAGTTTTTTTTTCACTTTGTGGACACCCCTTGTATATATATGGTATATATAGCAGAT
The DNA here is from genome assembly GCA_023376005.1 of Doryteuthis pealeii. NCBI lineage: Eukaryota > Metazoa > Mollusca > Cephalopoda > Myopsida > Loliginidae > Doryteuthis > Doryteuthis pealeii. Next base: position 57,742,349 of record CM042151.1, on the reverse strand, counting down.
AAAAAAATAAGTTTTATATTAAGTATAGAACATCATTGAGAGCCTAAAAACTGTTTAGTCTTCAAAACATTGGAACTGTTGTTTTTTTTTTAATGTATCTCTGGGGGTTTGTAAATTTTACAATCAGATGAAAAGGTCTGTCAGGTGTCAGCATAGTCTTAGGTATTTCCGTCTTGTCCTGGATACGAGCCAACAGTTGTTGCAGTTTAAAAAAAGAAATAGACTGAGGCTGCGATCAAAACACATCACCTATTTTTCTCCGTTTTATGGTCTATCTTAAAATGAATCTGCCAAAAATGAAATTTCTTTAAAATCTCTATTTATTCGTCTTTTCCAGCCAGACAGAATGTGGCAGAAGGTCTTTTTAAAAAAAAAAAAAAAAAAAGACAATTATCTGAGAATGCACATACAATATCATGTACCGTATTTGACGGCATATAGGACGCACTTTTTTCCCAAAATTTTGGCTCAAAAAATTGCCTTGCATCTTATACATTGTAGGTGAAGTTTGAGACCTCCCATAGGCCTAGGCTAATCTTCTCTATGATGCTCACTAACCCAACTTACGCGTCTTTTACCTACCCTAAACTCCATGCATCCTTATTTTGTTGCTGATATTGTTATAATCAAGCACAGCTCGACTGTTTTCCACAATATATGGTTAAATACACTAAAAAATTTTTTCCTGTCCTGAATCTTATATGCCCGTGTATCTTATATGCCGTCAAATACAGTAATTATGGAAATAGATCATTAATTAGGACTGAGCCTATTCTAATAGTGACCACCTCCAGCGGAGTTTAACAGAGTTTGTTTGTCTAGCCAAGATTAAAGAGCCCAGTCTAGCCTACTAATTACCCATAGCTGGAGGGAGAGTAATTGGATTCATGTGCATTATATGCAAAACCATTTAATTCCACTGGCATAGGAGAGTATTGACGATACTTGCTGTCACTCTGACTCTAGTTAAAAACCACCAGTGACTCTTGGTGTGAAAACTTCACAAAGCAGAAGAAGAATTGAGAACATGCAGACAACAGCCTTATTGAAATTGACTAGAATACTCACAAGAGTCCAGGAGATCTAAGGAGACTTGTTGTCACTCAGACTCCAGTGAAAGATCATCAGCTCATGCTGGTGTGAGAAACTCACAAGGAGTGAAATAATAATAATAATAATAATAATAATAATTGTTCAAGAAACCAATTTTGACCGTACAACAAAATGATATATGCATAAACCAGAATCTGTTCTTGAGAATGAAAAAATAATAAAATTCTCTGGGACTTTGAGATAAGACAGATCACCTTATCCCAGCCAGAAACCAGATTAAAAAGAAAAAAAGGAACTTGTCAAATGGTACATTTTGCAGTCCCTGCAGATCACAGGGTGAAGATGAATGAAAACAAAAAGATAAACAAAAACTTGGACCATGCCAGAGAATTGAAAGAACTGTGGAAAGTGATACCAATTTTAATTGGGACACTTAGAAATGAGTCTGACAAAAGTCAATTTCTTATTTTTGACAGGTTTGAATTCAGAGTTTTTCTTTTCATAGACTAGTTGCCAAACCAAGGTTAAAGAGCCCAGTCTGTCCTACTATTTACCCATAGAGGGAGAAAAGTTGGATTCATACCTTTCCCAAGGGTATTAGCTCTATGTGAACTGTGGCTTCATCCAGGAATTGAACTCTTTAATATGCAGTGACATTTACTTTTATATTTTTTAAATTGAAATAGATCACTAAGTAGGCCTGAGTCTATTCTAGTAGTGACCAGTTTTGAATTCAGTTTTTCTTCTCCTAGACTGATTGCCTAACCAAGGTTAAAGAGCCAGTCTCCCTTACTACATACCCATTGCTGGGGGGAGAATAGTTGGATGCATACCTTTTCTAAGGTATTATTTGGATTATTTGGACTATTGTCCTCATCTTTATTGTTATCTGTACAGTGTTTCGGTCAAAGTGTCTTCTGGCCTTCTTCAGGTATTTCTTGTCAGACTTGGGAGCCTTCGCAAAGTTGGAAACCTTCTTGTCGTAATCAGGAGCCATCACTTTCCCAAGGGTATTAGCACAATGTGAAATGCAAACAGCCTCATCCAAGATTTGAACTTGGGCTGCCAAATCCATTTCCTAGGATGATAACCATTACACTATGTAGCAGTAGGAGTATAAGGCAAAAATATCTACAAACCAGATTTATAATTCACTGAAGAGGAATCTCTCCAAGAACTTTCCCAAGGGTATTAGCACAATGTGAAATGCAAACAGCCTCATCCAAGATTTGAACTTGGGCTGCTAAGTCCATTTCCTATGATGATAACCATTACACGACGGGGCCTCTACAGTAGGAGTAGGAGTATAAGGCAAAAAAAATCTAGAAACCAAATTTATAATTCACCAAGAGGAATCTCTCCAAGAACTTAGCTGTGCAATTGAACTCTTACCATATTTCTGATTTTCTTTCAACAGTCAATAAGATTAACTTCACACCCCAGGGAAACAAAAAGCCCTTATCTTAAGGCCATGACCTGGCTTTTCTGACCCTGGCTTTCACCTCTCCTTCATATAACTGCTTTTCCTCCCCAAGTTCACTTTCATCAAAATATGAACCTTACCGACCCCTGCCCACCATTCTTTCTTCGGACACACCCAGAATTGGCAAACATATTCCTCTTTCTAATCTTTTCTTGCATTGCAACTTAATCTATTTTTTTTCTTTTTCTTTTTTTTCTTTTTTTTTCTTTTCTTTTTTTGGATTCAATTTTATTGGGGTTGATAAGGTTATTCTACCTGAGTACTGAATGACCCCTGAAACCATTGGTTTTCCTGTCGTGGTAGTAGTAGCAGTTCGTAATGATATTGATAGTTCTGTGGAGGTAGGAGGGAATTTTTTTCTAATTAATGTTTTTCTAATTATTTCCATTATATCGAGAATCTGGATGAATTAAAAATTAACTTCAGCTCGAACACAGACCCCGCAAAATTATCATTCAATTGCAAATTGGAGTGGAAATTGCTCTATTAACTGTTTTTTGTTTTTTTTATGGCATATCAACCTCAGTGAGTTATTTAATACCAAAAAAATTTTGAAATAAATTCATTCTGAATGGACACTCAATGTCTATTTTTATAAACACATTTTTCCATTTGACCCCTAGATGGGACCCTAACAGGTACCTCCACTCAGGGCCAGAGTGGACCAGGGAGCAATGGTGATGAAGGAGTGCTCTACATTCCCCAGACCTCCAGAACTGGAACTTCACTAACAGATAGAGTTTAATGTCATACCTAGCACATGAAGACCTATGCCTTCTAGCACATATATGATAAAAAGAGGGTTGGGGCCTGCCATAAGGGTAATAGGGTTAGGACAATCATATAGGTGCTAGGGCTTGACGTGACCAGCTGATTGATCAGAGGGGACATCTCCAGCCACTCGCCTAGCCTAAAAAGGGCCTAAGTAGACTGTTGCATGTTATGGACTGCTCATCCACCAGGATTCCATCCTTAAGCCTCCAATTAAATGACCCACATGAATCAGGTTTCTTTTTTTATATAGTAATTAGATTATGTCAATTGCTATATATTTCAGACAGGAAGTGGTCTATGGCTTATACCAAGAATATCCAACATTAAACACAGAATTTTGATTTGTTTCTGCTGTTAAGATTTGAGATCATTTGAATGAGAATTGGTCAGTTTATTAGCTTATGAAATGACATCAATTTTTCTGAAACACCCTGTAAATCTCAAATGATCTCAAATTTTAACAGCATATGTACAAGCAACTCAAAATTCTATATTTGATATTTAAATTCCTTTCTTTCTATAGAGGAAACCCCTAAACCCCCTCTCCCAAAAAGACTGATCAAACATTGAATTTTGTGTTGTTTCTCCACGTGCCGTTAAAATTTGAGATCATTTAGATAAGAATTGGTCATGTTATTAAATTACAAAATGATATAAATTTTTCTGAAATACGCGGTACGTCTCAAATTACATCAAATTTTTGAAAAATCTGGTATATAAATTTTTTTTTTCTTTTAAGTGAATAGATAAATTTTATCATCTATTTTGCAAAGTTCAAAAAAAATGTTTATGATATCAAAAATTTTAAAAAATACATAATATGGTAGACAGACATTTTTGTGGTATATGATATCTCAAGTTTTAAAAAATACATAATATGTTAGATAGACATTTTTGTGGTATATGATATTTAAAAAGATACATAATATTAGACATATGATATCTAAAGTAAAAAAATACATTATATGGTAGATAGACATTTTTGTGGTATATGATATCTCAAGTTTTAAAAAATACATAATATGGTAGAAAGATATGTCAAGTTTAAAAAAAAATACATAATATGGTAGAAAGACATTTTTGTGGTATATGATAAAGTTTAAAAAATACTCATTTTTGTGGTATGTTTTAAAAAAATACATAATATGGTAGATAGACATTTGTGGTATATGATATTTAAAAAGATACATAATTGTAGACAGACATTTTTGTGGTATATGATATCTAAAGTTTTAAAAAAATACATAATATGATAGACAGACATTTTGTGGTATAAGATTTTACAAGGTATATGTTTTTAGTAAGTCTGAATGTCAGAACTCTAATAGTACCCCTCTCTCTCTCTCTCTCATGTATATATATATATATATATATATATATATATATATATATATATATTTTTTTTTTTTAAGTGAATGAATAAGTAGTTTCCTGTAACATATTCATATTCATTGCACAAGAACCGCTGTCCCAAAAAGTAAATAAAAGATCCAAGTACTTTTTCCAAGGACATTTATTAAGTAGAACTGGCTCCCAAAAGTCTGCATACTCCAACACAGAAACATGATCTGCTATATTCTTATGTTTTCTCACTTTGAAAGACACAAGGGGAACAGAGTAATTTGCAACTGCTATGTTAAATTAACTATTCCCGAGAGATCTCATTGTTTCTCTCTTCCGAGGTTTCATCAGAAATTATTAAGAGGAAAAACAAACAATTCCATTCTCATTATTTAGGTACTGTATGACAGATATATTAACTGGCTGTGAATACTCGACAACAAGTCATCAGACTATATGTGGAAAACAATGTTGTAAATCATTGAAATATTTCTAACTAACTGATTCTTCATGAAAATCTATCTTCTAACTTTACTAGAATCACATGACTTTCTCATTCAATGAAAGCCAAGCTTTCATATAACCTTGGGGTCATCACCTATCAAGCAAACCTTTATTATTTAGATTTCATTATTTATTCTTTGAAAGTTATAGTATTTTGAAGTTGACAATTTCATTGAAAAAACTAAAGGTAAAATTTGTGTGTACAAATCTATCATGGAAAATTGGCATCTTAATGGTTAGAATCTTTTATAAACTGAACTTGTTACAATTTTTGTTGCCATTTTTAGGCTGCAGATGAGAGCACTTTACGGTGGAAATCCTTTGTGTTCCTTAATGAAGAATCTTTGGTTGTTCCTTAGTGTTAGGCAGAGTCCTTGGTTTTCCTCAGTAATCCTTAGAGTTAGGTAAAATCCTTGTGTTCCTTAGTGTTAGGTAGAATCCTTTAGTTGTTCCTCAGTGTTCCTTAGTGTTGGGTAGAATCCTTTGGTTGTTCCTCGGTGTTCCTTAGTGTTGGGTAGAATCCTTTGGTTGTTCCTCGGTGTTCCTTAGTGTTGGGTAGAATCCTTTGGTTGTTCCTCAGTGTTCCTTAGTGTTGAGCAGAATCCTTTGGTTGTTCCCTTAGTGTTAGGTAGAATCCTTTGGTTGTTCCTCGGTGTTCTTAGTGTTAGGTAGAATCCTTTGGTTGTTCCTCGATGTTCCTTAGTGTTGGGTAGAATCCTTTGGTTGAGCAGAGTCCTTGGTTGCAGATTCGTTCATCCACGTCGAATATGGGCAAATGAATGGCTTTCAAGATCAACGATTAAATAGTTAACTAACGACGTATTTGAGCGTGTTGAATGACTTGCTTTAATCCACACATCCACGCAGAGTCTATAACTTTAAGTGGTAGACTTCACCACATCTTATATTACAAAACAATCCAACAGAACTACACTACATACCAATAATAGATACCGCTAGTCTATTATTTAACAGACTGAACAAGAAAATTTTTTTATTACTTGCTAATTCTAAATCCAAGTCTTAATGGTTACAATCTTTTTTTAAAATTGAACTAAACTACATGCCAGTAATAGATACTGCTAATATATTATTTAACAGACTGAATGAGAGAAAATTTGTATTACTTGCTAATTCTAATCCCGAGTCTTAATGGTTAGAATCTTTTTTAAATTGAACTACACTACATGCCAATAATAGATACTGCTAATCTATTATTTAACAGACTGAACGAGAGAAAATTTTTATTACTTGCTAGCTCTAACTCCGAGTCTTAATGGTTAGAATCTTTTTTAAATTGAACTACACTACATGACATTAATAGATACTGCTAATCTATTATTTAACAGACTGAACGAGAGAAAATTTTTATTACTTGCTTGTTCTAACTCTGAGTTGAACCATTACTCCCCAGTAATACAAGTTTCCTTCATCAGCCTTCATTCTCAGTCTGTGCAGTATCCCTCTGTTTATTTCTTATTATGTAGCTCTCATACCCAAAAATAGAATATCCTGTTTACCCTACCACTGCTCTGCGGGTATTTTTCATTGACACCTGTACTTCCTCTCACTCTGTACCCAACAACACAGAAGTTATTTGCAGTCATCACACCACACAGCTGTTGACACATATACAGCAACATCAATCAGCAATATTATACAAGTTTTGAATGATAGGTTATAAATGCTATATTATCTCTATACTTATATCAAAATGATATCTATATCATAAGTAACTAGCAACAGAAAACACCCTCCGGGCGTTGTAAAAATTAATTTTTGAAAGACATTGCCTGAGAGGGTGGGAGTTAAAGATTCAATGTCAGAGGGTTTGTATCATAAGTAAGCAAAATCCTCATATTTATTAAAGGAGTAAAAAAACCCAAAAAAAAACAATTTGAAATGAAAACTGAGCCCCGTCCTCTCAAATAAAATGTTGCATGCATGTAATAATCAAACAATTATTTTGAATATTTTCAACATCAATTTTACACAAAATCGTAGGTATTTATCTATTTGTAAACTTTTTAGTTAACTTCTTGTTACTGTAAAAAGAAAGGGACGAGAGTAAAAAAACAATTTTTAAAATTGCTTACTCAAATATTGGGTGTATATAACATAAGAATATTATGATGTAAGCTGTGACATAGAGCTATGACGTAGTTTTTGTTACAGACAGAAATACAGACAATCTCCATTATTAATAGATAAAGTAAAGTTGATGGGGTGGCGTAAAGTCGGTATCAGTCGGACAGCGAGGGAGTCTATCATCTTTTCATTAGTGTTAGAACAAGGAATTGTTTTTGTGTCTGAGGTGGAGTGCCACACCTACCATCAGCTTCTTACTTTACTGGACAGATCCCTGTGCTACTCATACACTGAGTTGGCGAGGGCCGGTATCGAACTAGGAACCTTGGCACCATATGATCTTTAGGCACCCCTTTTTGATCTCTATTCAGAAGGACATGTTTTTCATTTACACCATCAATATCCGGTTGTTTGTTAGGGTTTAGGGTTAAGGGTTAGGGTTAGTGATTAGGGTTAGGGGTTAGTTTTATAATTTTTTTTTAAATCTAAAAATCGTATGTTAACAAACAACCGGATATTGATAGTGTAAATGAAAAACATGTCCTTCTGAATCGAGATCAAAAAGGGGTGCCTAAAGGTTATATGGTCTGAACCTTGTGGTTCCTAGACGAATGCTCTACTGACTGAGCTGAACCGGCCCTTTCAGATATTTTGTATATGTTGGAGTATATTGTGATATAGTTATTTATTAAGCTTAGCTTAGATGTGGCACATGGCCAGAGGTATGGGGTGCCCAATGAGAATCAAATTCACTATCAATGGTCTGTGAAGTGAGCTTGCTAACCATTACACCACGAGAGGTGTCCAGTATATTGTGGTATAATGTGTGCTAATGACCATGACTTATATTTATAGACTGTTCTAAAACAGCAGTGCCTGAATCAACCAATCAAAAATGCCCAAACATGTATTTAATTTACTATTTAAAGGCATTGATAAATTGTCTGGAAGTACAGACTGACAGATGAGGATTATACAACTCTCTACTTTAAGACAGGTTAAACTCTGATACAACTATTTAAAGAACGGATCAGTGGACAAGGATTAAAACTGATACTACATCTTTCTACTTCAAGAAAGGATCAAACTTTATACCACAAGAGATCTCCACTGTAAAGTTGCTTGCAACTACAACCCTAAAATGGCCACACGAATCATAACAGTATATTTGCATGTTACTGTAACAAAGCAAAGATGGCACATTATAGCAACATATTTGTTAGAGCAATAGGATTAAAATGTTCTAATTTGTAGAATAAATCAATTTGCAATTCAATTTGTGATTTACTATGAGGGTGAGTCAAAAAGGAATGCCATTTTGTTTAGGACAGGTATAATTACCAACACAGGAACATGTATCATACATTCAAATGAAGCTGGTCCTCTGTGGATCACATCCCTACTTCTCCACATAATCACCAGTTCTCTCAATAACAATGTTCCACCTTCGAATGAGAACATGTATCCCTGCCCCATAAAATTCTGTTGACTGTTCTTTGAGCCACTTCTTCACTATAGATTTTACTTCCTCGTCACTGGAATAATGTTTGCCTCTCAAACCCTCTTTCATGAGGCCGAAGAGATGATAGTCTGAAGGCACTAAATCTGGTGAGTATGGAGGATGCGGTAAAGTTGTCCAAATTATGCTCTACTATTTATCCATAGCTGGAGGGAGAGTAATTGGATTCATACCTTTCCCAGGGGTATTAGCGATATCTGAACTGTAGCTTCATCCAGGATTTGAACTCAGGTTGAGTCCATTTCCTATGACGCTAACCATTACACCACGCGCCTCCAACTCTATGATATAACTAGAAGCAGCTACCCGGCGTCACCCGGGTAGAGGGAGGTAAAAAAGGGTAGTCTCACAGATGCATTGTTGTTGAATTGCGAGTTAGATCCCAACAGGATGCCTCATTAAAATCCCTACGTAAAAAAAGACCTTGCACTGATCCAGACCCTCTGAAAAGAAACGTTAATGTCTCCTATTCAAAATATTAAATATAAAAAAGAATTCCATGCTGTTATTATTCTAATTTTATTTTTTAATTATCTTCATGAATATAAATCAAATCTTCATTATTTTTGTTCAAAAAGCAAGATCTGGTGACAATGAATGTGTGTATATATTTACTGTGTCATTTATTGTTTTATTTTCATAGTTTCCTCTGGACATACATACACGCAAACTGTCCTTTATATATGTACTAGCAGCGGCTACCCGCATCGCCTGGGTAGAGGTTTTTTTTTTTAAAGTTAGTCTCGCAGATCTATTATTACTTATCGCGAGTGAGATCCTCGCTGGTTGCCCCATAAAAATCCCCACAGAAATATATAACAATATAGTAAGAAATTTCCATTCAATGATTTACATTTAAAAAAAAAGAAGATATAAATGATGCAATTAATTCAATCAATTGATATTATATTTCAAAGAGAAAAAAAAAACATACAAAAAAAAAAGAAGATAAACAAAATAAAATGCAAATGACTTTCCTTCTGTTACTTTTCAATTTGAATTTTTAAATATCTTACCAAATATAACTTAAATCTTCATTATTTTTGCTCAAAAACCAAGCCCTAGTGATATTTAATGTGTATATATATTAACTTTATCGTTAATTGTTTTATTTTCGAGGTTTCCTCTGGACATACAGATACACACAACTGCCCTTTATATATGTATAGATAGATAGATAGATAGATAGATGGTGCAAATTTTGTACATATATTGTCATAACAGATAAAATAGTATATCATAGATAGAAAAGCTTTTGTGAGTTCAATATCATTAAAAGGTCCTTATAAGTAATTTCCTATGGAATGTGTAACTTTAATAATAGTGTGTGTGTGGGGGTCAGTATGCATGCTCACTGCAACCCATTAAATGAAAATTATACAGTACTTTCCTTATTTATTTGCAATTAAATATAATATAAATTCTAGAAATAGGATGTGATTCAGCATTGAACCAGAATAGTCATGGAATTTGAAATCAGAATTCAAAATCAGGGGGCGTTGGGCTAGAAACTCCACCCCCATAACCTATCTGGTTACTGAAACTCCAGTACAATCACTGTCTGGTGTGGTTGTGGCCTTATACTCCACTATGAGTCTACAGATGTTTATCTAATGATGCTGCAGGTCGTATGTTCATGCTCACCTAGATCATTATACTTAATGTTTACTGACTGGTGTGATAACAGCTCCATGTTACACAAGGAGTCTACAGAAATCAACTTAATAATAGTGTAGATTCTGTATCCATGCTCACCTCAATTTCATACTCTCTTAAGGAAGTTAATTAATAAATACTAAGTATAGATTACTTTCTCTTATTTATTTATTTACAAGGTGTATGTTTCCGTTTATATATATATATATATATATATATATATATATATAAGTCATCCATAGACACTGTGTTTCAACGTTCCATGTCTCTTCAGTGTGGCTAGACACAACAACTACCTCTGACTAGGAGTGAAACCTGACTGACTTTTCATCTGCCCAATTTGTTAACCTCTCGGCCATTTGACAGCTGCTGTAAAGGTGTGGTGTTTAAACTATTAAATACATATGTTTGTTTATACATTTTACGATCACCAGAGAGATCCAGTCTGTGAACAGATGATCATTGCTTTATGCTGGTAGTGAAAGTTAAATTTAAGTCACCCCTAGAGAGCTCTACCGGATTTTGGGAGCATATATATATATACACAAAGTAGGTCATTTTTGTTAGGGCATATTTGCCGACCCTAAAAATCTTCTGATATCTTGAAAAAAAAAAAAGAAATGTTTCTTTTTTTTTCTTTCTTCAAATATATATATATATATATATATATATATATATATATATATAGTGAACTGAACTATATATTATATATGAGTATATATAAAAAGATATGAAAACACCACAAAATGCTGTTAAAGTGAAAACATTTTATAACAGCATTTTGTGGTATTTTCATATCTTTTTATATATACTCATACCGTCAGATTCATTTCCTTTCTTTTAACTTATATATATATATATATAGTGAACTGAAATATTAGTAAAAAAAAGGTTTGCCTACGTCAGAAAAGTGCTCAAATACTGGTCAGTAGAGCAAGATAAAACATAAAATAAATGAATTGTTTTCTCACCTCATTATGCCAGTCTTATAACTCTAAGTTTTATGTATTTAGAAAAAAAGTAAAATACAATCTTCAGATGAAATATGTAAGTGAATAATTAGGATTAAAACTTAACACTAAAAGTGTTTTTAATCATCAAAATCTTTACAGTTCTTTATGATCAACGATGCATATAATCATATTTTCATGAAAGAAAAACATTTAAAAGCAATTATTTTTTAAAGAAATTTTTTCATAAAAATACGAAAAAAAAAAATTCAAGAATTAAAGGTGCATTTGTATTCATAGTTTACTGATTCTTCTCTCCTGTTAATTGTATTAAACATTAGTCAATTAGATATACTTTGTAATTTAGTATTCAATTAATTTATTTGTGGGTGAATAGAAATTAAATTTGGTTATAGGGTCCTGGGTATGACGTCAAACTGCATCTAATAGTGAAGTTCCAATTCTGGAGCTCTGGGGATTGTGGAGTACTCCTTCATTGACATTACTCCCAAGCCCACCCTGACCTAGGGTAGTAGTACCTGTTAGGGTCCCATCCATGGGTTAAATAGAAGAAAATAAGTTCACAAAAATGTGTTCAAAAAAATTGAGTTAAAAAGAAATTTAAAAAAAGATTGAGTTAAAAAATGAAAAAATTTCAAAACCCATTAAGAATGAATAGAACAAAACGTCTTCGGCATGAAATAACCCAACAAGGGTTGACATGCCATAAAATCCCAAAAGGTGAAAGAAGAAAAGAAATTTGGTTACAAGGTGTGCGTCAATTGAAGTCTGAGAAGTCATAATATAGAATAGTTATTTAGTAAACATTGCTTAGTTGTGGCACAAGGTCACAAATATAGAGCACCCAGTGAGAGTCGAACTCACGAGAAATGATCTGTCAGTCTAGATTGATAAACCAATACAACAACCGGAGGCGCCCATCCGTGGTCGAGAGTAATATCGCAGATATTTGTTTCACTCACGGAATCATATAGTACAGACAGTGTAAGGGAGACAACTCCTACAATACATTTGTGATTACAGTCAATTCCTGTTTTACCGCGAAAGAGAATGTTTATAAATCTTTGTATATCTTTTTTTTAAAATACACGAATTTTTCCTTTCAAATAAGTTGATAGATAAACAATTCGAAATATAGTTTTTTTTTGTGCGTGTGAGAAAATTTGATGTTGGTCAAATAAAAAATAAAAAAGAAGAAAAAAAAGAAGCAAACTTTTCTTTTTGTTTTTTTCTTTATTTTAAAGACATCAAAAAGATTTTTAATCAACAAAAATGCCCAAACAAAAATTACTTAATTTTTAGTTCCTTTTTATTCTAATTTTATTTGTATTTTCTTAAAGAGTTGAAGAACCTTGAGAACCGACATGCCAAGTGTACTGCATAATGAATTTGTGGAATAGTACATATGTTTCATAATTCTCAGTCATTCACTTCTTGGTTAGGATGAGAAATTTTCAGATTCCCTTTGTAGTCATGCTATCATTTTTTCATTGCATATATATATATATATATATATATTATATATATATATATATATATATATATATATTAAAATAAGTATATTTTGGCAGCATTTTTTCTTTTATGCATATTTGTTGGACAAATTCTTGTCTGACAAGTTTATCCTTTCCAATTGTCTGGCCATCTTTTTTATATCAGGGTGGAATTAGTGAATATATCCACCAAAGGTTCTTCCACTAGTACTTTCTGCACTACTTAGTGCCATCATTAGGTGTGAAGTGGTGAGATGTTCCATGTTTTTTTTAAACAAACAGTAGCAGTAGGAATAAAAAGGAGGAGGGACTCACAAATTTATAAGAATATTATGGGGAATGGTGGAAGGAGAAATATATATATATATATATATATATATATATATATATATATATATATATATATATATATGTGTGTGTGTGTGTGTGTGTGTGTGTGTGTGTAAGATATGTAAGTTGAAAATAGAAATGAATCTGATGATATGATGAAAGGATAAATAAATAAAGGAAAGAAAATTTTGAATGGATAAAATTGATTTAATTTCAGTTACTAACACGTGTTTCAGCCAGGAGTTTGTTCATGTATACATGTATTCTATTTATTATTATTTTAAATATAAAATAAAATAATAAAATAGAAAATTATTAAATATTTAAGCATACAAAGAATAACGGCCTTCATCAGAGTAAAATGTTTGATATTTGAAGTTAAAACAGTCCAAATACAGAGAATTTCTAAGTGTTTGAAAAAAGAATTATTATATATATATATATATATATATATATATTGTAGTATCTTGGTTTTTTAATAGTTTAGCAATAACTTAAAAAGATAATAACAATGCTACAAAGGGAGACAGAAAAGTTCTCATCACAATCAAAATGATTTAATTCAGCATTAAATAACCCCAAAAGGGTTGATATGCCTTAAATCCAAACAACTATCATCTAAGACTTAAATTAGACATCTAAAATAGTGTCATTCTCGGGAAATCTTATTTATGTGTGTGTGTGTTGTGTGTGTGTGTGTGTGTGTGTGTCTGTGTGTGTGTCTGTGTGTGCGTATGAAGGGCCTTAGCCTTCTGCTGGGAATACAGCCAGTGTATTTTAAGCCCCTCCTACAGGACATAAAATAAGTTGAATTCTAAAAGAGCCATTAACAATATGCTGGGATCTGGAGATAGAAAATTAAATAAATAAAATGAATAAAATAAAGTTAAAATAAAACCAGTTATTTCCTATAAATTCCAACATAAACAAAGGGGAACCACTCTTGATTGATAAATTATTTATTTATTTATTTACTAGGCAAAAAGAAGTCGGGGTTAGGGTTAGGGTTTAGGGTTGGGGTTAGGATTTAGGGTTTAGGGTTAGGGTGTAGGGTTAGTTTAATGGGAAAATAAATAAATAATTTATCAGTCAAGAGTTATTCCCCTTTGTTTATGTTGGAGTTATAGAAAATAACCATAAAACCTTTTAAATCTTGTGAATGATAAATAACTGAAATTTTAATTGATAAAAAAATATTTATTCGTTTCCTTTGTCATTTTAAAATACTTAAAATAGATATCCATAAAAATGGCCTCTTTTTATCTGTATTTTTATATCAATTTCACAATAACCTTATTTATGTTTGTATTTGGTAAGATACTTCCATTCAAATAAATCACGATGCCCCTCTTTTTATAATTGCTTTTTTATTTTGTGCCTTTCTATATTGAAGATAAATGAGGCATTACCTCTCCTTTTTTATTTCCTTGTTATATTAATTTCTTTTTTTTTTAATGTATTTTTCTTTCTTTTTTGTTTTCCAAAAATCAAATAAAAACAACCGTCAATTGTTAATCCTATTTACCAGACAATTTTCACACCCTCAGACTCTTAATGAACCATTTGAAATTGTGTCTATAGATATTCTTTATCAAAGAGAGAAAAAATAACCGAGGCGTGACTCCCTTTCTCTATCTGTCTCCTTTTTCTATTATTTTCTGATCCTATTTTATCTAGTCAAGCCCACACAATAATGGTCCTCCACGCTGATTTAAACCCCCCTCTCTTCTGACCTTCATTCCACAGTCAGCTGCACTCCATAATGAGTAATCTTTAATTTCATTTGACCTTTCACTTTTTGACCTTTCTTTACTCCTTTGCAGCCTCGGCTGTCAATAAAAAATGTTATCAATTCTTTATGGTCTTTTATTCTGTCCTCGATTATCTCCCTTTCTTTCACTCATTTTTTTTGTAAATTTTTTTTTTTTCATAAGAGCAAAGGCTTTAAAAATACATACAGAATCTTTGTTGAATTCAAGCGCTTTACTGAAAAAACTAGCAAGGCCACCTGGAGTTGTTTTGTTAAAGTCGCTCCTTGGGGTCAATCCGGACAGATGTGGTTAATTCTTAGATTATCAGGTCAATTTTAAATAGTTATCAATGGTTGGTTGGTTTACAGCATATCAACACTTTTTGGGTCATTTTAATGCTGAATCAAGTCATTTTTATATGTGGTTACTTACAGTACCTACTGTTGCTTAAATGGTCACCCATCTAAGTACTGAACAGGCTCATTGCTGTTTAACGTTGGTGATCTAGTGGAACTGGTGTTTTCAACGTGAAAACTTTAGAAAAATTTTGCTTAGAAATTAAATTTGTGTCACATCTGGTTCATGATTAAATACATACTCTCCTGATTCTGATGATGCATGTAGCCAGATAAAAAGTTAAAATTAAGTTTCTGTGTATAATATGTAAAAAGATCTCATATAATATGTAAAATACGTAATAATACTTTTATGATATGTAAAATACTTATATATATATAAGTAATAATACTTTTAAAATATGTAAAATACTTATATATATATACTTATATAATATGTAAAATACTTATATAATATGTAAAAAGTTAAAATTAAGTTTCTGTGTATAATATGTAAAAAGATCTTATATAATATGTAAAAAGATCTTATATATTAACATGTATAATATGAAATTTGTGTCACATCTTGTTCATGAAGAGGGTTTGATTAAATACATACTCTACTGATACTGATGATGCATGTAGCCAGATAAAAAGTTAAAATTAAGTTTCTGTGTATGTTTAACCTCACGTACCTAGGTAGTAATATCTCATCCACAGAAAGCGATGTTAATACATGAATAGCAAAGGCATGGTCGGCCACAAACAAATTATCAGTCATATGGAGGTCTGATCTCCTGACAAGCTGAAGTAACAGTTCTTCCAGGCTGTGGTTGTATCAGTGCTGCTATATGGACCCTAACGAAGTGTCTTGAGAATAGGCTAGATGGGAGCTGCACAAGAATGCTGTGTGCAGTCTTGAACAAGTCGTGGAAGCAGCACCCTATGAGGAAGCAGCAGTATGGTCACTTGCCCCCCATCTCACAAACTATCCGAGTGAGACAGACAAGGCATGCAGGACACTGCTGGAGAAGCAAGGACGAGCTCATAAGTGACGTTTTCCGGTGGAAGCCAACACATGGACATGCAAGTGTGGGGCGTCCAGCAAGGACTACATTGACCAGCTATGTGAGGATGCTGGATGCTGCGTGGAGGACCTTCCTGGGGCAATGAATGATAGGGAAGTTTGGTGAGAGATTGTCATGGCATGCATGACATGATGATGATGAATGTTTAGCCTCAAAAATGTGAAAAAAAAAGTGTGTGTTATACATGAATAATTACACCACAAAACCAATGAATAAGGGGCTGGTTTAGCTCAGTTGGTAGAACACCAGCCTAGAAATCCCAAGGTTCCTGGTTCAATACCAGTCCATACCAACTCAGTACAGGAATAGCACAGATTGCGTTATCTGATCTGTGCAGTAGAGTGGGGAGTTGAAGGTAGATGTAGCACTCCACCTCAGCAAAAACAATCTCCCTGGTCTAGCGCTAGGGATAGATTTGACTCTGCCAACTTTACTTTACCAATGAATAAGGAAACCTCAATAAATGAAAAGAGGTTTTCTTAATATAATCCTAGTGTTTGTTTTTTTAAGAAAACCTCTTTTCATTTATTGAGGTTTCCTTATTCAGTGGATCATTGGTGATAAATAATACCTAATGATATCCGTTTGATTGTACAATCTCTACAGCACTGAAACTTTGTAAACAAAAATATCAATATGTATCAATCCAAAAATAAGTGTATCTCTTCTATATATTTCCTTGTACTACTCATACGCTGAGTTGGTGAGGGCTGGTATCTAACCGGGAAGCTTGTTGTTCCTAGTCGGAAGCTCTATCGACTGAGCTAAACCAGCCCAGAGGAGCTGTTGGTAGGTGTGGCACACCACCTCAGATGCTAAAACAATCTTCTTGGTCTAGCGCTAGTGAAAAGGGAATAGACTCCCTCACTGACTAGCTGATACCGACTTTAGGCCACCCTGACGACTTACTCTACATATTTAGCTTTGGTTTCTTTATTTAATGGTATATCAAACTTTGTGGGTTATTTAATGCCAAAGCCATCCTTGTAGGAGAACAGTAGTAGTACTATTTAATCAATAGCTGCAGGATAAAGGGGTTCATACCTTTCCCAAGAGTATTAGTCCAAAAGTGAACATAGTGATGTGGCTAGGGTTAAAACTCACTTACAACAATACTGCAGTCACTATGGTTGGTTGATTGGATGGATTTTTTGGTATGTCAAACCTTGTTGGGTTATTTTATGCCAAAGACATTTTGTTTTATTCATTCTTGATAAATCCAAAATTTTGTATTTAACTAAATTTTTTAAAACACGTTTTTTTCAAACTCATCTTATTCTATTTAACCCATAGATGTACCCTAACAGGTACTACCACTCTGGGTCAGCGTAGAACTATGAGTAATGGTGATGAAGGAGTATTCCACACTCCCTAGAGCTCTAGGTTTGGTTTAGTTTGGTTTGTTTTGTTTTACAGCATATCAACCTGAGTGGGTCATTTAATGCCAACAAAGTTTTGAAATAATGTCATTCTTAATAGAAACTCAATTTTTTTTATTAACACATTTTTCTATTTAACCCATAGATGGGACCCTAATAGGTATTACCACTCCGGGTCAGAGTGGACTGGGAGCAATACTAATGAAGGGGTGCTCCACATTACCATCCCCCCCCCCTTCCAGAACTCTAAAATTGAAACTTCACCATTAGATGCAGTTTAATGTCATACTGTGGAAACTTAGTCCCTATGCCACAGGACTCCCCAAATATATATTTATGTGTGATAGCAAATATTTTTCTGTTTTTTTTTGGTTTTTTTTCAGTTATTTAGATGTACATATATATAAGATTGGCTGAAAAGTTCATATACTGACCTAGATACTCTCATGGAATGTGATGAAATGGTGTTTATTTGTAAACATAGCCCCCCCTTGGGGTCCACATACTTCTTCCATCAGTGTTTCAGTGCTTGCCTTCCATTAGTAAAAAAAGTCACAGATATGACATCAGTCCTATGAACTTTTCAGCCCACCCTCATATCTATGTATATATGTATGTATGTATACATATTTTCAGTTCATACTTATCTATTTATCTATCTTACTCCTCTGCATCGGATACATACATAATGATAAATTAATAATATTATCTATCTATCTATATATCTATCTATATATCTATATCTATCGGTAGAACGTTCGGCTAGAAACCACAAGGTTCCTAGTTCGATACCGGTCCTTGCCAACTCAGCGTATGAGTAGCACAGGGATCTGTGCGGTAAAGTAAGGAGCTGATGGTAGGTGTGGCGCTCCACCTCAGATGATAAAACAATCTCCTTGGTCTAGCTCTATTGAAAAGGGGATAGACTCCCTCGCTGACTAGCTGATACCGACTTTAGGCCGCCCCGCCGACTTTTTATATCTATATCTATATGTGTGTGTGTGTGTGTGTGTGTGTGATTCTGTGTGCTGTGTTGAAC
>CM042151.1:57693545-57721045 GCA_023376005.1 Doryteuthis pealeii | reverse complement strand
TTGAAAATCTCTAACCAAAAATAGAATTGCATAAATTGTGTACTTATTTTTAGACAGGTGCGTATTCTTATTTTTTGGTTTGAGTGTTTGGAGAGTTTGGTAATAAATAACATATAATGATATCAGTTTTAGTTGTATAATGTATAATTGAAACATTAACATCATAAAATCATTTTTATAAAAAATGATAGGGTAGCACTTATTCATAAAGCATAGTGTAATAAAAAATATGAATTAGTAATATTAATATGAATTTAAAAAATATAATATAATATAGTAATATTAATAATATAATATATAATTATGAATTTATGAATATGGTATAATGATATTAATGCTATATTAATATAAATTCAAAAATGTAATAATATATGATATCAATGATATATTAATATAAATTTAAAAATTGTATAATAATATTAACAATATATTAATATAAGTTTAAAAATCAAATTAGATATCATAATATTGATAAATATCAGTATAAATTTAATAATATAATATAATAATATTAAGAATATATTATATCAATATGAATAAAATGATATAATGCAAAAATAATAATAATAATATTTATCAATATAGATTTAAAAAGTATAATATAATAATATTAATGATATAATATAATATTGATAATATAATATATTAATACAAATTTAAAAAAATAATATACTATAATGATATTAATGATATATCGATATAAATTTAAAAAAACATATAATATAAGGATAATGATTTTATCATATATTGATATAAATTGAAAAATGTTATACAATATATTAATATAAACTTAAAATTATAATACATAGATAATAATATGTATTGATATGAACATGAAAAGTAATATAATATATTGATATAAATTTAAAAAATATAATATAATATATTGATAATACTATTAGTAATATAATATATCAATATAGTTTTTTTAAAGAAGGAAATATGTATTAACAGAAAACGACTTTTAAAGCCAGAGCAAAATCTCCATATTTGCTTCGTAATTATTACTACTGAAATAAAACCTCTTATTTCCGAATGACGTTAGTAAGAGTTCTCTCCCTTGGTCTCTAAAGGGTTGGGCGTATTGCGTGTTGTAATTATTCACAAACTCGACTAGCAAACCATTAATAGTGAGTGCGAGTCTGCCTGGGTGCTCTGTACATGTGGCCTTGTGCTACAATTGTAATATAGTAAGAAACACTTGCTCATTACTCCATGTGGTTTTGATAATGAAATGTATTGTGTACAGTGCTCAGGTGCCCCACAACCCATCAAAGTCTCATGTATAGTACATGGAATAATGTACTAATGTCAGGAACACGAATAGCATACAGTAATAATATACATGCATGTGTGCATGTGTGCGTGCGTGAATATGTGTGTGGAGGTGGGTATTAGGTATAGTGTTGTGAATTACAGGAAGCATGGAGGCTTTGAAAGATGCAGTGTTTCGGCAGCCTACAACGGATGCAGGCAGTTTATTCAATGCCTCAGCAACTCTAAGCATGAAAAAATGTTTCCAAAAGTCATGTGAGCTATGCTGTTTTTTTTACTTTGTCATAGTTTAGTGGCTTATGTGCTGGACTTTGACATTGTAGCAAGCGTGTTTGAATTCCAGTCATGCTATAACGTTCACTTTCAGACTAATACCCTTGGGAAAGGTATGAAATACACTCATCCCCAGCTATGGGTTAGATAGTACCACTACTGTTCTTCAATAACGATTGGTTTAGCACCAAATAATCCATGTATGTTGATATGCCATTAAATAATGAAACCAAACCAAAATCTGTTAAAAAAAGTATTTATCTTTCTATTGTGAAAAAACAAATCTCTGTAAAACAAGGCTATACTTTAAAAACAAAAAAAAATAATGTATTATGTGATTCCACAACACTCATATAAAAAAAAATATAAAAAAAAAAAACAAAAAAATTTTTTTTAAAAACAACAAACTATTAGTTTAAAAAGAAAAACCTTATGTGAAATATCATAAAAAATGACTTTTGATTTCTGAACTTTGATTCCAGTTTTATTATTCTTAATATTTTTTTAGTTTATTTGTTGTTTTTTAAAAATTTTGTTTTGTTTTTATATTTCTTTATTTTTCTTATTTTTTAAATTTAAGCTCATATCATCTACCCCCCCCCCCCCAAAAAAAAATATTTTTGTCCATTACGATAAAAGCTTAAAATCTATACAATTAGATTTATTGGAAAATGTATACTTTGAGCAAACATGTTTAATAAGTTGCTGTTTAAATATACACAGACTATATATATATATATATATATAATATATATATATACCAAATGTTATATAAATCAAAGCCATTTTGTTAATGTAAATATTTATTGTATTTTTTTAAAATTTGATCTATGATAAAAATAGCCGTTTTTAGTTTTCAATTTCTTAAAATTTAAAACTCGTAGTTTATTCTTTAAATCAGGGCTTCCAAATGTGGGTGGGGCATATGCCCCCCTCGGGGAACGTAAAATTTGGAGGGGTAAAAAAAAATAAAATTGGGTTGAAGAGGGCCCCAGCCAAAAAAATGTTGAGAGACTGTAGTAGAAAATTAAGGTACTTAACCGGGTTTTTCGTGGAGTTCAAGGGAGATAACTTTGTCCATGCTCATCTGTGACAGCTGAGACAAGTAATACTGAATTACTTGTAGCAAGGAAAGGTTTCGAGACGTATCGTGGATTTTTTAAAAAAATATAACATCTGCATTATAATGGATATTGTGTGTTTTTTCTGTCTGTACCCGAAACTATATTACTGATCATCTCACAATTCACTTAGATATTTATGTCACATTCTACATAATTTTATATTTATTTAATACTCAATTATTAATAAAAATGGTTTTACATTATTAATACTGTTGGCCATATCTATAAACAAAAAACATACAATTGTATATATATGTACAACAAAATAGCGGTCTACAGTGTGAATGGGAAGGCTAATTTGCATATTGATATTAAAAATTGGATTTTAATAAATATGTGCTTAGTATTATTGATTTCTAATTGTTTGGTTTTATCTTAATGAATACGAGCAAAAATCTTGGAAATAAATCCTAAATAAAATCCATTAACAAGAAAAATAACTGTAATTTTATGCTTTACATCCTATTTTAACTAAATAGTTAAATTAGGGAAATTTAGCAATGAAAGACAGGAGTGATGGAATAGTAAGTTTCAGTTGTTTAATTTTTCAATTATGCCCCACCTCTATTTCAAATCTTTTTATCTGCATTCTTATTTAGTTTCATTAGCCTTTCTAATTTGATATAATATTTTATCACATTAAAACTTAAATACTTGCGCCTGGAGGGTGCATACATTTGCTAGACTTTTTAAGGAACATTTCTGTTAAATACAAATAGCATCTTGGTGATCCATGTAATCCATACTGGATCTTTCATGGTATCCCTAGGCTAAAGAAAATTACTTACCAGTGCCTATCTTCCCTAAAAGCACATGAGTAGCACAGATTGGGTAATCTGATCTGAGTGGTAAAGTGGGTAGCTGACGGTAGGTGTGGTGATCCGCCTCAGATGAAACAATCTTCCTAGCCTAGTGCTAGCAAAAAGGGGATAGACTTCATTGTTTTCTGGTTGAAACCAACAATAGGTCACTCTATTAACTTTACTTTTTTTACTTATTTCTTTTGAATACTTTAACAGGTACAATTGAACCGGATCAGAGTTGACCTGGGAGTAATGGCAATGAAGGGGTAATCTATATCCGCAGATCTCCAGAACAGGAACCTCACCAGACTGAAATAAATTCATCATCTAATGAATACCTAATTATTTTCCTTTATTAAATCATTTATATATATATATATATATATATATATATATATATATATATATATATGTGTGTGTATTTGGGCAGCATTCTTTCATTTATGCATGTTGAATTAAACAAAAGACACATCTCCTGTTTAACAATTTCATTTGTGATTTTTTCAAGTTTTCTGGCCAACTTTTAAATATTTGGGTGGAATTCGTGGATTAGTCCACCAAAGTTCATGTCCCGAGTACTTAAAAAATAAATAGATAAAAAAAAATAAGCAAAAACTCCAAACACTAGAAGCTTTATACATAAAACAATACAAACCATCCTTAAACAAAATTAATTTCCAATGCAGTACACACATTTTAAAATGCCTATAGCACCTTTCCCATCAATTCTCCTCCTTCCAGCCTCCACATCCATTAATATAATTTGAAAAACTGGAACACATCACCCCTGATGATGGCACTTCGAAGTGCTGAAAGTACTCGGGACATGAACTTTGGTGGACTAATCCATGAATTCCACCCAAATATTAAAAAGTTGGCCAGAAAACTTGAAAAGATCACAAATAAAATTGTTAAACAGGAGACCTGCCTTTTGTTTAATTCAACATATATATATATGTGTGTGTATGTGTGTATGTGTGTGTGTGTTTGTGTGTGTGTGGGGGGGTGTTTGTGTGTGTGTGTGTGTGTGTGTGTATGTGTATGTAACTAGTAAGCATATATCAGTATATGCTTAAATATTATAGGTTTACATGATATTAAAATTTAATTTAAACAATCAGAGTGGACTTAACAGTAATGAAAATGAAGGGGTACTCTATACCCACAGAACAGGAACCTCACCACCAGATGGTGTCTAATGATCCTTTTTAAAGTTGAAAAACTTTGTATAACTTACCTATCACTCTATATCAGAACTCATATCATGCACACAAACACACACACACACACACATTATATATATATATATATATATATATATATATATATATATATATATATATATATGGAAGTAAATATGGAAATAAATCCGACAATATTAAGAAATTTGAAAAACGAAGTGTTCCAAAAATGAGATGAATTTATTTATCGACGCTTAAACGTTTCGGTTTATTTAAATCTTCATCAGGATAGATTATGGGGTGAAGAAATTGATGATGTTTTGTAGATGACAGGAGTTAGAAAAATATTTGATAATATATATATATATATATATATATACTTGTGACTGGTAAGTATATATGTGTGTATGGGTGTATGCTTATATATCATAGGCTTAGATGATGTTACAGTTTAATTTATACACAATCAGAGTGGACCTGGCAGTAATGGCAATGAAAAGGTATTCTATACACACAGATCTCTAGAACTGGAGCCTCACCACTAGATGCAGTTAGTATTATAGCCAAGACACCCCTTCTTTTTCTAAAATTATCTTACTCCTTTGCAGGCAGTACATTTTAATCCTCACAGATGGGGTGATTCTGTTGTAATATCTGATGATAGGTATTTACCTTTGTTGAGAAATTTCTGTTATAAGGTGTGTGATAGATGCCCGCTCCTATTTATAGACTCGGCAATAATCATGTGATCATACTCTTGGCCAATCGCTGGCAGTACTCTGCTGCTGATACAATACTTATACCGGAAGTACTGGCGATACCTACTCATAACTACTGCGGCTTTTGTGGACGACGGACATAGGATTAAATTACTGGACCTTTAACTATACGCAGGATAGGACTTATTCACTTACCAAAGGATTCCATAACTCAGGACTTACTTACTCTAAGCCCTTTTCAACTGGCTAAGGATGGCATTTAAAAACTTAACAACCTTGCGTCCCACTTATGCGCATATGACACAAGGTCGTTTAATGTGGGACCATCCACGAACCGAAGCTCATGGGGTGGTAGGCACAAAAAATGCATGGATCCCATCAGCATTCCCCCTCAAGGGCGCACCTCAGGCACTGGGCAATAAACTCAGCCCTGCCCCTTTAAATCAAATCACTACCAGCGACTTACAGTAGGATTGCAGTGATAGGAGAGCAGCTGTGAGCGGACTAAAGTAGGCCAATAATTAAAGTTTAGTATTATTTGGATTATTCGGACTATTGTCCTCATCTTTATTGTTATCTGAACAATGTGTCTTCTGACCTTCAGGTATTTCTTGTCGGACTCGGGAACCTTCTTGTCATAATTGGTAGACATCACGAAACATTGAATCCAACCCTTTATTCAATCCACAGGGGTATCCTGTTCTCATTCCATTAACCATAGCTGGGGTACAGTTGTTAGCTGTGTTAGTTATTATTCTATGTTACTGTTGCCCTTGACCAGGATTGAACCTGCAGTCTCGAGATAACAGTCACTTAGAAATGTCTTTATCCAACGCCATTATCCACTATGCTATGTGTCCAATTGG
The DNA here is from genome assembly GCA_023376005.1 of Doryteuthis pealeii. Taxonomy (NCBI): domain Eukaryota; kingdom Metazoa; phylum Mollusca; class Cephalopoda; order Myopsida; family Loliginidae; genus Doryteuthis; species Doryteuthis pealeii. The sequence goes on along the minus strand of CM042151.1, from coordinate 57,714,804 downwards.
ACACAGCATACTGTTATGACACATAGCATAGTGCAGTATGCCTTCACCTCTTCTGCCTGCTCCTATTACCTTTTCAGCATAAAAGTAGACTGTGAATTCCACTTGTCTTCAGAATAAATTTGACAAAGCTTTGTAACATACTAAGGCAAAATATCATTTGAATTTAGTTGTTTTGTTGTTCTATCCACATTTTACTTTATTTTCCACCACATATATATATATATATATATATATGAGTATAGATAAAAGGATATGAAAACACCACAAAATGCTGTTAAAGTGAAAACATTTTATAACATTCAAAGCTGATATTGAACAATATTTCGATTTTATGAAAATCATCTTCAGAGATTGTTTATACTCCGTGTTGTTAAGAGCGGAGACAAAAGTCATATACGTATGTATGCATGTGTATGTGTGTGGTTGAAAATAGAGGAAAATGCGGATAAAACAACAAAACAACTGGGCGTGTGGTATAATGGTTAGAGCTGTGGGAAATAAACTTGTCAACCCGTGTTCAAATCTCAAACGAGGCTGTATGCATTTCACATAGCACTAATACCCTATGGAAAGGTATACGCCCAACTAATGGTGTACGCTCCGCCTCAGATGCATACTGGGCTCTTTAGCCATAGCTAGGTAACCAGTTGAGGAGAAGGAAAACTCTGAATTTAAACTTGTTAAAATCTACTTAAGAAATTGATCTTGTGTCGCATCCTGCTCATGCAGAGAGATTGGTATATATATATACATATATATATATATATATATATATACACAAATGAAGTGAGAATTTTAGTAATAGACAGACAGATAAGTAAGTAAAGTTGTCAGGGTGGTCTAAAGTCAGTATCAGCCAGACAGCGAGGGTGTCTATCCCTTTTTCACTGGCACTAGACCAAGGAGATTGTTTTTTTATTTTAGCATCTGAGGCGGATCACACACCTACCATCATCTCCTCACTTTACCGCACAGACCCCTGTGCTACACAGACACTGAGTTGGCAAGGGCCAGTATCGAACCAGGAACCTTGAGGTTCCCAGCTGAACATTACCGACTGAGCTAAACCGCTAAATAAATGGGTGAAACCCAGATGGTCACTTTCAGATAACAAAATCTGATGATGATGATGATGAGGTGATGATGACATTATCTTACTCCTCCCCAGTCTCTTTTTCTTCCTCCTCCTTCTCCTCTTCCCCCTCCTCATCATCATCATCACCGTCATCATCATCATCATACAGAAGTTAAAGGGTTAAGAATATCTAACTTTATGAATCTATCTATATGGCTTTTATGTATATATACACACACATATACACACATATATATATATATATACACACACACACACACACACAAATGAAGAGAATTTTAGTGATAGATAGATAGATAGATAGATAGATAGATGGTAATTATCATTCAGTTGCAAATTAACATGGTTAACCACCCTAAATAAGTGGGTGAAACCTGGATGGTCACTTTCAGATAACAAAATCTGATGATGATGATGATGATGATGATGATGACATTATCTTACTCCTCCCCAGTCTCTTTTTCTTCCTCCTCCTTCTCCTCTTCCTCCCCTCTTCCTCATCATCATCACCGTCATCATCATCATCATCATCATCATACAGCAGTTAAAGGGTTAAGAATATCTAACTTTATGAATCTATCTATATGGCTTTTATGTATGCTAACTCTATTTGATTTCATTCATTTTGAATTGATATTATTCCACCATTATTCAAAAAGGAAAAGAAAGAAAAAAAAAAAAAATGATTCATATTCTTTAATAAGAATCTGCTTCCGGCCAGAATTACAAGATGGAAGTTGCAGCATTTAGATTCGAACAAAGACATGTAAACAAAGACGGCTTTATGGAACAACTGGAACCTTTTTTTTTGTTTTGTTTTGTTTATTTATTTTTGAATTAAATCAATTCTATCCATTTTTTGTCTCCCTATTACCATGTTCTTTTATATATGTTTATTCATATTTCATAGCATGACCTTATTGTAAAGATTTCCTGTAATGATTCAAACTTTCTATGCCAATTCATGTCTATTTAATGCTACCGTTATCACCACCATTGCCACCACTACACACACCATCATCCTCATCATCATCATCATCAATAGTAATTGTAATAGTTCATCAAAAGTACTAGTTGAAACCATAACATCTTTAATTATACTAGCAAATATATGAACTCTCCAGGTGCAAGTATTTAACTTTTAATGTAATAAAATATATTATATTAGAAAGGCTAATTAAACTAAATAAGAATGCAGATAAAAAGATTTGAAACAGAGGGGTGTATAATCGAAAAATAGAACAACTGAAACTTACTCTTGAATCACTCCCGTCTTTCATTGCTAAATTTTCCTAATTTAATTATTTAGTTAAAATAGGAAGTAAAGAATAAAATTACAGTTATTTCTTCATGTTAATGCATTTCTTTTAAGATTTTATTGAAGAGATTTTTGCTCATATTCATTAAGATAAAACCAAACAATTAGAAATCAATAATACTAAGTGCATGTTTATTAAAATCAAATTTTTAATATCAATATGCAAATTAGCCTTCCCATTCACACTGTAAACTGCTATTTTGTTGTATATATAAATACAATTGCATGTTTTTAGTATGTAAACCCGTCCACGTTGGGCCTGGATCTTTACAAATTAATAGCGTCGATCCCAGGGGGCTATCCCCCCAGGCAATACCTGCCCCCTTGATTTAAATGAGCAGGGCTGGGTTTATTGCCTAGCACCAGAGGCGCCCCCCTTGAGGGGGAATGCCGACGGGATCGACACAATTTTTTCCACCTACCCCTCATGAGCTTCGGCTTGTGGATAATGTATTAGTGTCAGGAACATGAACAGTTTACAGCAGTAATATACATGTCTGTGTGTGCGTGTGTGCATATGTGTGTAGAGAGAGGCATCAGGTATAATGTCAGCGGACTACAGGAAGCATGGAGGCTTTGAAAGATTCAGTGCTTCGGCAGCCTACAACAGACACGGACAGTTAATTCCATGCCTCCCCAATTCTGAGCGTGAAAACATGTTTCCGAAAGTCATGTGAGCAGTGTTGTTTTCTTTATATATAAATGAAATGAGAATTTTTTATATAGTTAGTTAGGTAGCAATAATCATTCAGTTGCAAATTGGGCTGGAAATTGCTTTATTCTCTATTAACTAATTATTTTTATTACTCTAAACATTTTAAGTGTATCACTCTAATAAAAAAATATCACAATGATATGCCATTTTTTGCTGACTTACAGCTATATATATATATATATGTATGATTTTTTTTTTTGCTTTTGACCGGACGTGACAGGGGGGAATAGGGTTCGACTACAATTTGGGGTGGTCATTGCTTATTAAAACGAAAAACATGAAATAATATTTTGACTATATGTAGAAGCTGTAAGAATAGGAGAATGGACACTCTTAGATAAGATGATTTTATATTACTCTTGAATTTCAAAAGTCATTGCCTTTAACATGCTATTTTAAATTGAAATTATGAAATTGTATCTATGTAACCTATTTAATAGAAAATGGTACCTGTGGACTTATACTAAGTTAAAACTTAGGAAAAAAAACGAAAAAAATGTTTTTTTTTTCTCGGTCTGGTGAACCCATAGATCTCATTAGATCATCCACCTGTGTTTCCCAAAGCCTTTCAGTCATCTTGCCTCGGCTTGTCACTGGTACTAGACTTTGGGGAAGGAAAGCATGCAGTGTGTGTCATACAAGCGCACAACATGTCAACATATGCAGATATTTTTACAAGTCCCACGATGATGGAGGAATGGTAGCATGTTCAGGCTTGATAGGCTGGAAGCACACAACTTGAATCTACATGTGGTGAGGTTGTGAGTGACTGAGCACTTGGGTAGTACTGCCCACCTAGACATTTAGGAAGGGTATAGAAAAGGTGAACTAAACAAATGCCTGTTCGCCTATCAAGCTGGCCTGCAACCTGTGGCTGTTCAAACTAGCAGGGCAGAAACAAAGAAATATTACAACAACTAACCTAGGCTAATAATAGTTCAGACACCCCTCGATCTTGAGGGATCGGGAACCCCCGAACAACGAATTGGTATTATGGCAAAGAACTCTCGATATGGGGTAGACATTGCGACCCTTGCAGAAGTCCATTTCAGTGATGAGGACCAATTGATGGAAGTGGGGGACGGGTACACTTTCTTTTGAAAAGGCAGACTGATGGTAGCTGTAAGGATTTGAGGTAAGGCAGCTTGAGCACCCCATGGACACATTTCCTACATTTAAGACTGACCATATATGTGACCTGTGTGGCAGGGCCTGCCTGTCAAGAACTAGGCTTCTCAGTCACGTACGCTTGCATGCGAGAGGAAGCCGAGAAAGGGGTTCATGTGTGACAGGGAACATAAAAACAAATTTGGACCAGTGGGCCATCTGCATGCTCATAACCGAACTACTTGTAGAAATGGCCTTCTTTTGCGAAGAAGTGGCAATCACCATATATATATATATATATATATATATATATATATATATATATATATATATGGATATTTATATATAAGTATATATAAGCAGAGATGGTGATAGGTATGCATACTGCATCCTTGATGAACAAAAAACTAAAAGGACTCAGTAAAATCATATCCATGCATCCCAGTGTTTTTCTTTTTTCTTTGCGAAACATTTCAAGCTAATTGTAAATACACTTCAATAGTTTCTTATAAACGAATTACACAGGATAGGTTACAAGGTAGGAGTTAGACGGCTTTAGTTGTTTCCCCAGATCATAAATAAGAAACTTTAGCTGGGACCCATAAAGGCAACCCATCTTGAAGAATGATAATTCTTAATTCAAACTTGCCAAATTCCACTTTAGAAATTAACCTAGTGTCACATCCTGCTTGTGTGGAGGGGTTGGTAAATATATATGTGTGTGTGTGTGTGTGTGTGCAAATACATATATACAAATAAAGTAACATTGTGTTTTATATATAGTTATTTACTAAGCTGAGATTAGATGTGACACAAGGCCAGAAGTATGGGGCACCCAGTGAGAATCAAACTCACTATAGTTTGCGAGTCAAGCTTGCTAACTATTCCACCATGTGAGTTTTATATATAAGTAAATTATCATTATTATTTCACTTCTTCAAATTTTAATCTCTTGCACAATTCCCAGTAGATCACCTTTCACACCCATTCATGCCTACACTTGTGTTTCTTTTGTGCCAGTTTGTTGCATTCACTTATTATTTGATTAACATTTCATCTCTGACATCACATAAACTACACTTGTTATTCTTTTGCATTTTATCAATTATTATTACCCCATGCCAGTTTTTCACACCAGCATTAGTTCTCAGGCAAGGTCCCATTATTTGTCTATTTTTCTGTTTTCCTTCTCTTTCACTCTGTGATCCATTGGAACAGCAAAATCCACTAGATAACAAGTTCTTTTCTTCTTGTTAAATAACATGAGGTCTGTTCTTCTGGCCAGGATTAAGTGATCCATTTTTATCTCAAAATCCCAGAGAATTTCATGTCTCATTCTATAGGACAGATTCTGGTTTATTATCATTATCATTATTATTATTGTTGTTATTGTTATCATCATCATCATCATTGTTATTATTATTATCATTATTATTGTTGTTGTTATTATCATCATTATTATTGTTATTATCATCCTCATTATTATTGTTGTTGTTATCATCCTCATTATTATTGTTGTTATTATCATCATTATTATTGTTGTTATTATCATCATTATTATTGTTGTTATTATCATCATTATTATTGTTGTTATTATAATCCTCATTATTATTGTTGTTGTTATTATCATCATTATTATTGTTGTTTTTATTATCATCCTTATTATTGTTATTATCATCATTATTATTGTTTTTATTATCATCATTATTATCATTATTATTGTTGTTGTTATCATCCTCATTATTATTGTGTTGTTATTATCATCATTATTATTGTTGTTATTATCATCCTCATTATTATTGTTGTTGTTTTATTATCATCATTATTATTGTTGTTGTTATTATCATCATCATATTATTGTTGTTGTTTATTATCATCATTATTATTGTTGTTGTTATTATCATCATTATTATGTTGTTGTTATTATCATCATTATTATTATTATCATCATTATATTGTTGTTGTTATTATCATCATTATTATTGTTGTATCATCCTCATTATTATTGTTGTTGTTATTATCATCATTATTATTGTTGTTATTATCATCCTTATTATTGTTGTTGTTATTATCATCATTATTATTGTTGTTATAATCCTCATTATTATTGTTGTTGTTATCATCATTATATTGTTGTTTTATTATCATCCTTATTATTGTTGTTGTTATTATCATCATTATTATTGTTGTTATCATCCTCATTATTATTGTTGTTGTTATTATCATCATTATTATTGTTGTTTTATTATCATCCTTATTATTATTGTTGTTATCATCATATTATTTTGTTGTTATTATCATCCTCATTATTATTGTTGTTGTTATTATCATCATTATTATTATTGTTGTTATTATCATCCTCATATTATTTTGTTTTATTATCATTATTATTATTGTTGTTATATCATCCTCATTATTATTGTTGTTGTTATTATCATCATTATTATTGTTGTTATTATCATCCTCATTATTATTGTTGTTGTTATTATCATCATTATTATTGTTGTTGTTATTATCATCATTATTATTGTTGTTGTTATAATCATCATTATGTTATTATCATCATCATCATTGTTTTGATTATCATCATTATTATTATTGTTGTTGTTTTTTTTCATCATTATTATTGTTGTTTTTATTATCATTATTATTGTTGTTATTATCATCCTCATTATTGTTATTATTATCATCATCATCATTATTTTGATTATCATCATTATTATTATTATTTTCAGTATTATTAATAGTAGTAGTAACTACTCATCATTCATTTGAGTATTTTTCTTATCATTGATGGCAGTAGTTATTCTTATTTTATACATACATTTTATTATTTTATTTTTTAAATGGAAATATTAACATCTCGAATAATGCATGACTGCTTGTTATTTGTAATGATAAATGTTGGAATTATTATCATTATTATTATTATTATTATTATTATTATTATTTTCTATATAGTTGCAACTCATGTTTCCCTGTGGGTTTTTCATGATGTCAATAAATGTTTTATACTATTTCTTTTTAAGTCTTTTAATTTTTTTTGTTCATTCTTTTCTCTTGTTTTGTTGAAAAAACATCAGCTGCCATTATTATTATTATTATTATTATTATTATTATTATTATTATTATTATTAATAATAATAATAATAATAATAATAATAATGATAATAATAAAAAAGAAGACAATGAAGAAAAGTGTTGAAGATTTTAGCTTTAATCAGGATCATCATCACTATTATCATTATCATTAGTAAGAATATATAGAAGAATGGAAAGTATTGAAAACTTAAGCTATAATAATAATAATATCAATAATAATAATATAATAATATAGTGATATTAAGATTGAACTGATGGAAATAGAGGAAAGACCTGTAGCAAGTGTTCATATAATTACGCTCAAATCAGTACTCAAGAAAGTAGCAAATTGGAAGACACCAGGCCATGACAGCATACATAGATTCTGGTTCAAAAAGTTTACTTCTATCCACAAAAGAATGGCCCAGCAACTGAACAGGTGTCTACAGGAAACAGAGGTACCCGAATGGATGACAAAAGGGATAACTACCCTAATCCAGAAAGACACACAAAAAGGAAACATCCCCAGGAAATATAGACCAATAACTTGTCTACCCATGATGTGGAAAATACTGACTGCTGTTATAAAAGTAGAAATATACTTTTCACTCAATTGGCAGAAACTTTTCCCAGAAGAACAGAAAGGATGCTGCAAGGGAAAAAGAGATACACACGACTTACTGTATATAGACCAATACATTCTTAAGGAAGTAAAACATAGACGGAAAAATATTGCAATGGCATGGATCGATTACAGAAAAGCCTATGACAAGGTCCCACATACCTGGATTTTAGAATGTCTAAAAATGTACAAAATTTCCAACAACATCATAAACTTCATTGAAAAAGCCATGGAAAACTGGCAGTTCAATTAAAAGCCGGAAGACAATCCGTGGCAGAAGTAAAAATCCAAAGAGGTATCTTCCAAGGAGACTCATTATCACCACTACTGTTTATTATAGCAATGATGCCACTCGATCATATACTTAAAAAATGTATAGGGGGATACAAATTCACTAACTCACAAGAAAAGATAAACCACCTTATGTACATGGATGACATAAAAAAATTTGCAAAAAACGAAAAAGATTTAGAAACCCTAGTACAAACTATTAGAATATATAGCCAGGATATAGGGATGGAATTTGGAATTGAAAAATGTGCTATGCTAGTAGTAAAACAAGGTGAAAGAAAATTAATGGATGGAATACAACTGCCAAATCAGGATACTATGAAATCACATGATGAAAATGAAAGTTACAAATACTTAGGAATTTTAGAAGCAGACAATATCAAGCAAGCAGAAATGAAAGAAAAAGTTAAAAAAGAATATCTCAGGAGAACTAGAAAACTTCTAGAAACCAAACTTAACAGCAGAAATCTAATAAAAGGAATCAATACCTGGGCTGTCCCCATTATAAGATACTCCGGACGATTCTTAAAATGGACAAAAGAAGAACAGACAGATTGACCAAAGGATGAGAAAATTAATGACCATGCACAAGGCTCTCCACCCTAGAGATGATAGAGATAGATTATATGTGTCAAGACAGGAAGGGGGAAGAGGTCTTGCCAACATAGAGGACTACGTAGAAACCACAATCCAACAACTCGAAGACTACACAAAAAAGAGCAAAGATTATTTATGGTGGCCAACAATAGAAGATGTGACATATGGACAAACAGAAAAACAACAAAAACTAGAAAACAAAAATGGGAAGAAAAACAATTATATGGACACTTCAAATGACAGATTGGAGAGGTTGCACATGAAAAAACCTGGACGTGGTTAAAAAAAGGAAAACTTAAAAGAGAAACTGAATCACTAATAATTGCTGCACAAAATAATGCCATAAGCACAAATTATATCAAAGCAAAAATTGATAAGACCCAACAAAACAGTAAATGTAGACTGTGCAGTGCCAGAGATGAGACTGTAAACCATGTATTAAGTGAATGTAGCAAACTAGCACAATGGAAGTACTAAACTAAACATGACTGGGTTGGGAAGGTGATCCACTGGGAATTATGCAAAAAAATTAATTTTGACCATACAACAAAATGGTATATGCATAAACCAGAATCTGTTCTTGAGAATGAAATGCATAACATTCTCTGGGACTTCGAGATAAAGACAGATCACCCTATCCCAGCCAAGAGACCAGACCTAGTATTGATTAACAAAAAAAAGAGAACGTGTCAACTGGTGGATTTTGCAGTTCCAGCAGATCACAGTGTGAAGCTGAAGGAAAATGAAAAGATGGATAAATACCTGGACCTTGCCAGAGAATTGAAAAGGCTGTGGAATATGAAAGTGAAAGTGATACCAATTGTAGTTGGTGCACTTGGAATGGTACCAATAAACCTGGAAAAAAGACTTGGGGATCTAGAAATCAGAGGAAGAATTGAGACCATCTAGACTACGGCACTGCTGCAATCGGCTAGATTACTCAGAAGAGTCCTGGAGACCTGAGGAAACTTGTTGTCACTCAGACTCCAGTGAAATACCATCAATGTGAAAAACTAATAATAATAATAATAATAATAATAATTAGTAGGACTTGTACATATACTACAGTGTGATAATTTAATTATCACAATGTTTGATATGTAGACTTAAGAGCTATAGCTATAGTTCAATATGTATAAAGTATAATAATCTTGATTTAACTTTAACTCTCTCTCTTTCTTCATTTCTTCTATCTTTCCATTGTGGAAACAGACAATACACATCTGTTTAGTGTTATGGCTTCTGTGCTCTTGAACCCCTCTATTTTTTGTTCTCTCTCTCCTTTTCACCCTCTCTCTCTTTCCCCCCTCTCTCTCTATCTTTTCCTTTTTCTTTTTATTTCTTTCTCATTATATTTTCTTTCTGATGTATTGTTCAATATATAAAAAACTATAGTAATCTTGATTTAACTAGCTTTCTTGTCTGTTCATTCTCTCTCTTCTCTCTCTCTCTCTCTCTCTCTCTCTCTCTCTCTCTCTCTCTCTCTCTCTCTCTCTCTCTCTCTCTCTCCATTATGTGGAAACAGACAATACACATCTGTTTAGCGTTATGGCTTTTGAACTTTTACTCCTCCCTCCTTTTCTTGCTCTCTTTCTTTCTCTCTTATATTTTCTTTCTGATGTGTTCAATATGTAAAAAGTATAATAATCTTGATTTAACTCTCTCTCTCTCTCTCTCTCTCTCTCTCTCTCTCTCTCTCAAAACAGATGATACCACTGATTAGTGTTATCATTTCCATGCTCTCACTTTCCTTCCTCTTTCTTTTCTCTTTCTTATTATACTTTCTTTCTGGTGTGTAGCATGTTCTTTTTCTTCCCTTTCTTTTCAACAGAAACATTTAACCACATGCATTCCTGTTTTATGCATTCTTTTTTTTCTTTCTTTCTATTCCATTGAAACAGACGATAGGGTAGATTAGCATTATGCTCACACTCTTTTCCCCCCTTCTCTCTTTATCTTTCCCCTCCCTCTTTCTTGACATTTGACATACTGATGGATCGCCTAATCATGGCTAGGAGACCAGGCTGTGTTAACAAGAATAACAGAAGTTGTCATCTTGTGGATTTTGTCATCTTGGAAGATCATAGTGAAAAGGAAAGAAAATGAAAAGATAGACAAATACTTAGACCTTGCCAGAGAACAGGAAAAATCTGTGGAACATGAATGTGAAGGTCATACTAATTCTAATTAGTGCCCTTGGAATGGTCTCCAAGGGTTTGGAAAAGAGTCTGGAGAAATTGGAAATCAGAGGAAGAATTGAGACCATCCAAAAAACAGCATTGTTAAGATCAGTTAGAATACTCAGAAGAGTGCTGAAGACCTGAAGAGACTTGCAGTCACTGAGGCTCCAGCTAAGGCGGGTGTGAAAAACTCTCATAGAGAGAAATGATAATAATATAATAATAATAATAATAATAGTAAGAAGAAGAAGAAGAAGAAGAAGAAGAAGAAGAAGAAGAAGAAGAAGAAGAAGAAGAAGAAGAAGAAAAGGAGAAGAAGAAAACAACAACTTATCATTCTAATATTATCATCAACATCATACACAATTATTACATAATTTTTATCCTTATTATTTTTTAGTAGGAGAACTACCACTACCTTATGTTTCCTGTGGGTCTTCAATGATATCAAATAACATTTTTTACATTTTATTTCCATTATATATATATATATATATATATATATATATATAATATATATATATATATATATATATTATCTAAATTTTTTTATCAAAGTTTTCATTGCAATATTTCTTTTTTCTTTTACTTCTTTTTTCAATCAATTCCTTTGTTGTGTTGAAAATGGTATTGTGATATGTCAGTCCGGAAATGGGTTCTCTCCCTTGCCACATCCACTCTTCTATTCAACCTGTATTATTCAGTGAATTAACATGGATAACAGAAAACCCTTTCAGCTCTTTATATTGTCACATTTTCTTTCCTTTTTATTTTTTCTGCATTTCTTTTTTTATTTCAATTTATATGAGTCTGTGTATTTTATGAAGAATTTTATGTTGTTCACCATTGAATAATAACGATAATTTGGAAGGAGGTTTCATATATTTTCCACTTATGCTTCAGTAAGTGAATTTTTAGGGGGTGGGTGGAAATTTATCATTGCACAAATCTAAATCTAAAAAAATAAGAATAGAACAGCAGACAGTTCCCTAAAACTATTGTAAACACGGTAAGTCGTGAAAAGACAAGGTTATGAAATAATTTAATATGGAGTTGATAATATTGGAATAGTAATAAAAAATATGATGTTACCTATATTAATAAATATATATAATAATATATATATATATATATATATAAATATATATACATATATATATGTATATATAAGGGCCGGGTTAGCTCAGTCGGTAGAGCGTTCGGCTAGAAACCACAAGGTTCCTAGTTCGATACCGGTCCTCGCCAACTCAGCGTATGAGTAGCACAGGGATCTGTGCGGTAAAGTAAGGAGCTAATGGTAGGTGTGGCGCTCCACCTCAGACGCTAAGATAATCTCCTTGGTCTAGCACTAGTGAAAAGGGGATAGACTCCCTCGCTGATTGGCTGATACCGACATTAGGCTGCCCCAATGACTTTACTTATATATATATATATATATATATGTGTATGTGTGTGTGTGTGTGTAAAAAGTTGAATATATGTAAAAGTTGAAAAATGGAAGTAAATCTGACAATTATGTTGAAAGATACAGGAAAGAAAATGTATGGATAAAAATTATTTATTGGAATGCTGACACGTTGTTTCAATATCAAATTATCTTGCTCTGATGATGACCGCTTTTTTGTATACTTAAAAAAATTTTATATTTTATCTATTAATATTATTCTATTTCATTTTGTATTTAAAATAATAATAAAATAGAATACAATGTATACAAGAACAAATTCTTGGTTTAACAATATATAATTTTTATCAATACAACATTTTCTTTCCTTTTATATATAAAGTTGTTAGGGTGGCCTAAAGTTGGTATCAGCCAATCAGCGAGGAAATCTATCCCCTTTACACTAGTGCTAGACCAAGGAGATTATTTTTATGTCTGAGGTAGAGTGCCACACCTACCATCAGCTCCTTACTGTGCTGTACAGATACCTGTGTTGCTCATACGCTGAGTTGGCAAGGGCTGGTATTGAACTACAAACCTTGTGGTTTCTATCCGAATGCACTAGAGACCGAGCTAAATCATCTTAATTGTAACAGTTTTGCTTATGCTTCATGTGTTTGATATCAAGTTTATTAAAAAATAAATGTACTGGGTTTTTGAAGCATGAGAGAATGGGGCAAGTAATAATTTGAATGGATTAATACTAAAGAAATACAGTTAACTTACCAATTTTGTCTAGACCAATTGTGTATTAATTCAAGATTTATATACCATAAATATATTGTTATATAAACCTTCCCGAAATATTAGGAGAAATGAAGAAAATTAAGAACACAATATTCATCCCTTGGATTGGGGTCTTGTTTGTTACTCTTCACCATATTCTTCTATGCTTCTAAGACAACCAAATAAATTTTCCCAACATCCATTATGTATATATATATATATATATATATATATATATATATATGAGAGTAAATATGGAAATAAATCCGACAATATTAAGAAATTTGAAAGAATAAGTGTTCCAAAAATGAGATGAATTTATTTATCGACGCTTAAACGTTTCAGTTTCATTAAACCTTCATCAGGATGTATTATGTATTTATCTCCTGTCATCCTTAAAACATCCATCAATTTCTTCACCCCTTAATACATCCTGATGAAGGTTTAATGAAACCGAAACGTTTAAGCGTCGATAAATAAATTCATCTCATTTTTGGAACACTTGTTTTTTCAAATTTCTTAATATATATATATATATATATATATATATATATATATCTAAAAGGGTTTTGTAATTTGCTTGGAGCATTGTGTTTATATTGGTTTGTTGGTTGGTTTTGAAGGCTGTCACAATGCAAGTGTAAAGAAAAAAGAAGGTAACTATGATGTTGTTTGTTAACCTGTCACTTTATTCTTAATATTTCGGGATAAAAAATCCCATCATCAGAAGAATACTTGAACTGAAGTGGTGATATATAAGTATTTCATGGACACTCTGTTTTGACATTTCGCAAGTCACTCCTAGAGAGCTCTAACGGGTTTTGGGAGATATATATATATTTGTGTTTCTTTCTTTCAAAATAATTCTATGTATTTTTATAAATCGTATCTTTATCAGTTTTAAATGAATGTTGTTAATCCTCTGATGGGCCCTATGAATTGTGATAGCCTTCATTCTTATAGTAGGGTGAGTCAAAATTGTTGTAATATTTGGGAACTGTTAACTCTTAACATCCTGAACCTAAAATTCATATAAGGATATATAAAAAATGGCTAAAAATGGCCTTTTCATTTAAAGTTATCTGTTATTTCCCATAAATCAAAGACTTCTAAATATGTTTAATATTACATTTAAACAAAGGCTATCATTTGGGGTAGATTAGGAAAATGAATGTGACTTCTGGCCAGGTGGAATGAGGTGGTATAGGGCTTTAAGAGTTAAGTTGCAATGTGTCTATCTAGCAGTTCAAACCATGGAAGGTACATGCTGTATTTGATACCATTTTGGTAATTGATGCACTGACACATTGGGCATGGCTTCACTCAGTGTGTGATTTGAAAGCCGCACAGATGAATGTGCAACGTAGTTTAATTCAGGAACTTATACTTTACAAGTTTGAACTAGGCCATAACTCCTGGGAAGCAACAAAAATCTTTTGTTGTGTGAAAGGTGAAGGTGTGGTTGATTACAGGTGAGCTTGGCATCTCACAGTCCAGTGTTATTCATCATCTTCATATCCTTTGCAAAAGCCTCATATTACCAAAATATTGCAAAACTTTTGACTCACCCTAGTAAAAATTAATTTTTCAGAACATTCAACTGAAGACAGTGGAACCTCGGTTCTTGAAAATAATTAATTCCAAAATTATGTTCGTGAACTGACTTGTTCAATAACTGAAACAATATTTCCCATAAGAAATAGTGTAAAGTGTATTTATGCATTCTTGACCATCAGACCTCACAACTTTCACTTTCCCTTTCCAGTAGCATTAATGCTGCCTTTCTTAGGATCCATGAATAAGGGTTAAAGTAGCCATAAAATAGAGAATAAAGACAAAGTGAAGAATTTTCACAAAAACTATATCAGACTAATTCAAGATAGCGACTGACACTAACTGATGCTGCTTGGGTAGATTTGACCAACCATTCATCAGTCTTCGGTTTGTATTGGCAGTTTCTCCAATGACTTCTGTTTTCATCAGCTTGACTCGTATGTTCGAAGTCCGAAAAATTTGTTTGACAACTGAAACCTTTTTTACTCAAATTTTTTGTTCAAACTGAATTTTTTGAGAATCGAGGTTCCACTGTATATATAAATTGGTTTGAGAATTCTTCTAAGCTGTAGCCGTGTCAGTGCTACACCACTTGGACTCTAGCAAAATGCTTTTTGAGAAAAAGATAAATAGGAGCTACACAAGGATGCTGCGTTCATTCTTGAATAAATCCTGGAAGGAGCACCCCACAAAAAAGCAGCTGTATGGCCACTTAACTTCTATCACACAAACCATCCAAGCAAGGTGAATAAAACACACTAGAAACAGCTGGAGAAGCAAGGATGAACTCATAAGTGATGTTCTCCTGTGGATATCTAAACATGGACACACCAGTGGAGGTCGACCAGCAAAAACCTACATCAATCAGTTCTGTGCAGATACTGGATGCCATGTAGAAGACCTGCCAGAAGTGATGACTGATAGGAATGGTTGGCGATAGAGAGAGAGAGAGAGAGAGAGAGAGAGAGAGAGAGAGAGAAAGAGAGAGTCATGGGAATCTGTGCTGTCAGCATGACATGATGATGATGACAGTGGTGATGATGATGTAAATGTTTGTGCAAATTTTTGTTCAAATAATGATGGATGTTTTTAAATGACAGATATATAATAATAAAACTAGCACAACGGAAGTACAAAACTAGACACGACTGGGTTGGGAAGGTGATCCACTGGGAATTATGCAAAAAATTAAATTTTGACCATACAACAAAATGGTATATGCATAAACCAGAATCTGTCATTGAGAATGAAACGCATAAAATTCTCTGGGACTTTGAAATAAAAACGGATCACCTTATCCCAGCAAGAAGACCAGACTTAGTCTTGATTAACAAAAAAGAAAGAACTTGTCAACTGGTGAATTTTGCAGTGCCAGCAGATCACAGGGTGAAGCTGAAGGAAAATGAAAAAATGGACAAATACCTGTACCTTGCCAGAGAACTGAAAAAGTTATGGAATATGAAAGTGAAAGTGATGCCAATTGTAGTTGGTGCACTTGGAACGGTCCCAAAAGGATTGGAAAAGAGTTTGGAAAGTCTGGAAATCAGAGGAAGGATTGATACCATCCAGAACACTGCACTGCTGCAATCTGCCAGAATACTTAGAAGAGTCCTGGAGACCTGAGGAGACTTGCTGTCACTCAGACTCCAGTGAAAGACCATCAGCTAACACTGATGTGAAAACTCAAAAGGAGTAAATAATAATAATAATAATAAAATTTATTGCATACAGTGTTCAGGTGCAACACAACTCATCAAAGTCTCATATATAGTACATAGAATAATGTATTAATGTCAGGAACATGAATAGTGTACAGTAATAAGATACATGTATGTGTGCATGTGCATGCATATGTGTGTGGAGGAGGGTATCAGGTATAGTGTAGGCAGATTACAGGAAGCATGGAGGCTTTGAAAGATGCAATGTTTCGGCAGCCTACAACAGGTAGGCAGCTTATTCAATGTCTGTAACTCTGAGCATGAAAAAATGTTTCCAAAAGTCATGTGAGCTGTGCTGTTTTTTGACTTTGAAGGCATGCCTATGTATATTAGAAACATGGAGATTGAAAAAGTGTTCAAGTTTGCTATATGTGTTACATAATTATTAGATACCTAATATTTATGGCAATAGTGTAGAAATCAAAATGGCTGTTATAAGCTACAGCCCACGACCTTGAAGGAAGAGTGACAAGGCTTGACCTCAGTCCTAACCTTCCGGTGGATACCGTGAGAACCGGTAGAGAGGACCCTCTCTTCCGGTTTAGATAGTAAGTAAGTTTCAGAGTTAGAAGGTAGAAGCCGAGCTCATAGGATGTAAGTCTCACCTGCGCAGATGTCTGGGTTGGGGATTGAAAATAAAGTAACATCAAAGTAAATCGAAGTCTTGTGTTTATTACCTAAAAACTAACAATGACACAGGGCTTTTGATAAGGAGAAATCCCTAACAGAAACCAGACCCGAAGTCCCCAAGAAAGTCCAGACCTTAGAAGAGACCAGACCAAGATAGATGAAGAAATAGCAAAGCCGGCCAGAAGAAAATACGACCAGAAGTAAGAAGTAAGAAAAGGGTATACAACATATGTACACTAGCAAAGTGTTGGGTAGTGAGAGTTTGATATTAGGCAGACTATGCAGATACTACACACTGATCTTAGTAAAAGTGCTGATCAGTGCATTAATAATTCTGTCAGTTTTGACTGGAGCCATAAATATTATTTTTGATTCTCTGTTTTTGAAAGATTTTTAGAAAAGACCTTTTAACCTTATGAGAAATGATAAAAAAAAAAAAGAATCATAAATTTATTTTCATAATGCGTTCGTCTTGTTTAATATTTCTTTTTTTTTTTATGCGTCATTAAAAGCAATGAAAAATAATTTTATAAGCGTGATCTTCTTATTTCATTGTGATACGAACAGAAAGGTCAAAGGTGGGGGGGGGGAGGGCGACTGGTCTTTGAGAATTAAAAGGCATGACAACAACAACAACCCCCTCCCCCCGCCAAAAAAAAATACATATATATCTGAATATTGGTTTTTCGAAACAAAAAAAAATTCTTTTCAATAGAAAACCAAAGTGTGTGTGTGTGGGGTGGGTGGGTGTGGTGGGGGGTTCATATTTCTTTTTTTTGTTTTTTTCCATTTTTTAAATTTTTCTTTTTTTCTTTCTTCCTTTCTCATATCAATAAGTTTGTATAGTGGTTCCATTTTTTTTTTTATGCCCTGAAATTGATGAATATGTTTTTCTGTAAGAGAAGAATAGTGGCATTGTCTAAGATGGAATTTCAAAGAGAAAAATAAATCCTGTAAGTTTGCATGTGATACTCAATTTCAATATGCCATGTGTCAGTATAAAATAAAATAGAATGAAAAAAAAAAAGAATAAATAAAAAACACAAAAATCAACAAACAACAAACACCCTCCTTTAAAAACAAACAAAAAACCCTCAAAACAGCAAATACAAAAGATGTTCCAAATGTAATGCCTCTAATCTATTTCCACAGATACTGGCAAAAAAAAAATAACGCTGTTTGAAAGTTTTCAGCTATAAAACATTATTTTTCCACATAGACATGACCATTAGATTACACAAATGTGAAATGTTCCAAAAGTAATGCCTCCTTTTTATTTCCACTGAAACTACAACAGATACACAGAAAAACACACTTTTGGATAGAGCAAGTTTTCAGCTACAAAACACTATTTTCCCATATAGTCATCACTATCAATTATACATACTAGCAAATATATGCACCCTCCGGGTGCAAGTATTTTAGTTAAATTTTATAATAAAATATGATATTAAATTAGAAAGGCTAAGGAAACTGAATAAGAATGTAGATAAAAAGATTTTGAACAGAGGAGGTATGATTGAAAAATAGAACAACTTTGAAACTAACACTTCCATCATTTTCCGTTACTCCCGTCTTTCATTGGTAAATTTTCCTAATTTAAACTGTTTAGTTAAAATAGGAAGTAAAGAATAATATTACAGTTATTTCTTCTTGTTAAGAGATTTCTTTTAAGATTTATTGAAGAGATTTTTGCTCATATTCAATAAGATAAAACCAAACAATTAGAAATCAATAATACTAAGCATATATTTATTAAAATCAATTTTTTAAGATCAATATGCAAATTAGCCTTCCCATTCATACTGTAAACCTCTATTTTGTTGTATATATAAATACAATTGCATGTTATTATTATGTAGATATGGTCAGCAGTGTAAGTAATGTAAAACAATTTTATTAATAATTGAGGTTTAAATAAAAATAAAATCATGGAGAATATGATGTAAATAACTAAAGGAATTGTGACTTGTATAGTAATATAGTTTTGGTTACAGATAGACAAACCCACAATCTCCATTATAATAAGATGTGAGATGTTCCTAAAGTAATGCCTCTAATTTATTTCCTTTGAAACTACAACAGATAGACGGAACACAATAACACTTTTGGATAGATCAAGTTTTCAGCTACAAAACACAATTTTCCCACATAGTCATCACTATCAATTATACATATGTGAGATGTTCCAAAAGTAATGCCTCTTATTTATTTCCTTTGAAACTACAACAGATAGAGGGAACACAATAACACTTTTTGATAGAGCAAGTTTTCAGCTACAAATCACAATTTTCCCACATAGTCATCACTATCAATTATACATATGTGAGATGTTCCAAAAGTAATGCCTCTTATTTATTTCCTTTGAAACTACAACAGATAGAGGGAACACAATAACACTTTTTGATAGAGCAAGTTTTCAGCTACAAATCACAATTTTCCCACATAGTCATCACTATCAATTATACATATGTGAGATGTTCCAAAAGTAATGCCTCTTATTTATTTCCTTTGAAACTACAACAGATAGAGAGAACACAATAACACTTTTTGATAGAGCAAGTTTTCAGCTAAAAATTACTATTTTTCCACATAGTCATCACTATTAATTATACATATGTGAGATGTTCCAAAAGTAATGCCTTTTATTTATTTCCTTTGAAACTACAATAGATAGAGGGAACACAATAACACTTTTTGATAGAGCAAGTTTTCAGCTACAAATCACAATTTTCCCACATAGTCATCACTATCAATTATACATATGTGAGATGTTCCAAAAGTAATGCCTCTTATTTATTTCCTTTGAAAATACAACTGATAGAGGGAACACAATAACACTTTTTGATAGAGCAAGTTTTCAGCTAAAAAAACACTATTTTTCCACACAGCCATCACCATTGACTATTCATATATGAGATGTTCACCTATTAATTTCTACAGAAACTACAACAGTGTTGAATAAAGGAAGTTTTTTTTAGTTACAAAACACTATTTTTTCTATTCTTATTGACTATACAGATGTTAATGCTCCAAAAGTAATGCCTCTTGCTTATTTTCATGAAAAATAAAACAGATAGAGGGAACACAATAGCACTGCTGAATAGAGCATGTTTTCAGCAACAAAAAACTATTTTTCCACATAATCATCATCACTGACTATACGTATCTGGGATGCTCCAAAAGAAATGCTCTTATTTATTTTCATGAAAACTAAAGCAGTGTAACGTAATTATTATGGTCTATGGGGAATTTGGGGATTGAAAAGAAAACGGTAATCGGATTTCTGGAGAAAGAGAAGAAAAAGAAATAAGAACAAAGGTTAAAGTTTGGAAGGGTAAACACTCAATGGGGTGCCAGCAATTGACTGACGAATGACCCTGGAACTAGATTTAAAAATAAAAATGGAAGTTCCAGGTTTTGACTGGAAGCGGAAGTGGGTGACCCTCCCATCCTGGGATGAGAAATTGAAGAAGAGAAAGATCGGTCTTTTTTCCAGCTGGGCCTTCGTAAGGGGAAGACGGGGCTTCCTGCATTCCTCCCATGATGTGTTTCGCATAGTAGTACCAAACATGATTTACGATAGAATAATTTGACCTTACCTTCTCTCTCTCTCTCTCCTTCTCTTTGAAAAAGAACCCACGAGCCTAGAAAGGAATAAACAACCCCTTTGTGACAATACGACTTGCGTATGTTGTTTCTGAACTAACAACTATTACTACTACAACTCGAATGTGGCCCTATGCAACAGCAGATACAAGGAACACAATAACACTATTGGATAGAGCAAGATTTCAACTATAAAACACTTTTTTCCACATAGTCATCACTCCTGACTATACATATATGCAATATTCCAAAAGTAATGCTTCCTATTTATTTCCATAAAAACTACTACAGATTGTTTCGGCCATGTGGCCATGGGTTGGGAAACACTGCTCAAAGTGCCAGATTAAGCAAAGCTTAGTAAAATAAGTCTTATGGAACAGATGTAGAATTACTACAATCAATTAAACTATTATACACACACATAAAAACAAATGAAATTCCATATATATATATTATATATATATATATATATATATATATATATAATATATATGTAAAAGGAATGACTTACTGGTAAAAATATTGGGTTAGTCTCAATATTGAGTTGATATAAGTGCTACTCGGATAAGTC
>CM042151.1:57638545-57691045 GCA_023376005.1 Doryteuthis pealeii | reverse complement strand
AATAATAATAATAATAATAATAATAATAATAATAATAAATAGAAGAAGAAGAAGAAGAAGAAGAAGAAGAAGAAGAAGAAGAAGAAGAAGAAAGATTATTATGATGCAAACTCGAACCTGCATGTAAAGTCACTGGAAAAATAAAAATGCGACGATAACTTTGTTTGTCTCCCTTCCATCGTGACAAATACAAGATTTGTCTCCCTTGTTCCACTTTCGCGGCTACTGATTTGTTCTTGGACGAAGTTGAAATTTTAAGATTAACAATTACATCAATAGAAAATCTCGTAGATCCATTACTATTAAATATCCTCGCTGAATTCCCCATACTTGCGACCTTGAGTTATTATACATCAACAGAAAACTTTGAGTTGAGTTGCTTTGCATATTGTTTATAAGTTTCATGCAAAATCATTTACATTGTTCAACGTCAATATTTAAAAAGAAAAAAAAAAAAAGGACCCCCCCCCCAAAAAAAAACCCTCCAAAAATAAACAGGCGCTTCATGAGATATAATGGGTGATGAGCTAAAATATCAGACAACTATTTGTGAGTTCGTTTCCCACTGGGTGCCTTATATTTCTGGCCTAGTGTCTACATATTATATACAAAGGATAAAGTTTGGGTGGTTCTTGAACCAAGCTTATGTATCTCTCTCTCTCTCTCTCTCTCTCTATATATATATATATATATATATATATATATATATATATATATGTAAAATGAAACTGGAAGTGAATCCGACAGTATGTTGAAAAAATGAATAAAAGAAAGAAAGTATAGAATGGATAATATAGGATATTTTAATCAATTTTACTAACACGTGTTTCAGTCAGGAGTTTATCTATGTGTAGATTTTTTCTATTATTATTATTTCATTTCATTTGGTTATTTAAAAATAATAATAATTTGAATAATGTACACATGGATAAACTCCTGACCGAAACACGTGTAAGTAAAATTGATTAAAATATCCTATATTATCCATTCTATACTTTCTTTCCTTTATTCATTTTTTTAACATATATATATATATATATATATATATATATAGGTGGATCATATCAAGTGTTTCCTTGATAGGATTCAACCAAAATTGAGAACTCAAACGTACATATAAGGATTTGTGCACATATACATTTTTTTTTACATATACTGAGTATTATAAATAAATGAATATTAGGTATCCATTCATATATATATATATATATATATATATATATATATATATATATATGGTTTTCGGGTCATTTAATGACAAATCAAGTAATTTTGATAAACAAATGACTCAGTTTGCTTACAAAGTTAAGTACTGAATAGGTTCATCATTGTTTAAGTTTGATGACTGAGTAAGAACATACTTTCAGCATGACTTGATTGTAATTTGCAATTTTGTTTCTCATGTATTTAGTATATATTGTATAAACAGGTATTTAAACAAAATGAGGCTCATTTTCTTATACTTTTATATTAACAATACAGGTTGTACAAGATTCATAATCTCTCTCTAATTATATATATATATATATATATATATATATATATATATGAGGTAGGTAGAAGAATGGTGAACAAGAAATGAAAACTCAAAACAAATCTGAGAGTTGATACGTTTCGTCTGAATTCATACGGACATCCTCAGTTGAATGATTTTTAATGAAAGCAAAATTTCATGGGAGTATAAGTGAAATTGTTGAGGGGGGAGTTAGTAGTGGAAGTGAAGGGAGGGAGGTTAGGAGTAGACATGAATGAAGTGAGGGTAGTATACAGGAAGTGGAGAGAGGAGGGAGTGGATGGGCACAGGGGTAGGTTAAGGAAGGGGAGTGAAGTTCTAGTGTGTTTGATGGCAGCAGAAGATAAGGAGAAGAGAGTTGAGTGACCTTAGGTTATTGGGTCAGTTAGTGGAAAGAGCAGGAGGGGAGAGGATTTTTCTGACTCTGGATGTATAGGTAGATTTTTTGACTCCAAAAGTATAGGTACATAAAAATGGAGAGTAGGATATATATATATATATATATATATATATATATATATATATATATATATGGAGAAATATTGAACAAATACGGGATGTTACAATGGATAGAATTTTACTAGTCATAGTGTCGATGTTTGAATATTTTTGTTTATAAAGAATCCTTCTTCAGGATAATATGCAACTAGTCAAGGAGAAAAAAAAGATTTATGTAGTTAAAAAGATGATGGATGTTTTTGACTGCATTGAATTTGGAAAATGTGTAGAAAAGGTTTGTAACCGTTCGCTGTTTAGTGTTCCTGAATGAACGGTTACAAACCTTTTGTACTCATTTTCCAAACTCAACACATACTGTCCAATATATATATATACATATATATATATATATATTGAAGTGTGGGTTCCAAATAGGAATTAGGAATTCCCAAAATATCGCAAATTATTTAGATATTTTTTCTGATGCTTCGTTTCCAACAGTACTTAATTCTAAGTACATTATATTTTTGTACACTTTCTTTTAGTTATTATCATCATTTAAATATATAGGCCAAGCCATTTTCCTCAATATTATATATATATATATATATATATATTTTTTTTTTGTTGATAATATTATTTGGTATATTTATAAGTAGAGGGTATTTAATATCATTGATAGAGACTTGGTTTGAAAATTGCATTGGTGAGAAAATTGTCAATTATCAAGCACAGCTGACTTCATATCATACCTACCCTAACTTATACATACATACATACATACATACATATATATATAGATGTGAGGTATCCAAAACTTGGTAGCAAGGGATGATTCTATATGTGATTTCTAAGACACACTGTATTATTATTGTATGATCCAGTATGTATAAATACAGTGAATCTTTAATCACTACAGAGATCTCATATCTATTTAATAAGACAGCCATATATATATATATATATATATATATATATATATATAATATATATACGACAGCTGGAAGTAACCTGCAAAGTCTAGCCACGCGGAAGAGACATGGTATATCGAAACACAGTGTCTGTGGATGACTATATATATATATATATATATATATGAAAATAACAAAGATGAGGATACTAGTTCCATTAATCAAAGGAATAAAGATATTTTTCTTTTGTGTGCAAATCTGTAATGTAAATACAAATGCGAATGCAAGGGAAACAACATGCTTTGTAGAAAATTCATACAAGTAATTGAGATCTACACAAATATTTTAAGTGAGTTTTCTCCCTTGAATACAAAATAGAATTTCACATTATTATTACCGTATTTGACGGCATATAGGACGCACTTTTTCCAAAAATTTTGGCAAAAAATTGCCCTGTGTCTTATACATCGTAGGTGAAGTTTGTATGCCTAGGCTAATCTTCTCTATTATTTCCTGCTATTATGAATTGCTTGCTTGCTGTACTGCCAAATTGCTTTTATACAGCTATGTTTCTGTTTGTGTAATGCACAGCTAGACTGTTTTCAACTATATATGCTTAAATACGATAAACAAATTTTTTTCTCCTGAATATGACCTGCTGAAATGGGGGTGCGTCATATATGCCGTCAAATACGGTAATTATTTTAAGATTATTACAATTAATCAATTTAGAATTATTATTAATAATTATTTATAAAAAGCGAGGTACTACATAAAGGTCTGAAGAATATATCTATAAGGCTGTGACGACACACACACACACACATACACACACACGCTCGCTCTCTCTCTTTCTCTCTATCTCTATCTCTTTCTCTCTCTCTAATTTTATTCACATTCACCTTGTACTTTATGCACTTGGGAAAGGCATGAATCCAATTCTCCCTATATTCAGTCATACTACCAGATATTCTAACAGAAACTCTTATCACTGGCATGTCATGACGTTTGACAGATAAATGTGAGTGAATAAGAATTGGGGCAAACCACTTTCCCATAAAAGCTTTACTTGTCAAGTAAGAATAGTCATTTTCTAAGCTTAGATTAGTTTGACACAAGGCTAGAAATTTGGAGCTCTCTGTTTGAATCAGTTTATCATGCAACCTTTACATGTACAATCCAGACTGGAAAAGATATCAGTTGGAATACTGGGAACAAAATAATAATGATGAGGATGCTCGTTTGATTCATTAAAGGAATAAAAACATTTTACTTTCATGTGTGTGTATGTGTAAATGTGTGTATGTTTTGCGTGTTTGCGTGACTTGGGTTATTTCCTATGAGTCTAACATGATCAAAGGGGAACCACTCTTGACTGATAAATCAATTATTTATTTATTGATCTACTAGGAAAAAAGAAGACGGGGTTAGAGTTGGGTTTAGGGTTAGGGTTAGGGTTAGGTTTAGGATTTACGGTTAGTTTAATGGGAAAATAAATAAATAATTTATCAGTCAAGAGTGGTTCCCCTTTGATCATGTTAGTAATATAGGAAATAACCGTGACTTGTGTGTGTGCTTTCTCTCTCTCTTTCTCTCTCTCTCTCTCTCTCTGTGCGCGTGTGTGTGTGTATCTGTTGTGTGTGTGTGTGTTGTGTTGTGTGTTTCTGTGTGACTTTCGTATGTGTTTGTGTGTGACTTGTGTAAATGCTTTGTGTGTGCTTTGCGTGTGTGTGTTTTGTGTGCTTGTATATGACTTTCGCGCACGCGCGTGTATGTGTGTGTGCGCGCGTGTGTGTGTGTGCGCACATTGTGTTTCTGAATCTGTTCTGTCTGAGTATGCAGATGTATGTGTGTATGGGCATTTGCGCGCGTGTGTGTGTGTGTGTGTGTGCGTGTCCGTCTGTGTGTACGTGCATATGCGCACGCGTGTATATGTGTGTGTGTATTTGCATGTGTATATGTGAAAAGAAATGTTGATGAAAGGGAAACAACGTACTTTGAAAGAAATATCAAATGAAAAAATAGAGAGCTACACAAATCCAAATATTAGAAGCGAGTCTTCTCCCCTGGATAAAAAAAAAAATTGAAAGAATTTCACATTGGTTTTTAAGACAAACCTATCCAAGATAATTCCTTAAGAATCTCATTAATTCTTGCATCTTAAAGGCTTGGCATTAAGGAAGAACACCGAACTATACTGTAAAAAATCTTTGAGTAGAAAAAATCTTTGTACGCGGAAAATAAGATGACTTCAAAAGAAATTTAAATATTTGTTTTATACATCTTAAACATCTTTTTCATTTTTCATTTTTTTTTTTTTTCAGAATTGCGAAAATATTTTTCAAAACAAAAAAGTCTATCTTGGCATCGTGAAGTTTAAAAAAAAAATTTAATTGAAAATATTTTATAATTATTATTTAACAAGATGCTTTAATATTAACTAGTTTGTTGTTAGAGCGTTCGGCTAGAAACCACAAGGTTCCTAGTTCGATACAGCCCATCGCCAGCTCAGCGTATGAGTAGCACAGGGATCTGTGTGGTAAAGTAAGGAGCTGATGGTAGGTGTGACGCTCCATCCCAGACGCAAAAAACAATCTCCTTGGTCTAGTGCTAGTGAAAAGGGGATAGACTCCCTCACTGATTAGCTCATACTGACATTAGGCCGAAAATTGAAAATATTTTATAATAATTATTTAATAAGATGCATTAATATTAACTATTTTCTTGTTCTAGGGCCAGTTTAGCTCAGTCGGTAGAGTGTTCAGCTAGGAATCACAAGGTTCTTGGTTCGATACCAGCCCTCGCCAACTCATCATATGAGTAGCACAGGGATCTTCAGGGTTAAATCTACTGGATTAATCAAGATATTGATTAATCCAGTGGATTTAACCCTGTAGATCCTTATGGTGAAACTCGAGTAGGTTATTACCGTGTACCTTTATGATAATAAATTTGCTCTTGTAACGTATTGAGCACTTTATATTTGTTATATCACTGTCTTATCATTGTGAAACTAACCATTGTGACCATTTTCAGCAGTAAGTCACTTTTTCCACAAATACCATATATATATATATATATATATATAGATCCTTATGGTGAAACTCGAGTAGGTTATTTTCACAACTGGTTTTTAAGATCTCAACCATTGAACTCATCTGATGATTGGAGTACCATGTAACTTCAAGTTATGAGTGTAAACCCATAATATTACCATTGATTATATATATATAAATATATATATATAAGGCTCTCCTATTAAATGGACATGAGATCTCATGTGATCTTGACATATATATCTATGTATGTATTTATCTGTTAAATTCTCACTCGCTTGTAGGTGATGATGACGGCCCAGGGGTTAAGAACTCTGACTGAGGATAATTCTGTCAGGTTTTAATCCCAGCTGGAAGTAACCTGCAAAATCTAGACACACGGAAGAGACATGATACATCAAAACACAATCTCTGTGGATGACTATATATATATATATATATATATATATACTAATTCAACAACCATGAATGCAGAATATTATTTTTAGCCCAAATGACAAACTCATATTTATTTCGGTAATACTGTCAATTTTCATAACAATCTGTCTAAAATTAAAGGCATTATAAACATTTAAATGAAAAAGTTATTTTTAGCAATTTTTTGGTAAATCCTTACAAGAATGGCACTGTGGACTTAGAAAATTCTCAACAGGATATTAAGAATTAATTCATTTGTCTCAGATTCTATGAGATAGTACAAGGTTCTCCATGACAATGCTCAACCACACACAAGCATCAAGACAAGGGAGAAAATCGCCTCATTTAGGTGGACAACTTTACCGCATCCTCCATATTCACCAGAACAGGACAAGGGAGAAAATCACCTCATTTAGGTGGACAACTTTACCGCATCCTCCATACTCACCAGATTAGGACAAGGGAGAAAATCGCCTCATTCGGGTGGACAACTTTACCACATCCTCCATATTCACCAGATTTAGTGCTTTCAGACTATCATCTCTTCAGCCCCATGAAAGAGGGTTTGAGAAGCAAACATTATTCTAGTGACGAGGAAGTAAAGTCTTTAGTGAAGAAATGGCTCAAAGGACAATCAACAGAATTTTATGGGGCAGGGATACATGCTTCATTTGAAGGTGGAATATTGATATTGAGTGTAGGGATGTGATCCACGGAGGACCAGCTTCATTTTGATGTATGATACATGTTCCTGTGTTGGTAATTATACCTGTCCTAAACAAAATGGCATTACTTTTTGACAAACCCTTGTAGTATAAACATCTTTTGTCAACATAATCTGGTTGCAGTAAAAGAGTTTTATGGTTGGCAGCATTCATCTACGAGAGACAATGGAGTAGTGTCAAAGTTTTTTTTATTTTTTTTTTTTTTTCTTCTTTTTTTTTTTTGTTTTGTTTTTTGTTTTTTTGTTCTTTTTTTAGTTTTTTGTTTTTATTGAATTTGAACTACATAGCCTGGGCGGGTTCATATGGAGGATAAACTGTTGCCCATGCAGAAAATACTCCCTCTCCAGACTGCCGCTGTGATCCAAAGGAAAGGTAAGGTACCAATGCAGTTTGGCAATGGTAGTGTCGCAAGAGTTGATGGGTAACACTGGATTTCAGCATCACACCACCTTAGGGACTCTGGCTCCTGATTTGTTTTCAGGGTTTACTCCCCTAGCCTTTCCTTGAAGGCAGCAGAGGTTTTGTGTTGGATTTTTCCTTGACTGATGGGTTGCCGACCAAGGCTAAGGAGACCCTTTAACCCATTTGGGGATTTATGCACATCGTAAGTACCCCAATAGTTTTATAAATATGTGTTGGGTGGAGTGATGCAGTTTTTATTTTGTTGGTTGAAATTTTTAATCGCACATTCAATTTGTTCCTCGACCATGCAGCATGGGAACCCATTGTTACAATCTATGGACATCCTGTAGTCTTTAAGCAAGAGCACTTGTCCAGTGGAATTGGATCCTTGGTAATCCTCTGATAAAGAATCCTTTGGTTCTTCTGGTAAAGAGTCCTGAGTATTGTAAGTCCCTCCTCAATGAGTGCTAGTAGAACTATGGCCAGTATCAGTGTTTAAGTAGTGTATCAGCCATGCTGTATGGCTAGTGATTTGCAAAGGAATAAACCATGTGACCATGGCTAGTCTATAGATCCAGGTGGGGAATTGTAGCACACCTTATATACCAAATATTCCACCACCCATTATAAATGAGAGTCTCTTTTTCATTTTTAATTTTTTATAAAATATTAATTTTGAGGAGGGTATTAATTTTGCACAGGATATGAGTTTATAGATAATTAATAATTGCTTTTTTATATTGGAAGAGGCGACAACTTTTAAAATTCAAGGTAGAGGAGTTGTTAATAGTTGTATTATTTTTGCAATATACATATCCCCAGATGATAACCCGTGATGTGACCGAAATTACTTGGGAACAAATTAGTTATGGCAAATTTATTAGCCAATTCCAGCCAGATGTTGTATCATCCATTCGGCAACTTGAAAGGATTGAAACCAGAATAAGAAGACAGAAGATGTCTATACTATTTAACTTTTAATTCAAATATGTCTGAATGAAGGAATGCTACCTAATTACAAAAACACACACACACACAAAAAAAAAACATACACATATATACATATAAATATATATGTGTGAAGAAAGGAAGTGAATCTGACGGTATGTAGTATATTAGGAAAAATGAAAAAAAAAACACAGGTTTAAATGGGTTAAGTGGCGAGTTTATTGGCCGACGCTGCAGTGTTTCGATCTATTAATTAGATCATCTTCTTACAAACTTCAAAAATTTTTAAACTGAATACACATAACTACCACTCGCTTTTCTCGTTATTCTGTGATAAATAATTTATTATCACCTTCCATATACCAACAAATGCCCTGAAGATGATCTAATTAATAGATCGAAACACTGTAGCGTCGGCCAATAAACTCGCCACTTAACCCATTTAAACCTGTGTTTTTTGTTCATTTTTCCTAATATACTACATAAATATGTATATAGAGAGAGGAAGATAGATAATGAAAATTCTATAGCCTATATAATTAAATATTGTAAATGAAAGAAAGTGTTGAAAAAATTAAATGTATTTATAATTAAAAACTGTTTAGAATGAAGCATGAGAAAAAAATGTTTATGCTGCTATAATTTGGGATTCCTTATCCCTTCAGCTGGCTAAGAAAATGAAAAGGAAGTTGTCACGTTCTCTTCAACAGGAAGTACGTCCATTTTGTGATGTTGATGTTGCCTTTGTATCTGCTTGGTGATATCCTGGCTGCCAGTGTGTATCCGAGATGTAACCATTTCATTTCATTTTTTACTATTGTACTATTCTATAATGCATATTGTCTGGAGATGTTTGTACAAAAAAAAGTGTTTTAATCACTCTAAATGATGTAGAATTTTTCTTTTAATGAAGAGACAAGAGGCCTTTTCTTTACAGAGGTGCAGTGTTTTTTAGACAATTGTGTATGTGTGTGTGTTTTTAAAAAAATTTTTTTTTTACACTATATCCTGACTTGTACGTTCTTCAACCCTCTCAGGTCAAGTATACAACTCTGTTAGGACAGAGGCTCTTCTTTGGTCTCTTTCTTTGGTAGTGTAAAGTAAAATAGTATGGAATGGAATTTTTTCTTTTTAATGAAGAGACAAGAGTCTCTCCCCTTGCAGGAGTTGTATTAGACCTGGAGAAGGTTGGAGAATGTAAAGGTCAAAACAATTGTGTAAACAAACAAAAACAAGAAGGAATTCAACTGTTTCGAAAGAATCCCTTTGAATTTTCATGCCTTTTGTTTACAACTAACATAACTGTAATTTTAAGATTGTTTGAATTAACTGAATTATAAGACAATTTTTTTTTTTTGCCTTTGTGAATAACATGTTTCTTGTATTGTTGAGACCATTTTGAACCAGCTGCTGCTGCTGATTCTGCACTCATTTGTTTGTGATTATGGCTTCCAGACAGAAAACTTTTCTTTGAAAATGATTGTATTGAAAATATATTATGCATGATTTCTCAGATTGTGCAGACATTTTGAAACAATCATCCGTTATTATCATCAATCTTTGGAATGAAAAATATGCTTGATTCTTCATTTCTCCGCATTTCTTGGTCTCTTATTTTATTTCATTTTCTTAAACCCAGCAGTCAAAGGCCAAAAATGGGCTATAATGATTAACTTTATACAAAAGCAGAACAACAACAACAATAAAAACATAATATAATAATACTAGGGTGAGTCAAAAGTTTTGCAATATTTTGTTAACATGGTGTATATATCACATTTATGGGCCGGTTTAGGTCAGTTGGTAGAGCGTCTGCCCAGGAATGACAAGGTTCTGGGTTCGATACCAGCCCTTGCTAACTCAGCATATGAGTCCTTGGTCTAGCATTAGCAAAAAGGGGATAGAATCCCTCGCTGTCTGGCTGATAGCAACTTAATGCAACCCCGATGTCGTCATAGAAGTTTATGGTTTAGCTCAGTTGGTAGAGCGTCCGCCCAGGAATCACAATGTTCTGGGTTCGATACCAGCCCTTACTAACTCAGCATATGAGTCCTTGGTCTAGCATTAGCAAAAAGGGGATAGAATCCCTCGCTGTCTGGCTGATAGCAACTTAATGCAACCCCGATGTCGTCATAGAAAGTTTATGGTTTAGCTCATTTGGTAGAGCGTCTGCCAAGGAATCACAAGGTTCTGGGTTAGATACCGGCCCTCACCAACTCAGCATATGAATTGCAAAGGGATCTGTGTGGTAAAGTGAGAAGCTGATGGTAGGTGTGGCGCTCCACCTCTGACGCTAAAATGATCTCCTTGGTCTAGTGCTAGCAAAAAGGGGATAGAATTCCTTGCTGTTTGGTTGATACCGACATTAGGCCACCCCAATGACTTATATCATGTAAATGAAGCAGCTTACCCTGTTGACTGCACCTCTGCAGAGGGGTAAAATCCGTCCAATGGAGCCATTGTTGGCCGTGGGTGGTGACCCATGATGTTTAATGACAGAATCTTGGTGACTGAGCAGTCCATGATATGCAACACTCCAGGTAATTTATGAGGAAGTACATCCCGGTCCCCTACCTCCGAAATTGCTGCCAGTGAATTTTAAAATAATGACCCCAAGTTGGCGCCACATCGGTGTTACTTGAAAGAAAACAACCAACTTAGGGCGTTAAATGTATTTTAGAGGGGGGGTCTCTTTTTAGCCTTAATTCTTGTTTATTTATAGAAATTTGTCATAATTGTTTTTTTTTATCGTAATTTGTCGTAATTCTGGTTTATTTATCGTAATTTGTCATAATTCTTGTTTATTTATCGTAATTTGTCGCAATTCTTGTTTACTTATTGTAATTTATTGTAATAAAAGAAAATCTTAGTATTTAATAGATAGATAGATAGATAGATAGATATGAAGATGAATCATGACAAATTACGATAAATAAACACGAATTACCACAAATTTCTATAAATAAACAAGAATTAAGATTAAAAAGAGACCCCCCTCACATAAATACATTTAACGCCCTAAGTTGGTTGTTTTCTTTCAAGTAACACCGATGTGGCGCCGAAGCTTGGGGTCATTATTTCAAAATTCACCGGGCAGCAATTTCAGAGGCAGAGGACCGGGACGCACTTCCTCATAAATTACCACACTCCATTCTGGCCCTTATATAGGCTAGAGGGCAATCGGAGAGGCCCACTCTGATCAATTGGAGATATATGAGTGTCCTTAGCCTATTGGCAAGCCCCCAACCTTTTTTTTAAAGTGGAGTTTAATGAGTTGAATTCAGAGTTTTCTTCTCTTAGAAGTTCTCTTAGAAGTTGCCATACTACCATACTTCTCTTAGAAGTTGCCATACTACCATACTTCTCTTAGAAGTTGCCATACTACCATACTTCTCTTAGAAGTTGTCATACTACCATACTTCTCTTAGAAGTTGTCATACTACCATACTTCTCTTAGAAGTTGCCATACTACCATACTTCTCTTAGAAGTTCATACTACCATACTTCTCTTTAGAACCATACTACCATACTTCTCTTAGAAGTTGCCATACTTCTCTTAGAAGTTGCCATACTACCATACTTCTCTTAGAAGTTGCCATACTACCAACTTCTCTTAGAAGTTGCCATACACCATACTTCTCTTAGAAGTTCTTATGGTTGACATACCAAGGTTAAGGAGCCCAGTCTACTCAACTATTTCCCCAAAGTAAGAGCAAGAATAATTAGACGTTCCCAAGGAATAAAAAAGTTGGTAGTATCAGTGTAGTTGGTGCGCTGAAACATTGTGCATTGCTTCACAGCCATGTGCGATTTAAAAGCTGCACAGATGAACATGCAATTTAATCTAATGGAGGAAATTATGCATTACGATTTCAAACTGGACATTAACACTGCAGAAGTAACCAAAAACATTTGTTGTGTGAAAGGTGAAAGGCGCAGTTGACCACAGTAAAATAACCAGAAGGTTGAAGAAATTCTGCTAGGGCAGCAAGAACCTTGATGATCAGTTTGGTTTAAAACCATCTTATTTTAGGTTATTTCCTATAACTCCAACATAAACAAAGGGGAACCACTCTCAACTGATAAATTATTTATTTATTTATTGATCTACTAGGAAAAAAGAAGATGGGATTAGGGTTAGGGTTAGGGTTAGGTTTAGGGTTAGGGTTAGATTTAGGGTAAGTTTAATGGGAAAATAAATAAATAATTCATCAGACAAGAGTGGTTCCCCTTGTTATGTTGGAACTATAGGAAACAACCTTATTTTGTTATTCCTAATAAAATATCATCCAATATCATAAAAGGACTTACATTCAGTAATTGTACAAACAAACACACAGACATACAGACAGATGTACAGAATCTTTCTTTTGTATATAGAGAATCCAGGATTGTATTATTTCTAGTAAAATATCCAATATTCATAAAAGGATGATTACTCTGTTAATCTACAAACAAACATACAGACATACAGACAGATGTACACAATCTTTTTTTTTATACGTACATATAGATATATTGAAAAATATGAATTATTTCATAACTAGTTGTGTGAATTTACATGAAAAAACCATTGAAAGTAATTTGGGCTTGGTAGTTTTAAAGAGTTAATTCCAAATTTTTTTTCTTTCTTCAAAGTTAATTCTTTTAAGAATTTCCACTTAGCAATAAAAAAAAAAAAATTAAAAAATTAAAAAATTAAAAAAAGAAGAATATGTGAATGATTTTTGACTTAGCCAGGAAATATGCAGTCTATTAAGT
The DNA here is from genome assembly GCA_023376005.1 of Doryteuthis pealeii. Taxonomy (NCBI): domain Eukaryota; kingdom Metazoa; phylum Mollusca; class Cephalopoda; order Myopsida; family Loliginidae; genus Doryteuthis; species Doryteuthis pealeii. The sequence goes on along the minus strand of CM042151.1, from coordinate 57,677,874 downwards.
TCATTGTATATTTATCTAGTCATTGTTGTTTTTTTTTGTTTTTTTGTTTTTTTAAATTTTTCAAATATAAAAAAAAATTCTTTTATTCTTGTTTTGTTATTGTGGAATCTTCTAGTCACTGCTTATTGAATTTTAAAGATGCAAAACATTTTCCTTGAGAATTGCATGTTGTTCAATTTAAGTTTTTTCAAAAAAAAAAAAAAAAAAAAAAAAGGAAATAAAATGTAGCCATTTTTTTTTTTCATCTTAAACGATTGTTAGTTTAGAAAAATTTAATCAGGCAAAAAACCCCTCTCAAACGGATTGCTCATCATCCTCAACCACACCCCCTTGAAAAAAAAAAAAATTAAAAATTAAAAAAGAATAAAGATCCTTCTATCTTAACTCTGTACCATGATTTGCCCCAACCCCCACCCTTATACTTCGACCTTTAACTCAACCAGCACCACCACCTGACTAACTGCATTTTCTATTCTACTCAGCTAGAACTGAAGAGACCCTTCAGGAACTTCCTCATTATTTGTATCCCATGGGGTCATTATCTTAAATAATCTTCGTGATGGGAGGGGCCCCGTAATTATTTTTCAAGGTTTAAAAAAAAAAAAAAAAAAATTTCATATCTGAAATATGTTCCTCCCTATGGAATAAAATTCTCCCAGCATGCATTATTACCCAACCCCCTTCCCCACCAATAACCAGTCTGCTGCTCTGTGTAGGCGTTGAGGCATGATGATTGTGTTTCTGCTCCACACACACCTCCAACAATTAAAAAATAAATAGATAAATTTAAAAAACAATCAAAATAAAGAAAAGGTCATAGTTGCTGCAAAGTACCATTAGTGAACCACGGTCAAATTGATTTTGTTTTAATCATTCTATTTCATCCGATACATTCTCCAGCCCTCTTCAGGTGACATGGTACGTGTGAATGTGATCAACTGTGAAAATTCTCAAGAATCTCATGGTAAACCAGATAGAGGTGAAGAGGATTTTGCTTCATTGAGCCCATAAAGGAGTTTTTAAAAAAAATAATAACATCTTTTTTTTAAAGAGATAACAAAATAAGGAATTAAATTATTGAAATAAAAAAAATTGAAAATAAAAATTTCAGATTTGTCGAGATGACAATTTTTGGATTTTTAGGTGTTTACCACCGAACTCCTTTGATTTTACTTTTGATATTTTTGCTTGGTTAATTTTTTGTTGTTTTACTGTTTCTGTTCCATAAGAGTTACTAGATTTTGTATATGAAATATTTACACGGTTATTATTAGAGTTAGTATTTTTTAATTCAATTGAATTCAAATGTGTAAAATACTTCTTAAACATTCATCAGACAGATGAATGTCTAAGAAATATGAAATTCAGAGTCACAGAATTACTTACATGCAATATATATATATAATATATTATAAAATAATAAATTCGAAGCAATACAATGCGAAAAATAAAGACAAAAGATGTTTTATATGTCTATATACATATAAACATCTTTTTATATGTCTTTATATGTCTATATACATATAAACATCTTTTTGTCTTTATTTTTTACGCATTGTATTGCCTTCAATTTTATTATTTTATAACATACTTAACAATGCTTCAAGCAAATTACCAATTACTTTTATATATATATATATATATATATAATATATATATATATTAAGAAATTTGAAAAAACAAGTGTTCCGAAAATAGGATGAATTTATTTATCGATGTTTAAGAATTTCGGTTTCTTTAAACCTTCATCAGGATGTATCTTGGGGTGAAGAAATTGATGGATGTTTTATAGATGACAGGAGATGAAAATCTTTATAAAAGATTTTTTGTTGTGTAACTGTATTTATTCATCTCCTGTCATCTATAAAACATCCATCAATTTCTTCACCCCAAGATACATCCTGACGAATGTTTGAAAGGAAGGAAAAACTCAAACACCATTATTCCATAATAAATTTATTTCAACCAAAATTGGGGCCTTTATAAATCTAAGTTGATTTAACAAAACTCCCCAAAATCAAGTCTCATCAGATGGATAATCATCAATAATTTGAATTGCATAATATATATATGAAGAGAAAGTGGAAGCGAAAGTAATTGTCTGTTTATATTTTCATACACACTCACACATACACACACACACACACACACACACACACACATACCCAATGTAAGGGAGCGTCTATATTACTTTACAACCGTTTGTCCTAGCATTCATTATATTTTCAAACATCCGAAGAACGCTAGTTTTTCATTCAACAATTTTTTAAATAGATTGGCCGACAAAGCAAAAAACTCTCATAGTCTTCTTATTCTCTGTGATAAATTTATTTTTCCTCAAATTAACAAAAGCCCTGATGAAGATCTATTGAAACAGATCAAAACACTGCAGCGTTGGTGAAATAAACATCACACGTTTTATGAACTTGTGTTTCGTCAATTTTTCCCTATATTACATATATATATATGTGTGTGTGTGTGTGTGATAAAGTTAATTCTAATGAGTCAGATATATCTACTAATAGTTTTTCTTAGTAGCTCATCAGGGCGAGAATCAGATTCTTGCCCTGATGAGCTACTAAGTGATACTATTAGTAGGTATATCTGACTCATTAGGATTAACTTTATTATTTGCTCTACTTACGTATTGAGCACTTTTTACATTTTAGCTTTAGACAATCCTAGTGGTTTATATATATATTTTTTTTCATATAATTTTTTTCTTATGGCCAAGTGTTATAGTGTAAATCAATTATTTTTGGTGGTTGCGACCTCTTGATCTTTTCTTTTTTTCAATTTTTTTCCCAGGTTAAGTTTGGTAGTATATTTTTACTAACAAATTATTTGCTGTATTTTTTTCTTACTGTAAGGGTTTACTAATAGGATTTATATATATATATATATATATATATATATATATATATATATAATATATATATTATATAATATATATATATATATTAATAAGTCATCCACAGACATGTGTTTCAGTGTTTCACGCCTCTTCAGTGTGGCTAGACACAACAAATCTGACTGAGTTTTTGCCAGCCAGATTTCTTAAACTCTCGGCCATTTTTACAAGTGCCGTAATGGGGTGGTGTATATATATATATATATATATGTATATATATATATATATGGTGATAAGGATAATTCCATGTGGGGTTAAACTGTAATGTTTAAGGTTAACCATAGAGCTCGATGTGCCGAGTATCAGTATGTGGACAGACTGGGCAATATAGTGAATAATCACCTGTCCCCCTCACTGTCTTCCCCTTGCCTCATACAAAGATCTAACCCACCCTCTTTTTATCTTCCTAAGAAGAAGCACCCTTCCTCCTAGAATAGATATTCAAACTACAAGAACAGACTTTGTAACAACCATGTTTTTGTTGATGTCTGATGAAGCTGCATCTTTGCAGTTGAAATAAATTATTACATGAAGCGAATTTGAAATTCTTTCCTTCATTTATTCACTATATATATATATATATATATATATAATATGATGTATTCAAAATAAATAATAACAGCCTTTGTAGAAAATAGCCTAAAGGAATTATATTTGTCCCAAAGATAAACAAATTAAAAAATGAATTAGAAAAAAAAAAATTAAGTTATCATAGCAATTAAATCAACAAAGACCCAATATCGACAATGACAACCTCATTAACTGATTCGAATGCCTCAGGGAAGGAAGTATTTATAGATGAAAGTACAGTGCTTCGGATTGATAATGGCTTTCCAAACTATATTGTTGACAAAAGCAAAAATTATTTTTAACAAAAAATAGTCTTAAACATCGATACAAATTACAGATATACATATATATATATATACATATATAATAATTGAAAAAAAATATATATATATATATATATATATATATATATACACATATATATATATATATATATATATACATTTGAAAAGAAATTTGGCTTTGTATAGTTGCAATGTATATTTTTAAATTTGAAAAGAAATTTTCTATTGTATAGTTGCTATATATATATATATATATATATATATTTGAAATTTATGCTATACATATATAAATATATTTATATTTATATTTATATTTATGATACTTATTTATAATATATACTATATATATATGAAAAATATTTAAGATATATATATTTGCAAATCTATATTCATAGATTCAAACATATACATTATGATAAATTTGAAAAGGAATCAGTTTTAATGCATTTATATTTTATAATCTAGTCATATATATGTATATATATATATATATATATATATATATATATATAGGTAAACGAGAAAAATGGAAATGAATCTGACAGATATGTTGAAAAAATGTTTGGAAGAAAAATATATACACTTCGGTTAGGATGAAATTTATTGCTGTTATTTTGTCAACATATGTTTTGATCAGTATTTCTTACCATGTATAGAAATATTATGTTTAAAATTATTTTAGATATTAAAGAACTAAAAACAAAATATCAGGCATGCAAACTATAGATCTTCTTTAAAACACAGTGCTATCTCAGCACACTCTGCCAAAAACAGAAAATACTTTTTAATTAACTGTCTTCAGGAAAACGTCATCCCAAATTGCATTCTCAAATTTCATGGATCCTCATAGAATATTGTCAAAAGATTTAAGAATTAAATCTGGTATGGTTTGTGAAATATAATTTGAAAATTATATTGTAGAAAAAATACAAAACTTTTATCCCATAACGATTGTTACATTAGCCAATACATTTTATATGCTGACTGTATCAACTATTATGGGACAAATAACTGTCAATTAGATTAAACTTTTATCCCATAATGATTGCTACATCAGTCTATACATTTTATATGCTGACTGTATCAACTATTATGGGACAGATAACTGTCAATTAAATTAAACTTTTATCCCATAATGATTGCTACATTAGTCTATACATTTTATATGCTGACTGTATCAACTATTATGGGACAAATAACTGTCAATTAAATTAAACTTTTATCCCATAATGATTGCTACATTAATCTATACATTTTATATGCTGACTGTATCAACTATTATGGGACAGATAACTGTCAATTAAATTAAACTTTTATCCCATAATGATTGCTACATTAGTCTATACATTTTATATGCTGACTGTATCAACTATTATGGGACAGATAACTGTCAATTAAATTAAACTTTTATCCCATAATGATTGCTACATTAGTCTATACATTTTATATGCTGACTGTATCAACTATTATGGGACAGATAACTGTCAATTAAATTAAACTTTTATCCCATAATGATTGCTACATTAATCTATACATTTTATATGCTGACTGTATCAACTATTATGGGACAGATAACTGTCAATTAAATTAAACTTTTATCCCATAATGATTGCTACATTAGTCTATACATTTTATATGCTGACTGTATCAACTATTATGGGACAGATAACTGTCAATTAAATTAAACTTTTATCCCATAATGATTGCTACATTAGTCTATACATTTTATATGCTGACTGTATCAACTATTATGGGACAGATAACTGCCAATTAAATATGCACAAAACCCATTATAATTTCAAACTGACTAAGAAGTCTGCTTTCAACTAAGGATATTCAAAAGAATGCCCCAATGCCAAGACAAAAAGAAATGTTGCAGATATTTGTGTTATGAATATGTCAACGGTTTTATAACTAGTGACTTGAAGAGCACAGGATGATCAGAATACAAACTCAGTCTAAAAAGTAATGAGACTGAGAATTTTTTTTTGATTGTTACATTAGCATACGGAGAATTCAATGTCAAATCATCTAGGCCATGTCACCAACCCACTTCAATTTTTCTGAAATTTTGTCCAAGTGTGGATTATGATAAAGTTAGACAATCCCCAAAGTTTGAGTTTCCAATTCCAAAAATTGGCGGAGTTATGTTGATTTTTAGCTCTCCAAATTTTAGCGTCTTTGGGCAAAAATGCTTTTATGAACCAATTTTTAGTAGTAGGGAAGCTCTAGAACTCATTTTACAGACAAAAATAGGTTACAAGAAGTCGCCATTTTTCGCCAAACCCACCAAATATGGAGAGATAAAAATCGACATAACTCCGACAATTTTTGAAATTGGAAGCTCAAATTTGGGGGATTGACTAATGTTAACATAGTCCACACCTGGAAAAAATTTCAGAAAAATTGAAGGGGTTGGGTGATAATTTCACTTTTTTCTGGATGATTTCACATGGAATTACCCATATACATTTCATATGCTGACTATATCAACTATTATGGGACAGATATAGAAAATCATACAAATACACACATAGGGAAATATACGGATGAAAAAAAAGTTTAAATACTTTTTTACTTTCTTGTTTTAGAAAAAAAAAAACAATATAAATAAACAAAAACATATCCTATATACATTTCAGTTTATACACTTTTTCAATATTTAAAAAAAAAAAATGCAGCAAAAATTACTTTTCATACCAGGAGTGGCAATGACAGATTGATAATCAGAACTGGCACGTACGAGACCTGAACCCTCTGACCTGAGGGTGCCAAAACCTGCTTGGGGGCCCTGGAAGATCAGGTCTATTATATTTTGTATGAATACTACTTTATGAAAATTGAAATGTAGCAGAGTGGGAGCCCCCATATAAAGGATTCAGAGTGGGCCCATTCAGAGGGGGCCCATGGTGCTAGTTATAGGTATAAAAAAAAATATATATGCAGATAGATATAAAATCTTGTAAGTTTTCTGACAAGTAATTTGAAAATATATATTATTAAAAAAAGTCTCTGTCTCATAATTATAGTTACATTTGCAAAATTTGCCTTCCACTAAAAGCCATATCTGTGCTACTGTATGGCTGCACCACTTGGACTCTAATGAAACACTTACAATGGGATCTACACAAAGATGCACTGTGCAGTCTTGAGCAAATCTTGGAAGCAGCACCCCTAAAAAAACCCAGCTGTACGGCTACTTTTCTCCTATTGTACAAACCATCGATGTAAGATGAACAAGACATGCTAGACACAGTTGGAAAAGCAAGGATGGTACCAAATTACCTTTATGCACCCCAGGGGCGACCTGGATTCAGAAGGACATGTTTCACTTTGCACCATCAACATCCAATTGTTTGTTAGGGTTAGGGTTAGGGGTTAGGGTTAGCATTTAGTTTTTTAATTGAAAAAAAATGCGTCTAAAATCGTCTGATAACAAACAAACGGATGTTGATGGTGCAAAGTGAAACATGTCCCTCTGAATCCAGGTCGCCCCTGGGGTGCTTAAAGTTTACTTGGTCCCAAGGACGAACTCATTAGTGCTCCCTTGTCTAAAAGGGGTAGGACTAGATTTATTGCCCAGTGCCTGAGGCATTTCAAAATAGGAATGCCAAAGGGATCCATGCAATTTTTACACTGGATACAGCATGGGCTTTGGTTTCTGTGTAGCTCCCCAAGTTGGTTTGGTTTGTTTTATGGCATATCAACCTCAGTGGGTCATTTAATAAATTCATTCTTAATGGATATTCAATTTTTTTTATAAACACATTTTTCTATTTTACACATAGATGGGACCCTAACAGGTATTACCACTCCGGGTCAGTGGACCTCGGAGCAATGGTGATGAAGGGGTGCTCCACAAACGTCCAGAACTGGAAGCTCACCATCAGATAGAGTTTAATGTCATTCACAGGACAAGAAGACCCTCAGTAACCACCTTCTAGCACCCATATGATAAAAAGGGGACTTGCCATAAGGGCAATAGGTTGGGAAAATCATATAGGTACTAGGGCTTGACGTGACCACCGATTGATCAGAGGGGCCTCTTTGATTGCCCATTTAGCCTAAGTAAGGACCTAAGTGGAGAGTTGCATGTCATGGACTGCTCATCCTCCAGGATTCCGTCCTTAAGCATCACGGATCACCTCCCACTGCTAACAGGTGTTCCAATTGGGGTGGGGTATTACCCCTCTGCAGAAGTGCAGTCAGTGTATTCTAAAGCCCCAGCTGGCATTGTTCATGTTGATTGGATTTTAATTTCATCTGACATGGTGGGAGGTCAGAAAATATCTACCAACTGATTTTTCAAAACTGTTTCTCTACTTTTCAATTGATGCCTGATCACATGACTAAAACCATCCAATCACAGCCAAGGTATCAAAACTGACATCAGGGTTCAATGACTATCAATCAAATTCATTTAACTTAATTTCTATTCTACTTTTCAGATTCTACACAACTCTCAAAATAATATATACAGCTAATCTTAGTATTATTTGTATTATTCGGACTATTGTCCTCATCTTCATTGTTATCTGTACAACGTTTCTGCCAATGTGTCCTCCGGTATTTCTTGTCGGACTTGGGAACCATCTCGGACACGGAACCATCTCGGAACCTTCTTTTCAAACTCGGGAGCCTTCTTGTCGTAATTGGGAGCCATCACAGAACTTTGAACCTAACCCTTTATTCAGTCCACGGGGGTATCCTGTTCTCATTCCGCTAACCATAGCTGGGGTAGAGGTGTTAAGCTGTGTTAGTTATTATTCTATGTTACTGCTGCTTCTGACCAGGATTGAACCTGCAGTCTAGAGATAACTGTCACTTAGAACTGTCTTAACCTAACTCTTTTATCCATTAGGCCATGTGTCCAAAAAATTCAGAGAGACAGCTAATCTATTTACTACTCGCGTAAATTCCCAAATAGGTTTGAAAGGGCTCCTTAGCATTGGTCGGCAACTCATCTAAGTCAAGGAAAAGTCCAACATAAAACCTCCACTGCCTAGCGGCTCTATCCCATCCCAGGGAAAGGATTGGGTAGTAAACTCCAAAAACAAATCAGGAGCCGGAGTCCCTAAGGTGGTGTGATGCTGAAATCCAGTGCTACCCAGCAACTCCTGCGACACCATCACTGCCAAACTGCATTGGATCTTTACCTTTCCTTTGGATCACAGCCATAGAGGGGAGAGAGAGATTTGCTGCTTAGGCAACAGCTCATCCTCCATAGGAACCGACCCAGGCTACGGAGTTCAGAAAAAAAAGAATTTGGACACTACTCCATCGTCTCTCGTAGATAGAAAGATACCTACACTCACACGAATATTAGTTATCACATAGAGAGGAGGAATTTAAAAAAAATTCTTTATATAATCATCATTACCAATCAGCACGTATTCCCATAACTCTCTTTTGCCGCTCGTCCCTATCAGTCATTGCTCTTGGCAGATCCTCAGAATAGTATCTAGAATCCGCACAAAGCTATTGTACCTAGGTTTTTGCTGATCAGCCATCACTGTTGTGTTCATACAAGGTGTGTCAAAAAAGTATTGATATTTTTTGTACTTTTTGACACACCTTGTATTCTGAAAAAAAAATAACGTTATATTCCTTGTTCATTTCTACTATCTTAGTAAATACAGCTTCAATCTCGATACTTTTATGACACACCTTGTATGTAACTGTCCACAGGAGAACGTCACTTATGAGTTCGTCTTACTTGGATGGTTTGTTTGATAAAAGGTACGTAGCCGTACAGCTGCTTTTTTGTTGGGTGCTGTTTCCAGGATTTGTTTAAAACATCACTCAGCATCCGTATTTAGTTCCCATCTAGATTTTTCTCCAAGTGTTTTGTTAAAGTCGAAGTGGTGTAGTCATACAGTATTACTGACACAACTACAGTTTTCAAGAATTCCCATTTTATCTTATCAGAGAGATCAGATTTCGATATGATCGCCTCTAAAAACGTTAAAAAACCCAAACAAAACATATCTGCATTTTCCCCTGAAATCTAACTACTAAAACTCAAAATATAAACTTTCTCATCACTTACTTCGATCGGAATTATTTCTAACCAAACCTGTTTATCAAATGTCTCAACATGCCGGGGGTAGTGTTGTGAACAAAACTCCGGGTTAACAGTTTAACAACAGGCTTTATTTACGGAACATACATGATAATCGTCTGTCTGGTTCATCACGCCATGTTAGTAATGATAGTCTCTTTTTAGAGATCTCGCCTTACCGAGATTTCCCTTAATCTCATTATGCGAGATCTCAGTACACTACAGGTAGGTATTGGTGATGGAAGGATATTATATGACAATGTGACAATTATTATGGGACAGTGATATATAAAATGACACCAGTACATGCATAGGAAGATGTATGGATAAGGAAAAGTTTAAAACATTTTTTTAATTTAATCTTTTTTTTTTTTTAAGAAAATATCCAGAAGGAAAAAGGTCTAAACTTGCAAATTGGTCGGAAAATTAAAACGGAAAATTTTATGGTAGTCCCCCATGACAGTTTAACTATAGTCTATGAATGGACTTTTTGCGAATTGGGTTACGGTTTAGAGGTTTGGGGATTAAGGTTGTTTTTAATTACGTATTGCTTAAAAAATTACTATACATTTGATGTTGAAAAATATTTTTTTAAACCAAGTTTAATTGAAATTGTACATTGCAATACTAACACAAACAACTGAGACTAATGTGTCTACCGTTGGGTTTAATAATTAATTTCAATGGTTAATTAAATGTATAGTAATTTTGTTTTTGTTGTTTTTGTTTTTTTTAAGGAATACGTAATTAAAAACAACCTTAATCCCCAAACCGTAACCCAATTCGCAAAAAAGTTCATTCATAGACTGTAGTTAAATTGACCATGGGGGACCACCAAAAAACACTCCGTTTTAATTTTCAGTCCAATTTGCTAGTTTAGCCGGAAAAAGATAAACAACAATAATAATAAATAAAGAAAAACATATCCTGCGTATGTTTCTAGTCTGAGCTTATACATTTCTTTTTGAATTTATATGAAAAGAAATAAATAGAAAAATAATTCGGTGCTCTTCCAATATGCGATCTACCGAAGGTTTGTGATCTACTACTGATGGCATGCGATCTACTAGGAAAAATGAAGACTGGGTTAGGGTTAATTTAATGGGAAAATAATGGGTAGTTAATGGGTAGATCACGTATTGGATTAGAAACCATTCAGTAAATCACGTATTGGAAGAGCACCAATAATTCTTATAAAATTCGACAGTAAAAAAAGATTCATAGATATTGTTAAAATTATATAAATTCTGGTCAGTTTTGTGAAAGGAAAGTTGAAAATTATCTTGTTGAAAAAGAATTACTGTCCCTATTCTATAATAATTATAACATTTGCACATTTCCAAATTCCCCACACAAAACTTAACTATTTTATAAAATTACCCATATACGAGAGTCATTCAATAAATAAGGTGAATTTTATCTAATGGGCCGTGTTAGCTCAGTCGGTAGAGCGTTCTGCTAGAAACCACAAGGTTCCTAGTTCGATACCGGTCCTCGCCAACTCAGCGTATAAATAGCACAGGGATCTGTGCGGTAAAGTAAGGAGCTGATGGTAGGTGTGGCGCTCCACCTCAGATGCTAAAAAAACAATCTCTTTGGTCTAGCGCTATTGAAAAGGGGATAGACACCCTCGCTGACTGGCTGATACCGACATTAGGCCACCCCGTCGACTTTACGACTTTACGACTTTACTTATCTAATGATTGTTGTAAATTGAATAGTTATTTCCTTTTTAATAACCTTAACCATTGATTAATCTTAACCTTAACTACTAATTATCTCCCCTGTTCGCTAGGGAATATCGTGTATATATATATATATATATATATATATATATATAAGTTAAAAGAAAGGAAATGAATCCGACAATATGAGTAAGAAAAGGTGGAATGAAAACATCACACAATGCTGTTAAAGAAGAAACAATATATATATATATATATATATATATATATATATGTGTGTGTGTGTGTGTGTGTGTGAGTATGAAAAGGTGGAATGAAAACATCACACAATGCTGTTAAAGATCCTGGATTTGACTTTTTTCTCCGATCACAAACACCTCGGAGTAAATGAGCTCTGAAGATGATTTTTGTAAAATCGAAATATTGATCAATATCAGCTATGATTATGCTATAAATTGTTTTCTCTTTAACAGCATTGTGTGATGTTTTCATTCCACCTTTTCATACTTATACTGTCGGATTCATTTCCTTTCTTTTAACTATATATATATATATATATAATATATATATATATATATATATATATATTATGAACACAGGCATTTTGTTGTATTGTTATAACTGATGTAGTTGTTTTGATATTAAAACCTATCCAAACGGTTTATCAGTCTCGTCGTTCTACTCTTTACTTTTTAAATCATTGATTGATTGTTTATTTGATTATACGGCATATCAACCTTTTTGGGGTCATCTAATGCCAAATCAAGCTATTTTGATATCATGTCATTTACAGTACCTGATATTGCTCAAGTGGTCACTCATCTAAGTACTGAATAGGTTCATTGTTGCTTGATTGTTGATCTTGCAAGAATCTCTATGATGATGGTTGTTTTGTTTTGTTCAATGGCATATCAAACCTTTTTGGGTCATTTGATGCCGAATTAAGTCATTTTGATATTCGGTTTACTTACAGAATCTGTTGTTGCTTAAATGGTCGCCGATCTAAGTATTGAACGGGCTCATCACTGCTTAACTTCGGTGATCTACCAGGAACTTGACCGTAAGATGAATTTTATCTAAGGAGTTGACAATAGAAAAGTCTGTTTATAGTTGCACCTTTTTCAAGGAAATCAATAATGATGGGTCCTTTCATGTTCAGGAAAACTATCAGCATGACCTTCTTTATTGAGAGCTATACCCGGAATCTTTTATTTCCTGAAGAGTCAGTGGTTTCCACTCCACGGACTTTTTTTTCAATTTGAGCTCGTAGTGGTAAACCCATATCTAACCCATTTGTAAACATTTTTTTTATTAAAACATGCTTCTTCGTACATATCACACATTCTTCTGTATATTTATTATGGTTTGCACTTCAGCCATCAGAAATTTGACGATTGACCTCTGTTAAAGCCTGGAGCACTCTGTTTGATTTGCCGCCATTTTGAATGCAAGATATTTTTGCTAGGTTCAAAAATTTTTTTGCTATAAACCATTTTTAAACAATGCAGAGTCTACATTTACGTAAAAAAATTTGAAACAAAAAAAATATTTTGTTTTATTCATCCCCCCCCCCCAAAAAAAAAATTCCCCTTATTTATTGAATGATCCTCGTTCATGCATAGAGAAAAACACAATTTCGTTTTAATTCTTTCTTTTTTGTTTTTAAGATTTCTGAAAGTAAAAAGATAAACAACAATAATACAAAAAAAAAACAAAAACAAAAAACAAAAAAAACAACAAACAAAAAAAACAGAATAAAAATGAATAGATAAAAAAAACAAAAACAAAAACATCTTAAAAAATGAAATTGAATAAAACTACCGTATATACTCGTATAATGTACGACTTTAAATGACCAATTTTTTCACCTAAAAAACAAGGGGTCTCTTATTACACGAGATAAGTTATTGAAATGTCGAGCCTAACCATGTCGTAACTTCGATCCAAAGTATGCCCGCATAGCTTATACCTAAACAGGGCTGTAGCAGAATATTTTTTTTTTTTTTGGGGGGGGGGGGCAAACAAAATCTAAAATTTGGTCTTAAGTTATCAAAGACCACTGATGGATCAGTAAAATACGTTTATTTCTGTGTGGATTTAAGTGAGGGATAAGGCTTTCTGTGATTGGGCATAACAATCACGTGATGCACCCGGAAGTCTTTTTGGCGCGAAGATCATATTGCGACTAGTTCCAGACGCAGTCGATCAGAAATTGTCTCCAAGTATTGTCTAAAACAGAAGAAACCATTCATCCTTACATTTCCTCTCCGTCAGACTGTTATGTCTCTCAAAATCAACTCTATACATACACAGGAAGGACGTTTATATTGTTAGTAATTGTTTTGTTGTTAAATAAACTGTTAGAATTTAACTATGTTTTAATTCATTTATTTTTTGCTGTTAGTTTTAGAATAAATGCTATACTAACACAATACTTCCAGCATGGTTAGCGACAAGTACATTTAAAATTGCAAGTACCTCTTGATTAGGAGAAAACAGTAATGCTTTGAAATAATAGATAACCGTCTGTGTTACAAATGAAATAACTTTTCATCTTGTTTTTATGATGTATAAAACTCTATAAAAATATTAGAGCCGTGCTAAACAAAGACTAATAGTTAAGATAATAAAGTTTGTTTACTAGTTTAAACACCAGTGCATATAGTATGTACAAATATCATAAATTGTAAACAAAGTTATATAAAAAATTTCTACACATATATAATGAGCATTTGTTGTGTATGTATGTCCGTATCTATCTATCTATCTATCTATCTATCAATATCCGAAAATAAAACAATTAACGAGAAAGTAAATATAAATACACATTAAATATCATCAGCTCTTAATTTTTGTGCAAAGATTATGAAAATTTGATTTATATTCGAAGATATTTAAACATTAAAATATACATAGAAATAGCATTGAAATTCTACTTAAAAATGTCATGCATTTTTAAATCTTAAAAGTAAACAAATCAATACACCAGGGTTCTCTCCATTTACTCAGGCGATGCTGGGTAGCCACTTCTATTATTTAGTAAAATCCCCCCCTCTTCTTTTTAGACCATAGGTTCGGCTATACGGAAACATGATGGGTCAAACTAATTGGAAATTTGGCCGCCGTGGATATTTTCGAGACGATTTCAGGAAAATATAAATATATATAAAATTTGTTTTGTGTGTGTGTATAAACATGTAAAATTGGATAATTTGAAATCTATGCACATATAGTTAGGCCATTAATTAGATCCCTATATGAAAATTAACTAAGCTAAATCTGACACAAGGCTACAAGTACTGAGCACCCAACTTGTATTGAGCTCAGTATGGAATAGAGATGATGAGATACTTAGATACTTACTAAACTTAAATTTCAAAAGAATTAAAAAATTTGTGAAATAGATCACTAATTAGGACTGAGCCTGTTCTAGTAGTGACCACCCCAAGCAGAGTTTAACAGGTTTGAATTCAGAGTTTTCCTTTTTCCTAGACTGATGCGTAGCAAACGTTAAAGAGCCCAGCTTGCCCTACTATTTACCCATAGCTGGAGAGAGAGAGAGAGAGGGAGAGTAGTTTGATTCATATTTCCCATTTTATTAGCGCTATTTGAACTGAAGTTTCGCCCTGGATTTGAACTCAGGTCGACGAGTCCATTTCCTGCGACTCTAACCATTAGCAAACAATATGAAAGATCTGTTTGAAAATGTCAACATTTAGGATATTCTCTCTTTTTTGAAGGAAATAAAATTATACCATAGAATATAGACATGAAACTACTCAATACCACACAACACAATCCCCAATAATGCTAACACATTGTTAAAACCAATTACTAAAAAGTATAAATATAAATACACGATATGTATCACGTCCTAACCGTTAGGCATGACATAACCCCAGACGGGTTGATATACCGTTAAAATCAATAAACAAACAAACGATTTCATGTGATTTTGTTTATTAAAAATAATGAATAATGTCTCCTAAGTACTCTTAATTACTTACACATGCAATTATTATATCTTCTTATTATAATGGAGATTGTGTGTTTTCTGTCTGTCTGTAACCGAAACTATATTACTACTCAATTCATATCTCCCTTAGTTATTAACGTCACAATCTCCATGAATTTATTTAAACCTCAATTATTAATAAAATTGTTTTACATTATTAATACTGTTGACCATATCCACATGCTAATAACATGCAATTGTATTTATATATACAACAAAATAGTGGTTTACAGTGTGAACGGGAAGGCTAATTTGCATATTGATATAAAAAATGATTTTGATAAATATGCGCTTAGTATTATTGATTGTTAAATGGTTTGGTTTTATCATAATGAATATCAGTAAAAATCTCGGGATAAAATAATAAAAGAAATCCATTAGGAAGAAAAAATAATTAATTTTATTCTTTTCCTCCTATTTTAACTAAATAGTTAACTTAGGAAAATTTAGCAATGAAAGGGGGAGTGATGGAATAGTAAGTTTCATTTTTCGATTATACCCCTCCTCAGTTTCAAATTTTTTTATCTGCATTCTTATTTGGTTTCCTCTCTATTTGGTTAGCCTCTAATTTAATATAATATTTAATTACATTAAAACGTAAATACTTGCACCCGGAGGGTCCATATATTTGCTAGTATTATCAATGCAATTGTGTATTAGTGGGGGTGTTTTGGTATGTTTTAAATATCCAAGCAAACACTGTAAGCTACATCCAGGTATAGACCAGTGTTTCTTCTTTGTGGCCTAATTTTTAAGTAAAAAAAACAAAATTCAGGTCCACATAAGCACAAACAAAAATTCTATTTAACATGAAATACATTTTATTTACAAAAGCAAAATGCTGTACAAAATATGAATCCTGGCTAATGACAATACCGCTTTTGTTATTTATCTAACGGCTTATCAAGTTGAACTTTCAAACCTTGGTTCAGCTTCAGGCGTAAGTCTCTCTTTTCAATCTGCAATAAATTGCGTTCTTTGGAGTACAACTCCAGGTCCATTTAAAAAAATTGATTAGCCCAACTGGTGGCCTTAAGGCCCCCACGTTGAGAATCACTGCCTAGACTACGTTGTTTATTTACGGTATTGCATTGATTCTGATTGTATTACAGTTGTTTTGAAAGTGTAAAAAAGTGTTTGAAAGTTTTCTCTTTATGTCATTAGATGTTTTATTATTTTTGTAGGCTAGCATAGCCAAAAGTTAGGGGTCGTTCACCTATAAGAGAGACAATGAATAATTGTCTTCAAATACAAAAAACACTATTGCGTTCATAACTTCCATTAGTCACGTGAGAATTTAGAATCCTTGCTCGTCCTTTTTTTTTTCCTTTTTTTTTTTTTTTTTTTTTTTGGCCCCGTTCTTAGAACGGATATGACCTCTCTTTTTATGTCTATTTATTGAACAGATTTGGTCTCACCAGTACGCCTCACTATTGAAGTGAAAATCGCCAAAGACAAGTAAGACTTTCACCATTTTTGGTTCCTTTTTTAATATATTGCTTGTGCATGAAATAATATGCACATTTCGTCTGTTTGGACATGCTTGAGTATTCTTGTAACATTTTTTATATGTTTTATATGTATGTATTAAATGTCCTCTATGTGTAAATGAGCTTGTCTTTTCTTCCGTTTTGTTCAGTGTTAGTGTATCATTGGATATACTAATGATATTATCGGACGTTGGATAGTGGGGATGCGACTAAACATAATATTTAGCACCAACCGTTACGAATAATCAGTAACCACACCAATACATCTTTTTGTGACTAGAAATTAGGGTGTTATATAGCATTTTCTCTCAGCCTGTCGTCGCTTCTCGACGCCATTTTGTCTTCTCGGCCGGTAGTCGCTTCTCGCTGTTCATCGATCGACGCGACCCCACGCTGTTTCATTGGGACGAATAACAAAGACACAACTGTGTTCATAACTTTATTCATTCCACATTGACTGGTCTCGAATCCGGGGAGCCAGTCGGACCAAAGATGGACATCGTTGTGGAGCCTTCAACAACTTCCGATTAAGTTCGAAGGAAGAAAGAGGAGGAAGAGTCAAAGTAGTTTTTTTTTACTACCGGGAAGAGAGCCCCTTTGGTTTGAATTCAGAGTTTTCTTTCTCCTAGACCGGTTGCCATACCAAGGTTAAAGAGCCCAGTCTGCCCTACTATTTACCCATAGCTGGAGGAGAATATTTGGATTCGTACCTTTCCCAATGATATTAGCGCTATGTGAAATGCAAACAGCCGCGTCCAGGATTTGAACTCGTCTCGCCGTGCCCATTTCCTACGACGGTAACCATTTCACCACACACCTCCATTATTAGCCGATTCTTAGCTAAATCTATTTTCTTTTAGAATCTTTGTCACCTGACTTTAGCTCGTCCAATGAAAGCCAAGCTTTCAACTGATCTTAAACTGTCAATTAGATTGAGTTGACATTACGGTTAGAATCTTTTCTTTTTCTTTTTCAAAAAATTATCTACACTACCTGTCAAATAATAGATTCCACAAATCTATTATTTAACAAGGGATCGTTTGTTAGACGAAATCGTTCATTGCTCGAGTATATACGGTAAATAAAGATCATTACCTACCTGATATACATAATTTGACGATGTAGGAGATTTGACCTTTAGTGGTTTTTGATTGATGTCAATTTCATCGGCAGGGTGTGTTTCTCCTCCTGACCTGGGGAGGAGATTATTCCTCGTCGTGTCTGAGTCCAATACACTGGCCCCAGGGCACCTGACCAATAGGTTGTGTGATAAGTTGGACAGGCATAATGTTCAGGCTTTCCGTCCCGTTTAAAGGGCGGATTAACCCTGTGTCTACATGGGACATTTCTCCGGTCTTTGCACCGTAGTAAACAGATGGACATTGAAGCAGTGATGGCCACAGAGACAGCGACAGTCACTACCACAATGGCTATCATCAGGTACAGGTGAATTTTCTTACCGGATTTTACCTGTTCAGCATTTAGCATTTCAAATGTCTTATTGCTGACAGTCAGTGTCACAATCACCGATGTCGTTGCCGACAGAACGGGGGTACCGCTGTCCCTGACAACAAGCTGTAGGTCATGTGATCCTGCATCATCGTGGGTGACCTCACGACTAAATGACAACAGACCAGTGTAATGGTTGATGCTAAACAATTGTTTGTCGTTACCGCTGACAATTTCGTATTTCAAAAAGGCATTTTCTCGACTGTCTAAGTCCGACGCCTTCAGTACCGTGATATTGCTGGTGTGATGCGGATAGTAAAGTATATCCAAAAGGAAAGGGTTGACACTGGGGAAGGTGAAATAAGGGGCGTTGTCGTTTTCGTCACGGACCTCGACGATCACGTTTGCGGTGTTATTGAGGGAGGGGATTCCATTATCCTTGACAAAAACTTTGAACTTGTAAATACTTTGGAACTCGTGGTCCAAGGATATAATTGTCGAGATGAATCCCTCGTCTGTAATTTTAAACGGAAGAAATTGCTTATTGACACTGAGCAGGGAATAGGACAACTTACCCCCCGCCCCTTCGTCTGGGTCGGAGGCGTTAATGGTGCCTACAGGAAACTTGGGTGTTTGGTTCTCAAAGATCCTGAATTTGAACATTTCCTTTGAGAATTGCGGTCGCACATCATTGACATCTATTATTGGAATTGTGAAATTGCTTTCGCTCTGCAACGGTGGCGAGCCGCCATCTTGGCAGAAGATGGTGATCTCGTAATGAGACTTCGTTTCCCGATCCAGCGAGTCCTTTATAGTTACTTTATACTCGTTGGTCCCGAGGCTTTGAAGCTGGAATTTGTCGTGGTTCAGATCGCACGTGACCTTTCCGTTTTGCCCAATGTCGGGATCAGTGACCATAACGTAGGCAATGAAGCTGCCGACTTCCACATCCTCGGAGACGGCAGCTGCATTGTCTGTCAAAGCCGGCACAAAGTTCACGTCGATCGCCGGCGCATGGTTCTGCTCATTAATCACGTTTATTAACACCATGGCAATGGACGTTAGCGGGAGGTTGCCGCTGTCGATGGCCTTCACGTGAAGTTTGTACGTCGGCTTCTGCTGGGAGGCGAACCTTTTCTGTAGAAAGATTTCCCCCGTCTCGCCGTTTATTCTGAATTGATTTTTGGTGACACTGGAGGTCTTTGAGCTAAACTGGTAAGAGATCTTCCCGTTCTGACCAGAATCTAAATCTCGTGCCGATAAAATCGTCACAGGTGTAACCAAATCATGTTCGTAATTTATCGACACGTTGTAGATACTTTGTGAGAATACGGGTGGATTGTCGTTGATGTCCGTCACGGTGATCTGAACATTTAAAACACTCTGCTTGGGTGGTGAGCCTCCGTCTTTGGCCACGACCTGGATCAAGTAGGAATCTTTAGCCTCTCTATCCAGTCTTTCTTTTAACGTTATGCTGAGGTCCGACATGCCGTCGACGCTTTTTGAGACGGACAGTGTGAACGGTTCTTCGAGATTTTTTCTTAGCTGATAGTTGATCTGTGAGTTCAAGATTCCGACGTCTTTGTCTACAGCGTTCGGGATCAACTTACTTATTCCGTAGCCGTCGGCCTCGGAAAACTGTATGTTCACCTGGCGGACTGGAAACTCTGGTTGGTGATCGTTTACATCTTGGATTACAACTTTCACTTTGATAATCTTTGTAAATGTCTTTCCACGGCGGACGGCAACTTTTAGCATTTCAAAACATTCAGCGTTGTTTGTGCACAGCGTTTCTGCATCCAGGGTCTGTGTTGTGTAGAGTTTCCCTGTCTTTTTGGTGACCCTGAAGAGTTTCGAGTTAGCATCCATGTCCTGTCCCAGCAGGCTGAACCGTATTAGGCTTTGGTGCTGGGAAGAGACCGACTCCCTGAAATGGGAATCGGCGGCTATGTCTCCGAGATAGGTAGCGGGATTCTTTCCTTCTTGCACGTAATAGGTGAGGTCTACACATAGACATCCTTGTAGAACAGAGAATAGAAATAGTAAACAAATCTGTAACTTCATGATTGGCACATGTCTTTCAAGAAAATTAAATGTAAGTGGCGTTTAATCCTGAGGAAGTGTTCCAAGATGTAGAAAAGGCTGAAAGAGATAAAAAAAGAAGAAATTAAGTAAAATAAACTGGTTGAGATTTATTACATATATTTGCAAAAAGAAAAAAAAATAGAATGGTGGTGTAAAAAATAATTTTTGAAAGATATTACCCGGGGGGGGGGGGGGAGATAAAATTCAATGTCAGAGGGTTTGTATCATAAGTAAGTAAAATCATCAAATTTATTAAAGGAGTAAAAAAAATAAAACAATTCTAAATGGAAACTTAGTTCTGTCCCACTCATTTAAAAATCAGAAGCATACTATTTTGATACCCACTTTACATTTTTATATAAATTTTTACAACAAACTCTTTTGAGTTTTACTATAAACTATAATGCTTCTGATTTTTTAAGATTAAAAATAAAATTTATTTTATTTTTAAAACAGAACATGCATTTTTCAAAAATTTCAGCGTTTGAATTCAGCGTTCGTTTCTGTAAACAGTCTTTTTAACGGATATCTTTCTTCCCATCTATGTCGCTCTTTGATGAAGACCAACTTATCGATTTGGTCGAAACAGTACTGTCAGCAATTACATAACAAACATCATATGTTTTTTCAAAATGTTAAATTTCATACTGTCGGATTAATTTCCATCTATTTTTCATATATATATATATATATATATATATATATATATATATATATAATTAATTTTTTGTTATTGATATTGGAGAAATGATTATAAAGTGCTCAATTATTTCTTTAAGAGCTGTATTTATTTATTTATTTAAGTCCCCAATACAAAGTTTGTCTTTTGATATGGAATTGGACTAACCAAAACCTCAGACCGCCATAATTTAGGAATTCACACATATATAAACGCACACAAAATAAAAAAAACAAAATCATCATAAAAACACGAGACTCGATGACAACAAATAGAAACGCCAGTGAATGAAGAACGCAAAAGCAAGAACGAATAACAGATCACGTTCACACGACGCACGAGTTTAAAAACTGTCCAATTTTTTCAATTTTTTCAAAAAGTCAACGTCTCTGATGACGGATAAACATCTGAAACCATTGGTAAGACGAACTTTGTATTGCTGACTTAAATAAGTAAATATATATATATATATATATATATATATATATATATATATATATATATATATATATATATATATATATATATATATGAGGGGTCTGTGCAGACAACCGAGCGGTCTGGTGTCTCACTGTCAAACAATTCATGAAAAGTAGTGAAACAGACTTTTTGTGCTGTCTGTGCAGCCGAGATTGCCATTCAAAAATTGGCCTAGTTACAGAGCAGTGCTCAGCCACTGATGTGGATGCAGATAAAAAAAAACTTTTGGGGGGCACTACGCCATCATCTATAGTAGACGGATGGATGCCAATAACAACAACAACAATACACACACACACACACACACACACACACACACACACACACACACATATATATATATATATATATATATAATGTCTGTCTGGTAATTGTGTGATCTACACAAAACTTTAAGTAACGAACTTTAAGAGTCCATAATTGGGATATTTCAGGTTTTAGACATGGTCTGCCATTAAGCAATTTTTTATGCACTTTTCTTATTTGCATTTCACCTTTATTTTATATATATATATATGAGAGAGAGAGAGAGAGAGAGAGAGAGAGAGAGAGAGAGAGAGAGAGAGAGAGAGAGAGAGAGAGAGAGAGAGTTTGGAATTAAATCCAATTGTATGAGAAAAAAGGAAGACAGTATGAAAAATCAGATTAATATGTTTCATTATAGAATCAATTTATTATTCCACCAAAACGAAATCTGAATGTTAACAAGGGAGTGAGGGGGGGGGGAGTATGCCGATTTAGCAAAAGCAACTGTCAAATTTATGGTTAGATTTTTTCCAAACACATCACCAATCGCAAAACAACAACAATGACAAAACAATGAAAGAAAATATATTGATTAAACGAAAACTAATACAGGATATATAAATACATTATCATACTTCTCCCCTTTGCTGTTGGATTATTTCGGTATATAGTTATTTACTAAAATTAGGTTAGATATGGTACAAGGCCAGAAGTATGGGGCTCCGAATGAGAATCAAACTCATTAACAATGGCTTGCGAAGCGAGCTTGCTAACCATTATAGCACGTGAGGTGCCCTTATTTACTAAGCTTAGCTTAGATATGGCATATTGCCAGAAGTATGGGACACCCAGTGAGAATCCAACTCACTATCTATAGGTCTGCTAAGCTAGCTTGCTAACCATTAGGCTACATGAGGTACCTATTATTTTGGTATATATATATATCTACCGACCCCTCCGCACGAGCAAGGTCAATTTCTTAAGCGGAGTTCAACAGGTTTGAATTCAGAGTTTTCCTTCTCCTAGACCGGTTGCCTAACCGAGGTTAAAGAGCCCAGTCTGCCCTACTATTTATCCATAGCTGGAGGGAGAGTAGGATTCATACCTTTCCGAACGGTATTAGCGCTAAGTGAAATGCAATTACCACGTCCAGGATTTGAACTCGGGGCGACGAGTCCATTTCCCATGACTTTAACCACTGCACCACGCGCTTCCTATCATTTTGGTTTATAAGGTATGCTGGAAACCGCCACTTAAATTTATAGACTCGGTGTGGGCACGTAGATTAAATCCAGCCAATCAACAGCTTGAATACGTGGTTAGTTAACTATTTAATCACCGATCTGGAAAGCCGTTCATTTGCACATATTCACGATTGACGAATGAACCTGCAACCCAGGACTTAGCTCAACGCAAGGATTTTACCCAACATTAAGGGACTCATGCTAAGATTTCTTGTTGAATAATAAACTCATTTTCATGATGCTATTCTAATAGTGAAACATGTTAATATGATTTTCAGTACTATATTCCTTTGTGTGTGTGTTGTGTGTGTGTGTGTGTGTGTGTGTTGTGTGTGTGTTTCCTTTCCTATATATTCCTTTATCTGAAAATGTGTAAAGAATATATATGAGTGTGTGTGCACGCACATACACATGCATACGCATACACTCATACATAGTCTTTACACATTTTCAGATAAATGAATAAATAAGGGAAACACACACATACGCAAATATGCTCACATACATACACACATTCCATATTTTCAAATTAAGAAAAACATGACAGAAAAAAAAGAATGGAAACGCATAAATGTGTATGTATATATATATATATATATATATATATATATATATATATATATATAAATAAGTTATCCACAGACACGTGTTTCGAGGTTTCACCTCTCTATATATTATTGGCATTTCAGGCTCGGAAGACTATAATATAGTTTATGTGCCACTAAAGTTACAGCGCCTTCTGTGACTGTAAAGTCCAACGTTAGAAAGATATTCTCGACCACAGATGTCGCATGTGAAAGCTGTCCCTAAAGATGTTGATGTGCCGGTGTTTTCTTCTGGAACCCCGAGCTTCATATATATATATATATATATATATATATATATATATATATATATATATATATATATTATATACCTTTAAAAGGAAGGAAAAACTCAATAAACCGTCATTCTGTAATAAATTTATTGCGACCAAAACTTAAAAGTCTTTTAGAAATTTGAATAAATTTCCAAAACTCCCTAGAAGTTCAGTCTCATCAGACAGATAAATATATATATATATATATATATATATATATATATATATATATATATATGTGTGTGTGTGTGTGTGTGTGTGTGTGTGTGTGTGTGTGTGTGTAATCTTTATACATTTTCAAATGAATAAAAAGATAACCAAAGAAAGAAAGAAGGGAAACACATACAGAAATCTATATAGACTCACACACACACACACACACAAACGCACACACACACACACACATACACACACACACACGCGCACACATACACGCACACAAATATTTTTTGCAGATATTCAAATAAATAGATACATAACTGATAAAAAAAGAAAATTTACCCTATATATATATATATATATATATATATATATATATATATATATTAGCATTCAATAGTTATCTAAGTGTTACAGACAAAAAACAAATTTATAAATCCATGCATGTATACGTATTTCCTTCTATTTATTACTTATCAGTATATGTTTCTTCTTCTGTAGATTATTAGCTTTGTATTTCTATTCCATAATCTTCCAATGTAGTTTCCAAATCAATGTATTTGTGTATTTGTACGTGTGTGTGTGTGACGTGTGTGTGTGATTATGTTTGTATATGTTTGTGTGTGTGAGGTGTGTGTAAACTATGTTCGTGTGGATGTGTGTGTAAGAGTGTTTGTGTGCGTGGGCATACATTGATGCATGTGCGCTTGTCCATGTGTATGTATGTATGTATGTATGTGCATTAATGAATCCTTTAATAAGGTATTTCTTTTATGCTACAAATAAATAATCTTCCCAAGTGTCTACTTAGTTTGGTAAAAAAAAAAAAGAATCTTAAAGATTTAAAAAGAAAACGAAAAAAATAAAATAAAAATAAAAATCCCAGAGTAAAAATAAATGAGATTTAATGAATTGAAACTTCAAGAACAAGAACAAATATAAATAAATATATATATAAATTTTTTTCCAGTACTGTTTAAATTTAGATGGATTAAAATCATTTGACGAAGGAAATGTTATGGAAGGCCAAATTGGATATAATTTGCCTTAGAAAAAAAAAAAAAAAAAAAAAAAGAAAGAAAAAAGAAAAATTCTTTCCTATTCATTGCATTTCATTGATTTCCACTATTTCATTCCAACGACGATAAATCTTTTTACCATTCTTTCTTCTTGTGACAAATACAGTCAATATGATTAGTAGAAATCTCTATACAATACGAGAAGCCCTCGGTAGCAAATAAGCTTCCTTATATCTTGTTTAGTGGAGGCGAGTAGTAATGCAAGGGATAAAGAGAAATCTGCAGGGTTTGGGAGGCTCATTACCATAGCCAAATGAAAAGAAATTCTTTTGCTGAGTAATGTGTCAGGAAGTAATGCTTTTTATACATAAAATCACAAATTTCGTTTGTTGAGAACCTTTTTTAGATATTAAAGAATTTAGATCACTGATTTATATTTGTGTATTATAAGGGATGTAAATTTAAATGCAGAAAGAGGAATCATGAATTAAAAAAGGGCTTTGATCATTTCCATTAAGCTTTTAAATCTTTTTTTTTTTACTATTCAACATAAGCCCAATAATTTGAGCTCAGTGTTATTTTACTATTCAACATAAGCTCAATATTTTGAGGTCAGTGTTATTTTACTATGCAACATAAACCCAATATTTTGAGCTCAGTAATATTTTATTGAGCACCACAAGCCTATTATTTTGAGCTCAGTGTTATTTTACTATGAAACATAAACCCAATATTTTGAGCTCAGTAATATTTTATTGAGCACCACAAGCCCAATATTTTGAGCTCAGTGTTATTTTACTATGCAACATAAATCCGATATTTTGAGCTCAGTAATATTTTATTGTGCCCAACATTTTGAGCTATATTACTATACACCATAAGCCCACTATTTTGATTTTTTCACACCAGCGTAAGCTGAGAGTCTTTCACTTGAGTCGGAGTTTAAACAAATTTCCTCAAGTCTCCAGGACACTTTTGAGTATTCAAGCCAATCTCAACAATGCCATTGTCTGGATCGTCTCAATTCTTCCTTTCATTTCCAATTCCTCTAGTCTGTTTTCTAAACTTTTGGGGACCGTTTCCAAGTGCACCAACTACTAATGGTATCACTTTCACCCTCATATTCCACAGTTTTTTTCAATTCTCTAGCAATGTCCATGTATTTGGCTGTCTTTTTGTTTTCTTTCATCTTCACCTTGTGATCAACTGGGACTGCAACATCTCTTTTTCTTGTTAATCAATAAATACTAGGTCTAGTTCTCTGGCTTGGATTAAGTGATCCATCTTTATCTCAAAGCCCCAGAAAATTTTGTGTTTCTTTCTCAAAATAGGATTCTGGTTTATGCATATACCATTTTGTTGTATGGCCAAAATTTAGTTTTTTGCATAATTCCCAGTGGATCACCTTTTCAACCCTGTCATGCTTGATGGTCTTTCACTGGAGTCTGAGTGACAACAAATCTCCAAAGGTCTCCAGGACTCTTCTGAGTATTCTAGTTGATATCAGCAATGCTGTTTTCTGGATGGTCTCAATTCTTCCTCTGATTTCCAGTTCCCCCAGTCTTTTTTCCAAGCTTTTTGGAACCGGTCCTAGTGCACCAACTACAATTGGTATCACTTTCACTCTCATATTCCACAGCCTTTTCAATTCTCTGGCAAGATCCAGGTATTTGTCTATTGTTATTATTATTATTTAGGGGGCGGTTTAGCTCAGTCAGTAGAGTGTCTAAGAACCACAAGGTTCCTGGTTCAATACTGGCCCTCAGTCAACTCAGCGTATGAGTAGCATAGGGATCTGTGTGGTAAAGTAAGGAGCAGACAGGAGGTGTGGCACTCCAACTCAGACGAAAAAAACAATCTCCTTGGTCTAGCACTAGTGAAAAGGGGATAAACTTCCTCGCTGATTGGCTGATACTGAATTTAGGGCACCCCATAGACTTTACTTTTACTTTATTATTATTATTATTATTATTATTATTATTATTATAAAGTCAGGAGCTGGTGGTAGGTGTGGCGCTCCTCATCAGATGCAAAAATAATCTTCTCATCGGACGCAAAAACAATCTCCTTGGTCTAGCACTAGTGAAAAGGAGATAAACTCCCTCGCTGTCTGGCTGATACTGAATTTAGGCCAACCCAACAACTTTACTTTTACTTTATTATTATTATTATTATTATTATTATTATTATTATAATAAAGTGAGGAGCTGGTGGTAGGTGTGGCGCTCCTAATCAGACACAAAAAACAATCTCCTTGGTCTAGCACTAGTGAAAAGAGGATAAACTCCCTCGCTACTGAATTTAGGCCACCCCAACAATTTTACTTTTACTTTATTATTATCATTATTATTATTATTAATTTTGACTTTCAATCTTGATTTTCAATCCCCTCTTAAGATTTTGTTGTTTCTTTATATTCTCAACTTGGGTTCATTATTCTACATTATATTCTCTCTTGTTTAATACAAAGAACTGATTATGTCGAACCTTCTATCTCATTAAGACCCTTTACTACAAACTAACAAAGGAGGAAGAAAACTGCAATTCCCAACCAATAACCAGAAGTCTTTTCTATCTCGAGTGGTCAGTCTATTAACATGACAGCAATTCCCATTTACACTGGCACTTGTGATTACAGCTAAGAGACAAGACTGCAAGAATGCCCACAGGTCTAATTATTTTATCAAGTATCTTGTGGATTAAAATCATTACTGACATTTCTCATGAGACAAGACGACCCTCCAGATATAAATTATATGGAATTTACACTAAAGTCTCAAGTACTACTGTCTAAGATGGAAACCATCAATAAATTGTGTACTCATTTTGTACATTCCAAAGACTGGAGAGTTCCTTTAACCCTTTTCCCATTGTGGTGTAATAGTTAACGAGCTAGTCTCACGGATCCTACCAATTGCAAACAGGTATAACACAGATTCTCAAAGATACGTGGTTCAAATTAACTGACCTGAAGAAATGTAAAAGTTTTTAAATAAAATAACTGGTGCATTATATCTGTTATTCATTCATATATCAACAATGAAAATTTCATTAAATTCGGTTAATTCTCTGATTTTTGGTATCTTTTCTTTTTCTTTGGGCAGGGTGACATACGATGGTGGAATTTAGATCTGTTAAGTTCGATTTAACCGTTTTTTAGTTAAATCAAACTTAACAGACCTAAATTCCACCATCGTATGTCACCCCGCCCAAAGAAAAAATTAAAAAAACAAAATCAGGGAATTAACCGAATTTAATGAAATTTTCAGTGTTGATATATTAATGAATAAAAGATATGATGCATCAGTTATTTTATTTAAAACCTTTTACATTGTTTCAGATCAGTTAATTTTGAATCACGTATCTTTGAGGTGTAATACAGATTCTCAAAGATACATTTAACCAGTTTTCTTTTTCTTTTCTTTAACCCTTTGAATGCTCAGTGGGGTTTTTTTTATGGGGCATCCAGTGAAAATCGAATTCACTATTTATTCAGTAGTAATGAATCTGCGAGACTAGCTTGCTAACTATTATATACTATTACTACTGCTACTTCCATGCTTACTTTCGTTCAGAGAAAAACATAAAAAATTAATATATATATATATATATATATATATATATATATATATATATATATATATATATGTATATATATAAATTAGGTATGCTCAATTTACAGACTTTCCATATGTGTGTAAATTGTAAAAGAAATATCTTAAACTGTCAATAAAAAAAGGAAAATTGTCTTTTTACTGTTTTCTTTTAAGTTTAATATAAGTAACAATTTCTCGATAGACTGAGTTTACAAATTTCTCCCCACCAAAAAAATTTAAAAAAGGAAGAAAAAATAAAACTTAAAATATCATCATCATCATCATCATCATATGCTGAATTTTGGTTCAAGTCATACTAAAAAAAAGTAAAGTCGTTGTACTGGCCTAAATTCGATATCAGCCAGCAGCGAGGGAGTCTATCCTCTTTTCACTAGCACTAGACCAAGGAGATTGTTTTTGCATCTGAGGTGGAACGCCACGTCTACAATCAGCTCCCCACTTTATCACACAGATCCCTGTGCTGCTAATACGCTGAGTTGGCAAGGGCTGTTATCCAACCAGGTTTTTCAGACTGTTGTCCTCATCTTTATTGTGAAATATACATATGTAACCTCCGGGCTTCTTCAGGTGTTCCTTGTAATTGATTGGGATAAGCTGCTCTCACTTCACTACAAATATCAAGACCTTGTCTATCCAAGTATAGAAATGATTCAACATGGGAAATCATTTGACACTTGTAACAAAGTGAGAGCAGTCTGCCCCAATGGATTACAAGGAACACCTGAAGAAGGCCGGAGGGTACATTGGCCGAAACGTTGTGTATGTATATTTAACAATAAAGATGAGGACAACTTTCCAAAAAATCAAAATAGTGCATATCAAGCCTCATCTAAAAAAATTAAGAAAAATACGTATGAAGTGTTTAATTGTTGAAAAGGATTGCGGAGAGATGTTTATATATCATATACATATTTATAAACCCTTCTGCATGAGTAGGAAGTGACACATGGTCAATTTCTTAAAGTTTCTTGAACTGTCTGGTCACTCTACAATAATCAACTGCCCCTTCACTTTTCACTCAACGAATTTCTAAAATTAAAAGAATTAATGCAACAGATCATTAATTAGGACTGAGCCTATTCTCGTAGTGACCACCTGAAGTGAAGTTTAACAGGTTTGAATTCAGAGTTTTCCTTCTCCTAGATTGGTTGCCTAACTAAGGTTAAAGAGCCCAGTCTTCTCTACTTTTTACCCATTGCTGGAAGGAGAATAGTTGTATTCATACCTTTCCAATCTTTACTAATGCAATATAAAAAATGCAAGTTTAACAAATTTGAATTCAGAGTTTTCCTTCTCCTAGATGGGTTGCCTAACTAAGGTTAAAGAGCCCAGTCTCCTCTACTTTTTACCCATAGCTGGAGGAAGAATAGTTGGATGCATACGTTTCCCAATCTTTATTAATGCAATATACAAAATGCAAGTTTAACATTTGAATTCAGAGTTTTCCTTCTCCTAGATTGGTTGCTTAACCAAGGTTAAAAAAAAAAGAAAGAAAAAAATAAAACTTAAAATAATGGCATCAAGTCACATTAAAAAAAGTTAAGTCATTGAAGTGGCCTAATGTTGGTATCAGCCAGACAGCGAGGGAGTCTATCCGCTTTTTACTAGCGCTAAACCAAGGAGATTGTTTTTTTGCATCTGAGGTGGAGCACCACAACTATCATCAGCTCTCCACTTTACTGCACAGATCCCTGTGCTACTCATACACTGAGTTGGTGAGGGATGCTATCAAACAAGGAACCTTGTGGTTCCTAGTCAGACACTCTATCTGCTTTGTTATTTACACTGGAGGGGGAATAGTTGGATACATATCTTGCCCAAGGGTATTAATGCTATATGAAATGCAAACAGCCTTGTTCAGGATTTGAACTTGTCTCACCATGTCCATTTCCTATGATGGTAGCCATTACACCACATACCTTCATTTTCTATATTGTTGTGGGAATAAGACTGCTGTACCCGCACAATAGCATAAGAGAACCTGGTTGTGTCTTTAGTATTATTTGTATTATTCGGACTCTTGTCCTCATCTTCATTGTTATCTGTACAACATTTCGGATTTGTGCCCTCCGGTCTTCTTCAGGTATTTCTTGTCGGACTCAGGAACCTTTTTGGACTCAGGAACCTTCTCGGACTTGGAACTTCCTTGTCGTAATTGGGAACATTCTTGTCATAATTGGGAGCCATCACGGAACTTTAAACCTAACCCTTTATTTAGTCCATGGGGGTATCCTGCTCTCATTCTGCTAACCATAGCTGGGGTATAGGTGTTGAGCTATGTTAATTATTATCCTATTAGAAGGTTTCTGAGTCCGACAATAAATACCTGAAGAAGGCTGGAGGGCACAACGCCCGAAACGTTGTACAGATAACAATGAAGATGAGGACAATAGTCCTAATAGTACAAATAGTATTAATTATCAAGCCTCGTCTAAAAAATTAAGAGAAACTGGTTATGTCTTGTCTTCCTGGATCGAACTCTCATTCTTCAGAATGTAAAAAAAAACACAACTTAGGTTTGATGCAGATGTGTGGCTTTATTCAGGTGCCTGGATGCACGAAAAATTAGATCAATAGATAGACAGGCCAAAATCAAGTCGGGCTAGATATCAGAAGATACCAGTGTTACAGATTCAGAAAGATATACAAGGTGTGTTAAAAAAGTATCCAGATTTTTTGTACTTTTTGACACACCTTTTTGTTCTGAAAAAATTAATGTTCCATTCATTCTTCATTTCTATCTTGGTAAATACGGCTTCAAACTCGATATTTTTATGCCACACCTTGTATTCTGAAAAAAATTAACGTTCCATTCATTGTTCATTTCTATCTTGGTAAATACAGCTTCAACCTCGGCACTTTTGTGACACACCTTGCAATCTAAAAAATTCCATTCATTGTTCATTTCTATCTTGGTAAATACAGCTTCACTTTTATGACACACCATGTATACTTAAGAGGAAAAGCAGAGTCAAAGAAAGTCAGGACATTTTCACTGATTTGGTTAACACTGTTCTGCTTTGTTCCTTGTGGTATATCCCCCCCACACACACACACAATAAAAAACAATATCTAATTCACATATACAAGATATTTCAAAAAATTTCAAAAAAGTATCTAGATTTTTTTGTACTTTTTTTTATACACCTTGCATTCTGGAAACAAAACAAAAAAAACGTTCCATTCATTCTTCATTTCTATCTTGGTAAATACAGCTTTCAACTTGGTACTTTTATGACACACCTTGTATTCTGAAAAAAAATCAACATTCCATTCATTGTTCATTTCTGTCTTGGTAAATAGAGCTTCAATCTCGGTACTTTTATAACATGCCTTGTAGATCTTGCATAGATATCTGCACCCTGAATCAGTTTATCTATCTATTGATATATGTAACATTCTTATTCAGGTGTGACTTTTGACCCATCTTGTATTCTGAAAAAAATTAATGAATCGAACATTATTTTTTTTCAGAATACAAGGTATGTCAAAAATTACAAAAAAATCTCTATACTTTTTTGATACACCTTGTATAATTAGAGATCATAATTGTTAAACTGACTTTGGCATAGAATAACCCAACAAGAGTTGACATGCCATAAAATCAACCAGCCAACCAGCCAACAAATGCTCTAGCTCAAAATTCATTTTCAGGTTTTAGCTCATATATTCTTTAAATTTTCATCTTGGGTCGATGTTATCAGGTAAACACAGCTGTGCAATTTTGAAAATTTCAATTTTTGAAAATTGGTTATCTTTCGACAGATTGCTTTAAGACATCTCATATTGTTTTAAAGAATAACTGCTGTCAGGTTCGAAGATAAAGTTGTGAGTAGGACATATAAAAATAATGTTTAATAAGAGTTGCCAATAATGAAAATAAAAAAATCTGAATGAAGTTACGGTAAGGAACTAAGGGCAATAAATACTATTTGGTGAACTTGATGATAGTAACATTGTAAGGTCTTGGTAAACTAGTGTATGAGTAGCACAGGGATCTCTGTGGTAATGTAAGGAACTGATGGTAGGTGAGGTGCGTCACCTCAGATGCAAAAACAATCTCCTTGGTCTAGCACTAGTGAAAAGGGAATAGACTCCCTTGCTGATTGGCTGATACCGACATTAGGTCGCCCTGACGACTTTACTTTTTACTATTTACACTTGAAAAGCACAAACTTTTAGTCTCCTTGATATCATTCTTTTCCATTTAATAACAAATCTGAAGCTGTTTATAAAAAGCATAATATATATATTTACCAACCCCTCCGGACGAATAGGATATGACACAAGGTCAATTTCTTAAGCAGAGTTTACCAGGTTTGAATTCAGTTTTCCCTCTCTTATACTGGTTGCCTAACCAAGAGCCCAGTATGCTCTACTATTTATCCATAGCTGGAGGGAGAATAGTTGGATTCATACCTTTACCAATGGTATTAGCACTATGAGTTGAGGAGTCCATTTCATATGACTCTAACCATTACACCACACACCTCCAATGTATAATATATCATTTATTATTAATAAACTTTTTTTGTTTTTACTAGTAATATTAATAATTTTTATTAATATTTTCCTTCATCTCCCTAATTCCAGGTGCTTTTTATTTATAAGTTTGACTTGCATTATCCTTCATTTTCCTAATTCTATTATTTTGATTAATAATTTTGACTTGTATTATCATTCATTTTCCAAATTCCAGTTGCTTTTTATTAATAACTTTAACTAGTATTATCTAACATCTCTCAGTTACTTTTTATCATAACTCAAAGTGATGTGCCGAGTGAGTTGCAATTAAAAAATCAACTAGAATTAGGAAGATGAAGGATAATACAAATAGAAATTGTTAATAATAAAAAAAAAATAGAATTTTGGAAATTAAGGATTATACTAGTCAAAATGATCAATAAAAACAATACTAGTCAAAATTATCAATAAAACAACTAGAATTAAAGATGAAGGATAATACTAGTGAAAGTTATCAATAAAAACAACTACAATTAGGAAGATGAAGGATAATACTAGTCAAAATTATCAATAAAAACAACTAGAATTAGAAAGATGAAGGATAATACTAGTCAAAATTATCAATAAAACCCAACTAATTAGGAAGATGAAGGATAATACTAGTATCAATAAAAACAACTAGAATTAGAAAGATGAAGGATAATACTAGTCAAAATTATCAATAAAACAACTAGAATTAGAAAGATGAAGGATAATACTAGTCAAAATTATCAATAAAAAAACTAGAATTAGGAAGATGAAGGATAATACTAGTCAAAATTATCAATAAAAACAACTAGAATTAGAAGATGAAGGATAATACTAGAAATTATAGGAATTAGAAAGATGAAGGATAATACTAGTCAAAATTATCAATAAAAACAACTAGAATTAGAAAGATGAAAAAGAATACTAGTGAAAGTTATTAATAAAACCCAACTAGAATTAGGAAGATGAAGGATAATACTAGTCAAAATTATCAATAAAACCCAACTAGAATTAGGAAGATGAAGGATAATACTAGTCAAAATTATCAATAAAAACAACTAGAATTAGAAAGATGAAGAAGAATACTAGTGAAAGTTATTAATAAAACCCAACTAGAATTAGGAAGATGAAGGATAATACTAGTCAAAATTATTAATAAGAAAATAAGTTCAGGAGATGAAGGATAATACTAGCCAAAGTTATAAATAAAAACAAACTAGGGTTAGGGAGATGAAGGTTAATACTAGTCAAAATTATTAATAAAAAAAGCAACTATATTTAGGAAGATGAAGGATAATACTAGTCAAAATTATTAATAAAAAAGCAACTATATTTAGGAAGATGAAGGATAATACTAGTGAAATAAAAAGCAAATAGAAAATGAAGCATAATACTAATGAAAGTTATTAAAAAACAATAAGTTAAGAAAATGAAGGATAATATGAGTCAAAATTATTAATAAACAGCAGAAAAAAGAAGACATGGAAAATTAGATTGACATGTTTCATTATAGAAATAGCATCATCATGAGAATTTATTATTCTATAAAAAGTGAAATCTAAAAATAAAGAAAGGAAGAAATTGGCATTTTCTCTCTCTCTTGTTTTATGTTTAAATTTGTTTTTGCTGAATAATATATTAATTCAGTTGGTGCTATTCCCATAGAGAAACATTTCAATCTGATTTTTTACTGTCTTCACATTGGATTTCATTCCAAACCTTACTCAGACCTTTTCACATATCTATATAGTATTGAGGTATTTTCATCATATATTTGCAGATGTACTTGGAGATGCTGAATCTGTAACAGCCACTAGATTATTTTATTGGCAAAAGGATTTTCCTTTTATTTAAATCAGATATGAACAGGCTGATATATATATATATATATATATATATATATATATATATTCATTCATTCAACAAAAAAAATGTGCTCTGATGAAGACCAGTGTTTATAAAGTGTCTTTTATAATTGTCTTCATTTTAATTTTAAGATGATTTGAATCGAATACCATTTTACATTCATTACCACAATATCTAATCTTTATATATATGTATATATATATATATATATATATATATATATATATATATATATATATACCTCATAGATAGATAGATAGATATTCTATTTCCTCTTTTAATATTCTTCATAACTTTACCCAACAAGGGGTTAAACAGATTGAGATAGATAGAAAGATATGAACGTACTGATATATATATATATATATATATATATATATATATATATATATATATATATATATATATATATATATATACATAATGTGTGTGTCTTAAGATAGTGAAGACATTAATCAATGGCACTTGATAACTAAAGTTTCTGGTTTATGCAATTTTCAAACCAAGATATATATGCTTTATCAATGATATTGAATCTTCTTTACCCATGAATATAGCAAATCATATTCTCTCTCTCTCTCTCTCTCTCTCTCTCTCTCTCTCTCTCTCTCTCTCTCTCTCTCTCTATATATATATATATATATATATGTATATATATATATATATGTATGTATATATATTATATATATGTATATATATATATATGTATATATATATATATATATATATATGTATATATATATATGTATATATATATATGTATCTATATATATATATATATATAAAGAGAGAGATGTGATTAGACTGAAATAGAGAGAGAGAGAGAGAGAGAGAGAGAGAGAGAGAGAGAGAGAGAGAGAGAGAGAGAGAGAGAAAATCAGACTGAAATAGAGATATCTAGATAGCTAGATAGATAAGATCTGACTGATATATATATATATATATATATATATATATATATATATATATTATTTCAGTCTGATCTTATCTATCTAGCTATCTAGATATCTCTATTTCTATATCTCTCTCTCTATATATAAGATCAGATTGAAATAAAACAGATAGATAGATAGATAAAATCAGACTTGAATAAATAGATAGATAGATAAAATCAGACTTGAATAAATAGATAGATAGATAGATAGATAGATAGATAGATAGAGAGAGAGAGAGAGAGAGAGAGAGAGAGAGAGATCAGACTGAAATAGATAGATAGATAGATCTACTTTCTCTGATATTCTTCACAGCTTAACCCAGCCGAGAGTTTTAAGGTACTTGGCATCAAACCTCAAACTACTCAGCCTTCAGTTCACTAGTTTAGTGCCAAATTCACTGGTGCGAGTACAAAGGATGGGAAATTTCTCATAAACAGTCACAAATAGAGCCTATTAATTAGAAGAAGTCTTTTTTTTTTCTCACCGCCCCCAATAAATAAAAAAAAAGGAAAGAAACGAAACGAAAAGAAAATAATTGCACAAATTCAAAAGTAAATTTTTAGCACTAATTTATTTTTCTATTGACTGTCATGTCATTTGTGTGTGTTTATTTTCTTTTCTTTTCCAAATGCCACCAAAATATTGATAAATTCTCCCCTCTCTCTCTTCTCTCTCTTTCTCTCTTTCTCCCTCTCTCTCTCTCTCTTTCACTCTCTTTCCCTGTCTCTCTTCCTCTCTCTTTCCCTCTCTCTCTTTCCCTGTCTCTCACTTCCTCCCTCCTTCTCTCTTCCTCCCCTCTCTCTTTCTTCCTCTCCCTTTCTCTCTTCCTTTCTCTCTCTTCCTTTCTCTCTCTCTTTTCTCTCTCTCTTTCATACTCTCTCTCACATTCTCTCTTTCACTCTCTCTCATTCACACTCTCTCTCACACACTCTCTTACACTCTCTCTTTTCCTCTCTCTCTTTCTCTCCCTCTTCTCTCTCTCTCTCTTTGGCACTCACTCACTCTCTCTATCTCTCTTTGGAACTCACTCACTCTCTCACTCTCTCTCACTCACTCACTCTCTCTCTCACTCATTTATTGCACTCACTCACTTACTCACTCTCTCACACTCTCTCACTCTCTCTCTCTCTCACTCCCTCTCTCCAGTTTTATTCCTTAATCATCTCTTCTTTTTTTCTCTCTTTCTCTTTTTCTTTTTAGGGTCTTCAGTTAGTTGGTAGCTTTAATAAATGGCCTACTAGCATAAATCTAATCTACCAGGTGCTGTCAGTCCCACAGAATTCAATCAGATGCTAGCTTCTTTTTGAGTGAATGGCTCCAAGACAAATTCTTTGATGGTTGCTCTCCAACGGAACCAGAATCTATCGCATTACATATGAAACTCAATAACACACAGCGCTTGTTTGTCTAGTTTGTTTTACTTTTAGATCTACCCGCAAAACATCAAAATACATTAATCACACAGAATTTGTTTTCTGTCTGTGCGTCTATCAGGAAAACTTACAAATCATTAAAGAAAGTTGTTTTTCTTTCCTGTTTCATTATTATTATTATTATTATTATTATTATTATTATTATTTTGTTTGTTATTATTTAGACTTTGTATACAGGAAAAAGTTTGTCTTATTGATAAAATTAATGTTATGTCCGTTTTGCAATTTCAAAAGCAAGGATTGGCTCATTTTACATGATATTTTACATTAAAACTTCTCTTTTTTCATAGCATATATTCTCACATATGTTAATACTAGCAGTGGCTACCCGGCGTTGCCTGGGTAGAGGGGGATTTTTTAAAAAGTTAGTCCCGCAGATCCATTATTACTGAATCGTGAGTTGAATCCTCATGGGATGCCCAATTTAAATCCCTATGTAAAAAAAATTAGACCTTGCATTGATCCAGCTACTCTGAAAAGAAATGTTAAGGTCTACTATCTAAAATATCAAATGAAAAAAAAAATTAATGCTGTCATCATTTAAATTCTATTTTTTAATCATCTTCACAAATATAAATCAAATCTCTATTATTTTTGCTCAAAAACCAAGCCCTGGTGATATTTAATGTGTATATATATTTACTTTGTCGTTAATTGTTTTATTTTCAAAGTTTCCTCTGGACATACATATGCACACAACTGGCCTTTATATATGTATAGATTAGAAGTAGCTACCCACACTGCCTTGTTAGTGTATTGATTTTGAGATTTACAATTTTTTTAAGTAGAATTTTAATGCTATTTCAATGTATATTTTGATTTTTAAATATCTTCGAATATAAATCAAATCTTCATAATTTTTGCACATAAAGCAAGAACCAGTGATATCTTATTTGTATATATATTTACTTAGTCATTTATTGTTTTATTTTTGTAGTTTTATCCAGACATACATACACACCAACTGCCCTTTATATATGTATATATATTTACCAACCCTCCGCACAGGCAGGATGTGACACAAAGGTCAATTTCTTAAGCGGAGTTCAACAAGTTTAATTCAGAGTTTTCCTTCTCCTAGACCGGTGGCCTAACCAAGGTTAAAGACCCAGTCTGTTCTACTATTTATCCATAGCTAAAGGGGGAGTTGGATTCATACCTTTCCCAAGGGTATTAGCGCTAAGTGAAATGCAATTACCACATCCAGGATTTGAACTTGGGGCGACGAGTCCATTTCCATAACTTTAACCATTACACCATGCGCTGCCCACAAATTTATATATGTATAGATGGCAACAAGTTTAGGAGAAGGAAAATTCTGCATTCAAAGCAGCTTATATCACATCTTGCTTGTTGCATAAGAGTTAGGTAAATACATACCTATATACATATGTTTGGGTTATTTCCCCTTACTTGCAATGGTTTTCCATTAGGTGGCATTGCAACCACTAGTATAAAAAGATAGTTCAGCTAAAATCAAGCTCTCTTTCTCTTAGTCCTTGATCTCAGGAGTGGGATAAGAGAGAGCTTGATTTTGACACCACTTTCTTTGTAGTATCGTAATCTATGCATTTGTGAGATCGTCCTATGAGATCTATACATATATAAAGGGCAAAGTAAATATATATACACATTAGTTATCACCAGGGCTTTGGTTTTTGAGCAAAAATAATAGATTTGATGTATATTCATGAAGATAATTAAAAAATAAAATTTAAATGATAACAGCATGGATTTTTTTTCCATTTAAT
>CM042151.1:57631045-57633545 GCA_023376005.1 Doryteuthis pealeii | reverse complement strand
TTTTTAAAATTCTCTCTTCAAACATTTCTAAAAATTCTCTGTTTTTCCCCAACGAATTTTTTCATTCAAAATAAAATTTCACTCTGATGAAGGTCGAATCTTTCTGTGTGCGGAATATTTTCACACAGATGAACTGACCGAAACACATGTGTAAGTGATATTGATTAAATTCATTTTTTATTATCCATTCTATTCTTTCTTTTCTTTATTCATTCTTCCTCATATTGTCGGATTCATTTCCAATTTCCTGTTTTACATATATATATATATATACATATATTGGTTTGTTGTTTGGTTTTGAAGGCTATCACAATGCAAGTGTAAAGAAAGAAAACCAACCAACAAACCAATATAAACATAATGATTCAAGCAAATTAGAAAACCCTATATATATATATATATATATATATATATATATATACCGTAACCCGGTAGAGCTCTTTAGGAGATTTTAATAAACTTTCACTGCCAGCATAACACAATGAGCATCTGTTTACAGATTTGATCTCTCTGATGATTGTAAAGTATATAGACAGATGTATGTATTTAAAAACAGTTAAAATACTGCTCCATAAACAGCAGCTGGCAATGGCCTAGAGGTTAACGGATCAGACAGGCGTAAAGTCAGTCAGCATTTGCTTCTGGTCGGAGTTAGTTGTTCTGTCTAGCCACACTGATGAGACATGAAACATCGAAACACGGTGTCTGTGGATGACTTATATGCATACTTATATATATATATATATATATATATATATATTAATATATAACTACAACATGAACTCCTGCAGTTAGCTGTAATGAATCAATATATTGATTAATTCAGTTGATTTAACCCTGAAGATCCTTATAGTTAAACTCGAGTAGGATATTTCTGTACACACTATATAATAAATCCACTCTACTTATGTAATGAGCACTTAATATTTGTTATAACGCTGACTTATCCAGGTAAAGATATTTGGTTGGTACAAATTTAGAGTTTATTGTTGATAATTATATCATTTTAAATTTTGAACAGGTATTTATTTTTCTACATAATTGCCATTTCAGTCAATGCATTTTTTTAGGCACTGTGTCAGTTTTTGCATGCCCATGTCATATCAGCTTGCCACCATTTCGTTGAGAAAACATTGAACCTCATCATCATTCCAAACTTCCTATATCACTTGCAGACATTTTTGACATCCATACATGACTCACCATTCTTTTTCTTTCTTTTGGAAGTTTGTCGCAGACAACGATGCAGTCACT
The DNA here is from genome assembly GCA_023376005.1 of Doryteuthis pealeii. Lineage (NCBI taxonomy): Eukaryota > Metazoa > Mollusca > Cephalopoda > Myopsida > Loliginidae > Doryteuthis > Doryteuthis pealeii. The sequence continues at coordinate 57,632,291 of CM042151.1, read as the reverse complement.
CCCATATCTTCATTTGTGGACCCTATGGTGGCTCATTAGTCCAATTTCTGGACTTGCAGATGCGGTCACACACATTGCAGGGAAAATTCCCATCTACATTTTGTTGTTCATGATGACGAAGACCTGTTTATCTCATTATTGAGCTGCTTAGCTCTTTGCGGCAGGCGTCTTGCCAACCCTGCCTGCTGGAGGCCAGATCTTCCACACTTGAAAGTATGATGTTACATTTCTTCAGCATTGTCTTAATATGGTCTTTGAACTGCTTAACTACCTTGTATCTTTTAACACGTCTAGATTTTGGTAAAAGGCTAAGACTATGTTATCAAATACTATTATTAACTCTTTCAGTAATGATCAAATAGAAAAATGTTTAGCATTAAAACATCACCCAATGACTCACCATATACACCCGTTAATTAGTGATGAATTTCAATCGGTTTAATGCCTTTTGCATTCTAACACTGAATAACTGTGTGAACTTCACACTTGGAGTTAGTGTTAATCAGGAGGACCATCAGAAACGACTGGCAAACCAAGACTGAGCATGGCAGCAAGGTGTGTACAGGAGCAGGTGCAAGTGTATGAATAACAAACATGACAGTGTTGCCAATAGCTGCAAGAACAGTTTCAGTCCATCTGCAGCACTTTGGAAACTTGACGTTTGGGATTACTCCCATATATATATAAATATATATATAAATTAGGGAAGCACCTGGTTATTGACAGTTTCTCACTATGCGATCTTCAGACCAAGAAACTGTCAATAATCAGGCGCCATTGACTCCATGTTCACATTACCCTAACTTAGATATAAATACTCTATCCATGATATTGAGCACTGTTTACTTATAAAGAGGCGCGTGGTCTAATGGTTAGAGTTTGTAGGAAATGGACTCGTCAACGCGAGTTCAATTCCTGGATGAAGCTGTTGGCAATTCACATAGTGCTAATACCCTTGTGAAAGGTATGAATCCTACTCTCCCTCCAGCTATGGGTAAATAGCAGGGCAGACAGGACTCTTTAACCATGGCTAGGTAACCAGTCTAGGAGAAGGAAAACTGTGAATTCAAACCTGTTAAACTCCACTTAAGAAATTGACCTTGTGTCGCATCCTGCTCGTGCGGAGGGGTTGGTAAATATATATAAAGATAGCAACCATATTATCTATGTAATAATATTATATATAATATATATATGTATATATATAAATATATATACATATATGTATATATATATATATGTATAT
>CM042151.1:57626045-57628545 GCA_023376005.1 Doryteuthis pealeii | reverse complement strand
CCATAAAATGATATAGTCTAATTCATAAAATATATAATGATATAGTCTAATTCCATAAAATGATATAGTCTAATTTAATAAAATATTATAGTCTAATTCTAATTCTATAAAATGATATAGTCTAATTCATAAAATATTATAGTCTAATTCCATAAAATTATAGTCTAATTCCAAAATAATATAGTCTAATTCAATATCATATATCATGATATACTCTAATTCAATACTAATTTCAGACCATGATATACTTGAATTTGATAAAATAATATAGTCTAATTCAATACAATAGCATAGTTGAATTCCATGAATTAATATAGTTCAATTTTCATTCTTTAAATATATAATTTTAATTAAATATATTAATTTTTAATTTTCAAATGTCAAATAAATTCCCATAACAGTAGTTTTACCACTGGGTACAATGCCTCATGTATGAAACATCCATGAAAACTCAATACTTTTGTAGTAATGATTAGTGGGCCATTGTAAATAACACCAATTTGTCAATCTTTTATCAATGCAAATAAATTATAAAAACGTTAGGATACACTACACCTATAATACTATTATAATAAATGATAATTTTACCTATGTACAACTGAAATTTAAATGCAAAGGGGCCTGCTTAACAATTCAGGCTTCAGGGGTCCTCATAACAGTAGTTTTACCCCTGGGTGCAAAGACTCAAGTATAAGATATCCAGGAAAACTCATTACACTATAGTAAGCAAGTAAGTGTAGGCAGTGAAGTATTGTAATGAATGGTCTTTTGGTAAATTTTTATCAAAAAACCCAATAAAAACATTAGGATATACTACACATATAATACTGTTATAATATATGATAATTTTACCTATTTACAATTGAAATTTAATTGAAAAGGTGCCTGACTAACAATTCAAACTTCAGGGGCCCCATAACAGTAGTTTTACCACTGGGCACAGTCTCAAGTACAAGATCTAGAAAAACTCAATACTCCAATAGTAAGTAACTATAGGCAGTAAGCCATTATAATGAATGACCTTTTGGTAATTTTTTATCAAATAACCGAATAAAAATATTAGGATAAACTACATCATAATACTATTATAATAAATGATAATTTTACCTATGTACAATTGAAATTTAATTGAAAAGGTGCCTGACTAACAATTCAAACTTCAGGGGCCCCATAACAGTAGTTTTACCACTGGGCACAGTCTCAAGTACAAGATCTAGAAAAACTCAATACTCCAATAGTAAGTAACTATAGGCAGTAAGCCATTATAATGAATGACCTTTTGGTAATTTTTTATCAAATAACCGAATAAAATATTAGGAAACTACATCAATAATACTATTATAATAAATGATAATTTTACCTATGTACAATTGAAATTTAATTGAAAAGGGGCCTGACTAACAATTCAAACTTCAGGGGCCCCAATGACAGTAGTTTTACCACTGGGTGCAGAGCCTCAAGTATGAAGCATCAAGGAAAACTCAATGCACTAAGTAAGTATGTGTAGGCAGTGAGCTATTGTAATTAATAGCATTTTGGTAAATTTTTATAAAATAAAACTTATAAAAGCATTAGGATATACTACACATAATACTTTTATAATATATGATAATTTTACCTATGTATAATTGAAACTTAACTGCAAAGGGGCCTGCTTAACAATTCAGGCTTCAGGGGCCCCCATAACAGTAGTTTTACCACTGGGTACAGAGCCTCAAGTATAAGACATCCAGGAAAACTCATCACACTATAGTAACAATCAGTGAGACAAGTTTGTAAACCATTACTCCAGGCGCTGAGAGTTAGATTAAATATCGACACTGACGTTTGACAGACTGTAATTCTGTTTGTCCTCGCTAAATAATTGATGTCTTTTGCTCTCATTAACGTGTGACATAATTAGAAGCTAATTGCACAATTTGATTTGAGAAATGGACTACTTTATTGGTTGAGGTTAAGCAATAATGCACTTTTTAAAATAATCAGATCTGACACTTTGAATATTTTGAGACAAGGATACAAGAAAACAAGATGTGTGTTTAATTATTTTTTTCTTAGTGATTTATTTAATGTCAGAAATGTAAAAAAATAAAGTATAAAATAGAAACATATACTTTCATAAAATATAATCTCTGTATTATTTATAAATAAGTGCTTTCTAACAATTTTTTAAATAAAAAAATGATCATTATATTATTAAGGATTTATTTACATAAAATACTAAGAATATAGATTTTTTTTAAATATAGACATATATGTTCTTAAAATATAATCTCTATATAGTCCATAAATAAGTACACCCTAACAATATCTTATAAAAAAATTATTTTTTTTAAATACCAAGATTTTATTATTTCTAATGGAACATTATGCAATCAAAATGAATATTAAGTTAAGTATTACAGTATTACCCATAGATATGAACATCACTAACAATATTTCATGAAAAGTTAATTTTCTTTAGATAAGTACACCAAGTTTAATTTTTTCTAAAGGATTT
>CM042151.1:57608545-57621045 GCA_023376005.1 Doryteuthis pealeii | reverse complement strand
CACCTCTCTACTCTAAAATCTTCATCAACAGACCAAAACACTGCAGCATAAGCTTATTAAACATCATTCGATAATGAAACTTGTGTTTTTTCAATTTTTACTATATTACATATTGTGGATTTACTGCCACTTTTTCTTCATATATATATATATATATATATATATATATATATATATATATATATATATATATATGTATATATTCATTTATTACACTATCTGAAGTCTAAATTTGATGCTAGCACCAAGATAACATGCTCAAAGATAACCAATATTCAATGAAGTAATAGTGGTGAGCATCTTTTTCTAAACATTTCAATGCTTATTCATTTTATACGTAGACCATTATATGCACCTCTCTACTCTAAAATCTTCATCCATCCATATAATGTTATAATAATCAGAGTAAATATTATAGACTAATGTTAGATCAACAAAAAGCAAATATTACAAATAAACTCAGTTTAGTCTCTGCTTTGTTCTTGTTTTAACTATAATCACACACAGCATGTTGCTCCAGCTGGGGAATGTAAATTTACCCAAAGTTCAGTCCCAGGTATGGGGGCTATCCCCTAAGCTGAACCTATCTCATTAAATGACAAAGTATAATCAGGGTCAATCTCTGCATCAGTTATTTTATTTAAAAACTTTTACATATTTTCAGGTCAATTAACTTTGAACCATGTATCTTTGAAAATCTGTGTTACACTTCAAAGATACATGGTTCAAATTAACTGACCTGAAAAAATGTAAATGTTTTTAGATAAAATAACTAATGCATTATATCTTTTATTCATTAATATATCAACACTGAAAATTTCATTAAATTCGATTAATTCCCTGATTTTTGGTATTTTTTTTTCTTTCAGTGGGGTGACATACAATGGTTGAATTTCGGTCCATTAAGTTTGATTTGACCAATAACAGTTTACAATAAATTTTGTTATTATTGTTATTTATTTAAACTTATCATTAAAGTTTCTATACATTTAATTTAAACTAGAGCTCAGAAAGTTATTTCAAGGTCATAGGATAGAGTGAGAAAAAAAATAGTAAAAATAATGAAATTTGACTTTTATTACATTAAGGAAGTAAAGAGTTATAAAATATTGAAACAGTGCCACTCTTAAAGAATGTGCTCAGTGGGAAGTAACTGCTTCCTTTGCTCCCCTGATAGCGATGTCACCGTGCAGCGAAAGGGTTAAATACTAAAACACTAATAAAATTTTCTTTTCTATTTTTTTTATTTTAAAGATGTCAGAATATTCTTAATATTCAATAAGAATAAATCTTCAAAGAACATAAAATTTCAAAACTAACAAGAAATATTTTAAAAGATTAAATGATATAAACCATAAATTATTTCAGACGTGAAGTCATTTTTTAATGATTGAGTTTTGTCAAAATAAAATAAAGAAAACAAAACAAAGGTGTTAGAAATTATGATATATGCATAAAGAAGAAAAAAAGAAAAGAAGAAAAAAAAAAAAACAAATGTCATAAAGGTGAGAGAATAAATTCTAATAAAAGCTCATTAGAATAAAGATGAAATAAAATGTTGCAACATGGAAAATTCCTATTTAAACTCTGAGAAAAATAAAAAGTATTAAAGAATTAGAAATTATGGATACATTTTGTATATTCAAAAAGAGAAGAAAATTTTATGAAAAGCTGAAAAATCTTTAAAGAACATTGAAAATATTTTGATATGTGTAAAAAAAAAGATTATGAATAAAATTTAAAAATTGATAGAAAAAAAATCCAAAAATAAGTGTAAAAATGAAGTAAACAAAAATCTTTAAAAGATACTAAATAATTAAAAAAATCTAATGAAATGAACAAATGTAGAAAGAGCAAAGATTGTGCAAATATGTGTAAAAATTTTAAAAAAGAAACCAAATTATGTGAGAAATAATGAAAAAAAAAAGCAAAAAAAAAAAAAGAGTCCATACAAATATGTTCAAAAGAATATTAAAAAAAAAAGATTTGGATGTTTTAAAATTTAAAAGGGTCAAAAGACGGTGAAGTTAAAGATAAAATAAGAGAATTTAAAGCATTTTTGAAAAGGCCAAATGATATGTGGAAAAAAAAAAAAAAAAAAATAATTCAAGATTGAAATGTGTGAACAAATTTCAAAATAAAATAAGAAAAAAAAAAGAGAATTTTTTTTTTTTTTTTCAAAAGATTGAAATATGTGAAACAAATTTAAATATGTGAAACAAATTTAAAGATGAAAAACAAAAAAAAAGTTATTTTAACACATATGCAGTGAATAGTTCAAAAGAAATATAAAGTAATTCAACCTTTTTTTTTTTTCTTCTTTTTTTCTCATTTTTTCTCAGTTTTCAATTTTGTTTTCATCTTAATATTTTGTGAAACTTTTTTTTCTTTTTTTTTTTTTCGCCGCTAATTTCTCACTTTCAAAAATGACAAAACCAATCCAGGGTGAATATGAAATACGAAGAAAAGAAATGACACAAGATGTAGAATATAATGCACTATGAATGTTGCATTAACATTTTGTTTTCTTTAAAAGAAATAAAAATAATAATAATAATGCTCTCCGAAATTGGAAAGGAATAAGAATTTCCTCAAGCCAGGCGGTATCCATCCTGTTTATACACGAGATGTAGCTGAATGCAAAAGTAAAAATTTTGATAAAGTTTCATTTTTCTTTACCTCATTCTTTCAGTGGCATTCCTTTCAAATAATATTATTGTCTTACCCTTTATTAATGTTTCCATTCAATTCAACTTAATTCAACTCGATTTGACTCCGGATATCCGACAGAAATGACGTTCCGTTCCGTTTAGTATTTCTCCTGGAAACTTGACTGGGGTCCTAACCTTCTAATTTAAAAAAAATTTTAAAATCTTTTTTCATTTCTTTTTTATTTCTTTTCTATTTCTTTATTATCATTTTTTCCCCAAAACCACCACACCCAATTTTGGAAGAACTGTGGGTAGTAGAAAGAGATGGAAGAAGGAGGAGAATAAGGAACCCAGAGAAATAAGTAAATCACCCTGCCCTCAAGACAACAAGCAAGAGAGTGGCGGCAGATGGTGGGGGTTAGAGGACAAGAAAGAAATTATTGAATGAAGAATATTACAAAAGAAAAAAAAATAATAAGTAAAACATATATATTTTTTATCTTATCTTTTAAGCTTTTTATTTATTTATTTATTTATCTTTTTATATATATCTTATTTTCTAGTTTCTATTTTTTTAATATTTTGTTCTTTTTTCTTTCTTTTTTTATTCTTTTTTTTTTTTTTTGTAGGTGGGCAAAGTGGTAGTTTGTGGTAGGGGGTTGATTTCCTGCAGCTTTCGGGTTCAGTGCTCACACAGCGCAACACAAAACTGTGCGCGACATTACAAGAAAAGAAGAGAGAGGGTTGGGGGTAAGAAAAAAAAAAGGGTAAAGAAATGAACCAGAGAAAAGAAAAGAGATTAAGAAAAGGAACTGTGCATCCCCCACCCACAATCACCCTTGGTGGTGCCAACAATCCCAAAGTTGCAGTGGAATATTCTCCCACTCTATCCTCCTAATTGCCCAGTTTCAGCCAACCAGGATAAAACCTTTGAACTAGGTTCTTCTCATTAAAGAATTATAATTGGGGTGCTGGGCGGGGACAGAGGGTGGTGCTTCCACATTCTGGGAAGCAGCATTCATCTTGCATGTAGCATGAGCCAATTGCCCTGATAAGGCAGAGGAGAAGCCAGGGGTCCTACTTAAGGGGACCTATAGACAGAGGTGATGACGAATGCAAAATCCAAAATAATAATATGGATAATATATTGAAACGTTATCTGCAATTTAGAATAGTAAGAGTAAAGAGAGGAATGCTTACAAATTTCTCTTATTTTGATATTACCAAGTTACTATAAGATTATTACTGTTGCTTTGTAATTACTATGATAATAATGTACTATTATTATGGTGCTATTATTATTATTATTATTATTATTATTATTATTATTATTATTAATGATAAAAATCTCTATATCCACAATATTTATCAAATCCTTGCACAGTTTAAATTCTAAATAATTTCTCTTCTATATAAGACAGGAATATGAAACAAAATACATGTATATTTGTAATTACTATAACAATGTGTTATTGTGATGGTGCTGCTGCTATTATTATTATTATTATTATTATTATTATTATTGTTGTTGTTGTTATTGTTATTGTTATTATCATATATAGTTCTTCATGCCAGCATAATTATTACTCTTTGTGTGGTTTTCACATCAGCATTAGCTGGTGGTCTTTCACTGGAGTCTGAGTGACCACAAGTCTCCTCAGGTCTCCAGGATTCTTCTGAGTATTCTAGCTGATCTTAACAATGTTGCTGTTTGAATTATCTCGATTCTTCCTCTGATATCCAATACATACAAACTTTTTTTACAAACCCTTGGAGATTATTATTATCATTATTATTATTATTTCATTCCTTGTGAGTTTTTCATACCAGCGTTAGCTGATGGTCTTTCACTGGAGTCTGAGTGACAATGTGTCCTCAGGTCTCCAGGTCTCTTCTGAGTATTCTAGCCGATTGCAGCAATGCTGTTGTCTGGATGGTCTCAATCCTTCCTCTGATTTCCAGTTCCTCAAGTCATTTTATTATTATTATTATTATTATTATTATTATTATTATTATTATTAATGACAGCAATTTACATATACACAATATCTATTGAATCCTTGCACAGTTAAAATTTTTAATAATTTATCTTTTATATAAGATAGAAATATCAGACAAAATACAAATAAGATCAAATTTATCATCTCTTTGGCTATACGGTTTTATACAGTTTAGACTCTAAATAATTTCTCTTCTATATAAGATAGACATATCAAACCAAATTCAAATGAAAGCAAATTTATGTCTTTTAATGCTAGGTGGCTAAAAAGTCTTTGAACAGTTTAGACTGAATAATTTCTCTTCTATATAAGATAGGAATACAAGATAAAACACAAATGCAAGCAAATTTATGATTATCTCTTTTAATGCAAGGTGGCTATAAAGTCTTTATACAGTTTAAGCATTGAATAATTACTCTTCTATTTAAGATAGGAATATCAGATAATATACAAATAAAAACTGATTTATTATAATAAACAAATAAATTCTATTAATAATAGAGATTAGGTCTCTATTTGTTTGTAACTTAAACTGTGTCACTGCATACGTCACATTACTCAAAATCATCATAACATAGAATAAATACATTCAAAAGTTGAGCCTGCAACTCATTGAGATGATCCTCATTGTTTTTTTTTAAAAACAGATTTTAATGAATACATGTCCGGTATTATATATTTATATATAGTTTGTTTTATTTTGATATATGTATAAAATTATCAGAACTAAATTTCCATTTCAAATTGTTTTATTTTTTTACTCCTTTAATAAATTTGATAATTTCACTAATTTATGGTACAGATCTCTGACATTGATTTTTTTTAACACGCAATATCTTTCAAAAATGAATTTTTACACTGCCTGGAGTGCGTTTTTTCTTTTTTCTATATAACATACAAATATCAGTGAAAATTATCTTAGACATTTTTTCCTTTAAAGACATTAAAATGTGGCTGAGTCAATAAATCCTTGTTCTCTTTAAAAAAATCTTCATGTTAAGATTTAAAAGATTAATCATTTCTATAATTCAAGAACAACAAGAGAAGATGTTTTGGAACCATAAAAAAATGTAACCTTTGCATTCAACAAGATGGCTGTTAGGTTGAATGCTGTCATTCTTAGAACAGAACAAGCTGTAACCTTGTTGTAAATGGCAGATAGCATTCTATGATAAATCCTTATTTATCTTCTGAAATTTTGGTGAATTCATAACAGTGCATATACTTACCAAAAATAAATAAAATATATAACCTTATTACAATTATAATGATATAACCTTGCAATAATCTTGAGTAATAAATAGGAAAGTCATTGTGTCATATTTTTTCAACTTTTTACTCCTAGAGATCATAGCCTAACATATCATACCATTTAGGAATCCGGCTGACTTTGTGAGCAGATTAAAAACATTCTGGGCCGAATCCAGACCTGTAATCCGGAAATTTTGGATTTTGGGAATCCAAAATTTCAGGATAACAAGTCTAGATTTGGTTTTAATTACTGCAATTGGTTTTGGCAATTTTTTCTTTTAAATTAAAAAAAAAAAATTTAAGTGATTTTTTTGTGACAATTTCTTTTGTATGACAACAATTTTCATAACTTGGAAATAAATTTGGAAATAATCAAAACTAGCTTAATTGCCACCTGATAGGGTGGCTTTTAAGTTATTAGTATAATAAAATGAATCAAATATAACCTTATAAGAATTACATAATATCATGATAATCGCAATATAACCTTACAATAATATAACAAAATAAATAAAATACAACCTTACAATAATAAGTATCATTTGTATTATTTGGACTATTGTCCTCATCTTTATTGTTATTTTAACAACATTTAGGCTGATGTGCCCTCTGGCCTTCTTCAGGAATTCCTTGTTGGACTTGGGAACTTTCTCGGACACTGGAGCCATCACAGAACTTTGAACCTAACCCTTTATTCAGTCCATGGGCGTATTTTGTTCTTATTCCGCTAACCATAGCTGGGGTACAGGTATTAAGCTGTGTCAATTATTATTCTATGTTACTGCTGCCTCTGACCAGGATTAAACCTGCAGTCTAGAGATAACTGTCACTTAGAACTGTCAACCTAACTCTTTTATCCACTAGGCTATGTGTCCAATACAAATAATACTAATTATCAAGCCTCATCTCAAAAATTCATAGAAATAGCTTACAGTAATAATATAACAACATGATTATTACAATAATATGATGTCACAATAAATACATGATAACATCATTAAAATATAATAATCAAATGATAAAATAAAAATTACAATAATGATATGAAGTATGAAATTACAATGATGATATGAAGGAAATAAAAATATAACCTTACACTAATTGCATAACATGATAATTAGAATAATATAAACTTTCAATAAAAATATAATGAAATAGATAAAATATAATCTTACAATAACAACAACAACAAAAACTTGCATAGAAAAATTTGTTTGTGAGAAGTAAGTATATCACTTTCATAGGTAAATATATTAACCTATATTTTTGAGGAAAAAATCAGTTAACTTTTATGTAGGTAGTTTGATTTACAACAAGGCTATCATTGTCAGCTGGCAAGTAGGCCAAGGTTGATAAGATGGCATAACTGTAGCCAAGAATAATTATAACAAACTATCAACAAAACAATCACTTATTAAAAGAAAATCAAAAAACAGGTTGTTAAGAATTATGAGATAAACATGTAATAGTTATGTCTAAGATACCTTTGTCCCATAATAGATATTTATATGTATATCTAACAACTATTATGAGACATATATGATTCATAGTAACCTCTGTCCCATAATAGATGTACATTTAGTATATGGATTTTATATGCATATGTAACAACTATTATGAGACATATATAATTCATAGTAACCTCTGTCCCATAATAGATGTACATTTAGTATATGGATTTTATATACATATGTAACAACTATTATGAGATGTATAATAAATAGTAACCTCTGTCCCATAATAGATGTACATTTAGTATATGAAATTTATATGCATATCTAACAACTATTATGAGACATATATTGTTCATAGTAACCTCTGTCCCATAATAGATGTACATTTAGTATATGAAATTTATATGCATATCTAACAACTATTATGAAACATATATAATTCCTAGTAACCTCTGTCCCATAATAGATGTAAATTTAGTATATGGATTTTATATGCATATGTAACAACTATTATGAGACATATATAATTCATAGTAACCTCTGTCCCATAATAGATGTACATTTAGTATATGGATTTTATATACATATGTAACAACTATTATGAGATGTATAATAAATAGTAACCTCTGTCCATAATAGATGTACATTTAGTATATGAAATTTATGTACATATGTAACAACTGTTATGTAACCTTTGTCCCATAAAGATGTACATTTAGTATATGGATTTTATATACATATGTAACAAATATTATGAGACATATATAATTCATAGTAACCTTTGTCCCATAATAGATGTACATTTAGTATATGGATTTTATATGCATATCTAACAACTATTATGAAACATATATAATTCCTAGTAACCTCTGTCCCATAATAGATGATAACAACTATTATGAGACATATAAAATTCATAGTAACATCTGTCCCATAATAGATGTACATTTAGTATATGAAATTTATATGCATATCTAACAACTATTATGAAACATATAATTCCTAGTAACCTCTGTCCCATAATAAATGTACATTTAGTATATGGATTTTATATGCATATGTAACAACTATTATGAGACAGATGTAGTAGTCCATTGTTACCTATGGCCATAATTGGTTTGTGAGAAATGCAAACCATGTGAAATTCACTCAAAAAATATGTGATGTGCACAAAGAAGAATGTTTTAGTCAAAATTAATGTTTACTAAACTTTGGTTTGCCATGACAAGCCTGGGTCAAAAAGACAAACCATGGAGTGGAAACATACTGACTCTCCAGTAAAAAAAAAAGTTCCAAGTGTAGCAGTCCATAAAGAAGGTCATGCTGACAGTCTTCTGCGATATGAAGGATCTATCAATATTGATTTTCTTGAAAAATATCCAACTGTAATCAGTACTCCCTATTACAACTCTGCAGGCAATATTCACCTTATTTATTGAATGTCCCTTGTATATATTCATTCAATATATTCAATAATATTCATTCAATACTATATATATATTCAATACTATTTATATATATGGCATTCCTAGAATGTGATAAAAAGCTACAAAATCTGTTGATATCATAAAATGCTGCTGGTGTGCACTGTGTTAGTTCTCATGCTTCATCCCCAAAACTCTGCCTGCCTCAAGAGACGTAATCTGATAAAAGCTTTGTTGGTGGGACAACTGGGTTTTTTATTTGTTTGCTTACTCATTTTAGCATGTATACAAAATAATATATATATATATATATATATATATATATATATATATATATATATATATATATACACAAGGTGTGTCATAAAAGTATTGGGATTGAAGCTGAATTTACCAAGATAGAAATGAACAATGAATGGAACATTAATTTTTTTCAGAATACAAGTTGTGTCATAAAAGTGCCAAGTTAGAAGCTGTATTTACCAAGATAGAAATGAGCAATAAATTAAATGTTAATTTTTTCAGAATACAAGGTGAGTCAAAAAGTACAGAAAATCTCAATACTTTTTTGACACACTATATATATATATATATATATATATATATATATATATATATATATATACATATGTTGAAAAAACACACATTATATATATATATATATATATATATATATATATAATATAGTATTGTCAATTCTAATGAGTCAGATGTACATACTAATAGTTTCACTTACTAACTTATCAGGGCAAGAATCTGACTAAAACAACGGAGTAACCATACAGATCCCAGTGAAAAAACATCAGATAGAGCTGGTGTGAAAAACTTTCATAATGATAATAAGATCATACCTAATGTTAATTACCCCCCCCCCAAGAAAAAAAATGTCAATTCATGGATTTTGCTGTACTGATGATTCACAGGGAAAAAATGTAAGAAAACAAAGTGATAGACAAATACTTGGATCTTGCCAGAGGACTAAATAAACTGTGAAAAATGATTGTGCTGTTAATATCAATTGTAGTTGGTGACTTCAGAATGGTTCCCAAGGATTTGAAAAAAAAAGACAGACTGGAGGAATTGGAAACCAGAGGATGAATTGTGACTATCCAGACAACAACATTGTTAACATCAGCTAGAATACTCAGAAGAGTCCTAGAGACCCGAGGAGACTTGCTGTCACTCTGAATCCAGTGAAAGACCATCAGCTAATGCTGGTGTGAAAAACTCACAAGGAGTAAAATAATAATGATCACTTAATTTATGATTTAAGACCTTCTGCTGGTTTTTATAAGAATATATATAAAATTTGGTAGCTCTACATCAAACCATTTAACTATTTATACAGAATAAAGTATTCGCAATTAGTATTATCTAAATTTTTCAAACTGTTGTCCTCATCTTTATTATCACATGCACAACCTTTCAGCTGATGTGCATTCTTCAGGTATTTCTTGTCAAAATCAGGAACCTTCCAGTTGGAACTGCGAGTCTTCATAGAACTTTGACGGAATGAGAACATTCTACCTCAAAGGATTAAATAAAGGGTTCAGTTAGAAATTCTGTAAAGGTTCCCATTTCTGACATGAAGACTCCCAAGTTCAACTAGAAAGTACCAGGGTTTGACACAAAACACCTGAAAAAGGCCGGAGAACCCATTGACTAAAATGTGTATATCTTATTATAATGGAGATTGTGTGTTTTTCTGTCTGTAACCGAAACTATATTCCTACTCAAGTCACAATTCCCTTAGTTATTTACATCACATTCTCCATGATTTTATTTTTATCTAAATCTCAATTATTAATAAAATTGTCTTACATTATTAATACTGTTAACTATGTCTACATACTATCAACATGCAATTATATTTATATATACAACAAAATAGCGGTTTACAGTGTGAACGGGAAGGCTAATTTGCATATTGATATTAAAAAATCGAATTTAATAAATATGTGCTTAGTATTATTGATTTCTAACTGTTTGGTCTTATTTTAATGAATATAAGCAAAAATCTCTTCTATGAATCTTAAATGAAATCCATTAACAAGATAAAATAACTGTCATTTTATTCTTTACTTCCTCTTATAACTAAATACTTAAATTAGAAAAAATAACAATGAAAGACGAGAGTGATGGAAGAGTAAGTTTCAGTTGTTCCATTTTTTATTATACTCCCTCTGTTTCAAATCTTTTATTATACTCCCTCTGTTTCAAATCTTTTATTATACCCCCTCTGTTTCAAATCTTTTATTATACTCCCTCTGTTTCAAATCTTTTTATCTGTATTCTTATTTAGTTTCATTAGCCTTTCTAATTTAATGCAATATTTTATTACATTAAAACTTAAATACTTGCACCCGGAGGGTGCATATATTTGCTAGTACCAATAAAGATGATTACAACAGTTCAAAAATTCTAGATAATAGAAATTGTCATGGTTCATCTCAAAAGTTCAGACAAATAACTTCCCTGATTATTAAAATAGAAATTTCCATTTTTTCCAAATTAATTAGGATTATTTCCTAAAAGGACATATTTGATTTTAAAATATATGTATAACTATAGGAATAAGAATTTAACAAAGATGAATATCTAAAATTGATAGAGATTATATATATTATATATATATATATATATATATATAAAGTAAGTAAAGTCGACAGGGCGGCCTAAAGTCGGTATCAGCCAGTCAGCAAGGGATTCTACCCCCTTTTCAATAGCGCTAGACCAAGGAGATTGTTTTTAGCATCTGAGGTGGAGCGCTACACCTACCACCAGCTCCTTACTTTACCGCACAGATGCCTGTGCTACTCATACGGTGAGTTGGCGGGGACCGGTATCGAACTAGGAACCTTGTGGTTTCTAGCCAAACTCTCTACCGACTGAGCTAACCCAGCCCCTTATGTTATTGGGTCTCTGTATGCTTCTGTTCCATTATATATATATATATATATATATATATATATATATATATGATGTTGTTATAGGGTCTATATATGTTTCCTTTCCATAATATATATAGTATAGATAGATATATACAGTTATCAGATCTCTCTCTCTCCCTCTCTCCCCCCTCTCTCTCTCTCTCTCTCTCTCTCTCTCTTCTATATATATATATATATATAATATATATATATATATATATATATATATATATAATCATTGAAAATCAGACAGTAAATATTTTAATGAAATTAAAAAACTAGAAAATGATATTAAATAAATTTTAAAAAGTTCTACACTGACATCATTAAAAATAAATATATTTACATTGATTTCATTCTGCTTCCCTGGGCCAATTAGGCCGTCAGTGTGTCAGACTAAATAAGTCTCTTTCATGGCATCTTTCAGGGCAATTGAGATAACGTGGAAGTGCCCACCTCCTTTCCAAGAAATATGTGACTTGTTGACCTGACCTATTATTGAATATTTAAGATGAATTGCTTTTATGAGGTTAAAGGACTGCAACTGACAATCTATTTACCCTCATCGTAATGTAATGGTTTGCAAACTAGTCTTGCAGATCCACTTGCAACCTTTTGTCACATTCTATCTGAGAATTGAAATATTGGGCTTACAGTGTATATTAAGATAAAATAAATAAATAAAAAATTGAATAACAAATGAAGATTTGAACAGATCATTTATAAAACCCTTAAAATATTAGACACTTAATATAATGCCACCCATGAAAATGGAAAAGGGACTCTCTCA
>CM042151.1:57598545-57603545 GCA_023376005.1 Doryteuthis pealeii | reverse complement strand
CAGCCCAGACACTAAAATAATCTCCTTGGTCTAGCGCTAGTGAAAAGGGGGTAGACTCCCTCACTGTCTGGTTGATACTGACATTAAGCCGCCCCGCCGACTTTACTTTACTTACAACCTCTCTGCCTCAATGGATCCATAGTCACATGATCCTTAGCATACAACAAAAGAAGGATTTTCATTAGCATTTCATAGTTAACAGCTATCCATGATGATATTGATGCTTTTATCTTGTAAGGAGGGAACAATTCTAATTATTTCATAGACCCTCCTCTATTTAGTGTTTTGTCTTGTTGATTGTTTGTAATTTGTTCTGTTTTGTATGTATCTGTTTGGCACCGGATGCTGATGCTGAATAAGTGTATTAAACCTATAACTTCTGTGTATATCATTCCACATTGCTGATACAATATTCGAAGATATCAAAAATTAAAATATACATAGAAATAACATTGAAGTTCTACTTAAAAATATCCAGCAATTGTAAATCTCAAAAGTAAACAAATCAATACACCAGTTTTTTTTTTGCACCTACCCTTCTACCCAGTCGATGTGGGGTAGCTGCTTCTAATGTATAATAAAACATCAATAATGTTATGTTGAATTAGCAACAAACATAGTTTTTAATTACTTGATTAGATAAAACCAGTACCATTTACCTATATATTCATACATCACATCATGCCTACCAAAAAATTCCTTGAACACAGAATAAATCCAGCATTCCTTAACAAAGGAGCATCTATGTCCTTGAAAATGACCAAAGATGGTCGAAAGTATCCATACTCGGACTACACAAACAGAGACTTTGGCCATTTTTTAAACTGCCCACAATCCCAGTTGCGACATCTTGTTTACATAAAAGAAAAGCTGGATAAAGACTTAAACACAAATCATTGTTCAAACATTCTTTACATCTCATGTCCTGATGAAGGTTGGCTAAAACCAAAACATTATAAAGTCGACTTCACTATCAAGAATAAATTCATCTTTTTGGAATACTCCTTGGTTTTCTATTTTCTATATACTGTTGAATTAATTTCCCTATTTATGCCCATATATATATATATATATATATATATATTATATATATATATATATATATATATACAAGGTGTGCCATAAAAATATCAAGACTGAAGCTATTTACCAATATAGAAATGAACAATCAATGGAACATTATATATTTTTTAGAATACAAGGTATGTCACAAAAGTGCCAAGTTTGAAGCCCTATTTACCAACATAGAAATGAACAATGAATGAACGTTAATTTTTTTTTAGAATACAAAGTGTGTCAAAAAGCAAAAAGCACAAAAAATCTCAAGCCTTTTTGGACATACCTTGTATATATATATATATATATATATATATATATATATAATTGAGAGTATGTTTTTCTGTGAGTCTATGTTTATCTTAGTGTGTGAGTATGATTTTTTTTCCCTTTTCAATATCTAAAATCTTGTATGGATTTGCATGGACAAGCAACCTGATTTTTTATTTAACATATATAAACACTATATATGTTAAATAAAAACGAGATTGTTTGTCCAGGCACAAGCTGATCAGATTTTAGATATTGATCAGGGAAAAAGATCCCATGAACCACTCACATACATGCTCATGCACATTCACTCAAACAGACATATATACATATACACACCAATACACACATATACACATGTATTCCAATGCATTTTTACAAGGACTTACATATGCATTCTGTCTCACTCGCACTCAAACTCGCACATACAAGCATACGTACACACTCACTCTGGCACACACATATACGCATATATATATATATATATATATGTTTACATACACATTCTTAGCTCAGTTGGTAGAGCGTTCGGCTAGAAATTACAAGGTTCCTAGTTCGATACTGGTCCTTGCCAACTCAGCGTTATGAGTAGCACAGGGATCTGTGCGGTAAAGTAAGGAGCTGATGGTAGGTGTGGCGCTCGACCTCAGATGCAAAAACAATCTCCTTGGTCTAGTGCTAGTGAAAAGGGGATAGACTCCCTCGCAGATTGGCTGATACCGACATTAGGCCGCTCCGACGACTTTACTTTTACTTTACTTACATACACATTCACACATTCACTACACATATGTGTATTATATACACAATATAATCTCACTCTGACACATGTATCCACACTTATTTTCACAAGGGCTTACATATACATTCTGTCACAAACACACATACAAACACACATATGTTCCCACTCATTTTTACAAGGACATGCATACACATTTTGTCACATACACACATACACAGGGATATATACACATTAACTCTGATGCACACAGGTACTCATATATTTGTTTACATATACTAAATGCCCTGATGTTATGTCCTAGTGCAGGGCCACCTCTGACTGGTAAGGCCAAAGTTTGAAAGACAATTTCAACCATAGATGTCCCATATGAAAACGAAATCTAAAAAAATTAAAAATTAGTGAAATAAATCCCTAATTACAACTGAGCCTAATCAAGTAGTGACCAACCCGAGCGGATTTAACAGGTTTGAATTCAGAATTTTCCTTCTCCTAGACAGGTTGCTTAACCAAGGTTGAAGAACCAAATCTGCCCTACTATTTATCAATAACTGGAAGGAGAGTGGTTGGATTCATAACTTTCCCAAGGGTATTAATGATATGTGGACTGTAGCTTCATCTAGGATTTGAACTTGTATCGACAAGTCTATTTCCTACGACTCTAACCATTACACCATGCTCCTCCAACTGAAGATGTTAATGGTGTGCTGGTGCTCTGTTGCTTTCTCTTGGATCTTTTTACTTCATGGTGTTGCGCCAGGGTGACTTCAGATATGAATAGCCTGCTGTGGAGATACCTGCCAAATTTTCCCAGCTGGTAGGGTTGATAACGGATTTGAAATCATAATTGTAGACATCTTTAAATTGGAGCTGGGGGCAACCGATATGTCTCTTGCCTGATGAAAGTTCTGCATGGAAGATGTCCTTTGGGATTCGCCCATCATCCATCCAGTGGACAATGCCAAGCCAATGGAGACGACGTCTCAGTAGAGACCATAAGCAGGTATAATATACATAGAAATAGAAAGATTGTGTTACCATCTGTAATTTTGAGAAGGGTCATTATCATTTAAAGAATCATTCAGAAAACTTAACTCTTTCTTATTTTTATTGTTTGTATGATGTTTTGACCAGTACATTCTCCAGCCTTTTTCAGGTATGATATACATAGAAGTAAGATTTATTCTAAAGGGGCCGCGTTAGCTCAGTCGGTAGAGCGTTCGGCTAGAAACCACAAGGTTCCTAGTTCGATACCGGTCCCCGCCAACTCAGCATATGAGTAGCACAGGGATCTGTGTGGTAAAGTAAGGAGCTGATGGTAGGTGTGGCGCTCCACCTCAGATGCTAAAACAATCTCCTTGGTCTAGCGCTATTGAAAAGGGGATAGACTCCCTCGCTGACTGGCTGATACCGACTTTAGGCCGCCCCGTCGACTTTACTTTTTTACTTTACTTATATATTAATATGTGGAGAAAATTTAGAAAAACAAACACAGGATGTTATGATGGATGGAAAATTTATTGATACTCGAGTATTTCGGTTTTACAGTGGAAACCTTCTTCAGGACTAAGGATTTGTGTGGATAGAAGATGAAGGATGTTTTATATGCGTTGAATTAGAAAAATGTGTGGAAAAAGGTTATTTACCATTAGTTGCGTGGCGTTTGTAGTTGAAAGTTGATGACGTGATTATTGCATGTGAAAAGCGAAAATTAATGATCAGAATACGTGAAAAGCCGAACATGAATGAATCACGAGTAGAAGTTAAAAAGGTGTGACATATTCCATATTAATATTAATGTATAAAAAATGAAGAGAATATATTAATACATATATTAATACTTGTGTTCCTTAAAAGTACAACCGTTATCATCTTGCAACACCTGCTAGTTAAAAATGAGACTGTCCAAATCCGCCAGGATGAAGTTGCAAAAATGTAAATTTTGATTATCTGGTGTTGCTTATCCACCAAATTCTTACTTCTTATGTGTGTCATCACATCAGCTAGATAATGGATGATTCTGTTTTTATTATAAAGAAAGAAATGGTAAGAAAAGGATATGCTAAACTGAAAATATATAATCAGAAAGAAAGAGAGTAGGGGAAAGATAGAGAGAGGGGGTGAGCGTGTGGAAGCAATAATGCTAATCTGTTTCAATTGAACATAATGAAAAGAAAGAAAGATAGAGAGAGGGGGTGAGCGTGTGGAAGCAATAATGCCAATCTGTTTTTATCAAACATAATGGAAAGATGAAAAGAGAAAAGAAAGAAAGAAAGAAAGAAAGGAGAGAGTAGGGGAAAGATAGAGAGAGGGGGTGAGCGTGTGGAAGCAATAATGCAAATCTGTTTTTATCAAACATAATGAAAAGATGAAAAGAAGAAAAGAAAGAAAGAAAGAAAGAGAGTAGGGGAAAGATAGAGAGAGGGGTGAGCGTGTGGAAGCAATAATGCAAATCTGTTTCAATTGAACATAATGAAAAGAAAGAAAGAAAGAGAGTAGGGAAAGATAGAGAGAGGGGGTGAGCGTGTGGAAGCAATAATGCTAATCTGTTTCAATTGAACATAATGAAAAGAAAGAAGAAAGAGAGTAGGGGAAAGATAGAGAGAGAGGGTGAGCGTGTGGAAGCAATAATGCAAATCTGTTTCAATTGAACATAATGAAAAGAAAGAAAGAAAGAGAGTAGGGGAAAGATAGAGAGAGGGGGTGAGCGTGTGGAAGCAATAATACAAATCTGTTTCAATTGAACATAATGAAAAGAAAGAAAGAAAGAGAGTAGGGGAAAGATAGAGAGAGGGGGTGAGCGTGTGGAAGCAATAATGCTAATCTGTTTCAATTGAACATAATGGAAAGATGAAAAGAGGGAAAGAAAAAAAAAGAATGAGAAAAAGTTATATCAAGATCATTATACTTTTTACACATTGAACTATTTTAGCAA
>CM042151.1:57586045-57591045 GCA_023376005.1 Doryteuthis pealeii | reverse complement strand
AATTATGAAATTTAGGTTAGTTTGGCACAAGGCAAAAAAATATGAGGCACTCAGTGAGAATCAAATTCACTGACAATGGCTCCTTAGCATAGTTTGATAACTTTTACATGAAATGAGTTGCCCATAAAAAAACAACTAAACAAAGCTTACCTTTAGCACAAGGCCTTGAGTATGAGGCACTTAGTATGGATCAAACTCAGTAGTAATTAATCTGTGAGATCAGCTTGTTAACCATTACACTATGATGGAGTGCCCTTTAGAAGAGATACTAGCTAACAATGAGAACATTTCTTCTTTAAGGTTTTATTGGTTTTCTAAATTTGAGAAAAATAATTTATCTTGCGGTTGATAGGTCAAATAATTGAAATTTATGAGACCAAAAAAAGAATAGAAGAAAGAATAGATAAAATAACTTTGTTTAAAATAAAGAAGATATCAAAGTAGATTATGTACAATGGTGATGGGTAGGTGAGACTTGTTAATAATTTAATATAATTTGAAGTATGATTAAATTGTAATATTTTCAGGAAGTTTGCATTTACAGTTTACTGTTAATGGTAATATTCATCAATTTATACGAGAAATGAGGAAGTAAATCCTTGCTAGTATTCTATCTTGCAAATCTAACTTTCTCAAATGTATATATATATATATATATATATATATATATATATATATATATATATATATATATATATATATATATATATATATATATATATATATATATATATATATATATATATATATATATATATATGTGTGTGTGTGTGTGTGTGTGTGGAAGTTGAAAATGGAAATGAATCCGATGATATGTTGAAAGGAAAAATAAATAAAGGAAAGAAAATGTTGAATGGATAAAATAGATTTACTAACACGTGTTTCGGCCAGGAGTTTGTTCATGTACACATGTATTTTATTTATCAATATTTTATTATATTATTATTTATCATTTATTTTATTATTATATATATATGTGTGCATGTGTTTCTGTGTGTTTTTAGTTATGGTTGGTTGAGTGGTTTGTTCATATGTATTTTTGTCATTTAACAGTTCAAAACATAAAAACTCATATTAATAAATCAATCCATAAACAAATCATAGCTAAAAACAACTATTTTCAACAAATCATATATATGTATATAGTATTATATACATATATTCAAATAACTATTTACACAGACAGAGACACACAGACACACACATATATATATATATATGTATGTGTATATATAAAACGAAACTTAATACTTTAAAAGCGATTTTCTGATATTCCATTCCTAATGCTTCACACTAAAGCCCAAACAATATATATACTATAAATAGACATATATATATATATAAACACACACACACACACACATACACATAAATAAATAAATATATATATATATATATATATATATATATATATATATATATATACAAGAGTTTTATAATTTTCTTGAAGCATTGTGTTTATATTGGATTGGTGGTTGGTTTTGAAAGCTATTACAATACAAGCGTAAAGAAAATGAAGTAATTATGATGTTTGTTAACCTTGATTTATTCTTAATATATATATATATATATATATATATATATATATATATATATAAATAGTTAGTCAAGAATATATATGAAAAGTTAAATATACTGTTTCTTTTTTTTTCTGAAGCATGGGAAAATAAACATGAAAAAAGTAGAGTAGAATTAAATTCTAATAAGTAATATATATATATATATATATATATATATATATATATATATATATATGTGTGTGTGTGTGTGTGTGTGTGTGTGTGTGTGTGGTATGAACGAAAATTTATAAGACAAACAGGAATATTTATTATATGTTATTTATCTCAACTAGTTTCGACCTTAGGTCATCGTCAGCAGAAAATTTCTTGTTTGAAGAAATTGTTTTTAGAGAGTTTTTTTTGAAAGGGAACATTATTAAAGAATTATTAAATATATATATATATATATATATCATTATATATATATAATTAGTATATACATATATATATCCAAGCTATGGGTTAAATAATACCACTACTATTATTCCACAAGGATCATTTGTATAATTCATACATGAGAAATAACCTTAAAAGAAATAAAAGGTAAATTATAAAACTGAGTTCTTTTAAAAAAAAAAAAAAAAAAAAATTGATGTGAAGTATAAAACATTCTTTCATTCTTTCAATAGTAGATAAATTCATTCTTTAAATAGTAGGTAAAAAAAACCCCAAAAAACATCTTTTTATTATGATAATAAATAAAGTGAAAAAGAAAAATGTGCTGCTTCTGTTAAGAAATAGAGAAAAGAAAATCAGGAAAATCTAGATATACAGATATACAGCTCGATCTGAGAATAAAAGGTGCTGATTTCTTTTTAAAAAGAAAAAAAAAAAAGATTATAAAACAGAAAAAAAATTCTTTGAAACTATTAAAAAAAATATATTAGCAATTCTTTGAGATAATTTTCTTTTTCTTTTTTGTCTTTTTTTTTTCTCGATTCAAGCGTCGACAGGAGAAACACCTCAGCTCAAAGAACAACGTTCAACTGATTGTTTATCTCGTGAAGTGACATGAACACAAAAAAAAGGTGTTAGTCTCTTTTGACACTATTTACAGACTACACTGAAAGCTGATGTAACTTTTGGTGATGACCTGATGATGCTATCATCACACAAGCAACAAAAACAAGTGATGTTTGAAGGTGTTTCTAGCTGGTCAGTCACTAACAATGTGCACCGTCTTAGAATTGAATAGATCTTCACAAAAGCGGAATAAATAGATATTCACAGTGCGGGTAGGAAGGTAGACAAAATCTATGAAAAAGAGTGGGAAGTAGAGACAAGATGGATTGAAGGAAGAATTTTGGGTTGAATTGAGAGAATGATTAAATTGTATGAATGTCGGAAAGTTTGCAATTATAATATACTGTCAATAATAATATACATGAATTCATACTAGAAATAAGGAAGTAAAACATTGCCCACAGAAGTTGTGGAAAATCTATCTTTCTCATATATATATATATATATATATATATATATATATATATATATATATATATATTTCCGTATAAGTGAAATTTGTTCCCAAATAGAAACATACGCTCCACCAACACTTCTGGTTTACTGGATATATATATATATATATATATGTAAATGTGAGTGTCTGTTTATATTTGTATATCCAAAATGTTTATATATATATATATATATATATATATATATACATATATATATATATATATACATATATATATATATATATATATATATACATATATATATATATATATATATATATATTGAAAAGTAATCTGACAATGTAGTTAAGAAATACGACTAGAAAAATGAAAAGTAAGTTGATTAAAAGACAACTCGTTTTTCATTCTTACAGACACACACACACACACACACACACACACACATATATATATATATATAAACAAATATGTACATATGTACATACATATATATATATAAACAAATTTGTACATACATACATATGTATATATATATAAACAAATATGTACATATATAATATATATATATATATATATATATATATATATATATATATATATATATACACACAAACTTATATAATTATATATATATATATACATATATATTGGTGTAATGGTTAGCAAGCTATATATGCAAACCATTGTTAGTGAGTTCGATTCTCACTGAGAGCCCCACAAAACTGACCTTGTGCCATATCTAAACTAAGCTTAGTAAATAACTATATATACACATATATATATATACAAACCTATTCATATATAAATATATATATATATATATATATATATATATATATATATACTTAGACACACAAACACATATTCATATATGTATTTCTATATATTATTGAAAACATTTGTGTTTATATTTCTTTATCTTATTATATATATAAAAATATATATTCATGTATATATATATAAATATATATGCATCTCTCTCTATATATATGCATCTATATATATATAAATATATATGTGTGTATATGCATTTATATATATATATAAGTATGTATAAATATGTATGCATTTATATATATATATAAATATATATGCAGCTTTATATTTATAAATATATATAAATACATATATATATATAAATACATAAACATATATAAATATATATACATATACATACATATATATAAATATATATGCATCTATAAATATATATATACACACACTTATACGCATAGATACATATATTCATTTATATACAAATATGCAAACACACAGACATATATATTAAGGAAATGAATACATCTATTTAGACACTAAGATAACATGCTAATTATTCTCTGATGTATTTCGATTAGTCTCCTCATCTTTGCTATTCTCATACAAAAACACCAAAGTCAAACCAAGTCAAAGTACATAAGTAAGTAAGTAATAATAATAACAATGGTAATTACTTACCTCTGAAATTCAGAGATAGAACACAACAATTTTAATTGTTTTAAAGTTTAGTGAATCCCATTCAGAAACAAAAATAAGAAATCCAGATACTGACTGACACCTGTCTCCATTCTTCTTCTGGGCTCTCATTGTTTTAGTAAGTTAGGTTTAGTCTGGCACAAGGTCAGGATAAAATATGGTAAGATGATCATGCTGTGTATGCAATAGTTTGCGAAATTGAAACATCAGCAATTACTTAAGAATTACAAGAGATGTATCAATTGACTTTTTATTTTTTTATCTTTTATTTTTATTTTTTTAAAGGAAGCTGTTTATTATTAATTCCATCCTGTCGCTTGGGCTTAGTATACGACCTGAAGACAGGGGTCGAAACCCCACTCCCTAAAAAAAAGGCTATATATAAGAATATAAAGGTAAAACAATCCAATTGACTGGTAAGTAGGGGTATGATTCTATTTGGGATCATCAAAATCTCATTTTACATCCACAAAGCATACTCATGTTGATACAAACAGATTTATACAAGTATTTTTATGAATCCTTGAGAGAGCTCAATGTATAATAA
>CM042151.1:57551045-57581045 GCA_023376005.1 Doryteuthis pealeii | reverse complement strand
TATACATAATTACATGCACACACACACACACATTTGTATATGTACTTTTTAAAGTTATCTAATTGGCATATATATATATATATATATATATATATATATATATATATATTCATATAAAATTTAGAAAGTTCTCTATCTCTATATAGGTATGTATTTGTGTCTTAATTTCATATGAATGTATATATATATATATATATATATATATATATATATATATATATGTATGTATACTTTGAAATTTCGTAGGCATGCATATATTTAACTTTTAGTATGTATATATATATATATATATATATATATATATATATATATATATATACTGATATGTGTTTTTAAAAATTTCATATATGTAAATATATATAGCTTTTAAATGTATATATATATATATATATATATATATATATATATATATATATATATAGCTTTTAAAATTTTATGTACATTCAAATGTATCTTTTAAAATTTTAAGGATCATATATATATATATATATATATATATATATATATATATATATATATATATATCCTCATAAATCTTCTTAATCGGTGGTAACTGTTTAGATCTATTTATCTCTATCTGTCCGTATATATATATATATATATATATATATATATATATATATATATATATATTCAATGGGAAGACTATATCTGCATGTGTATTTTTGATGCATATCTAGATATACTCTGAGATTGAATGTGTCCCTCCCTCTTTGCTTCCTAGTAAAATTTATTCCTTTTTATAATTAGGGAATGGGTGGGGCACTTGGGGGGTTATAACAGGCATCAGGGGTTGGCAACGACGGGGGAGGGGGGAGAAGGAAGACATTTTTCTTTTGGCTGCTTACTGTGACACTGAGTCATTTTCTGGACCCTGGACTGTGCACTACCACCCCCGACAACTCCTCCCACGCTCCACCCCTACGTTCCCTTTAACATCTGCATGTTTATCCATGAATACACAACTTTGTGTACAACTTCTGGAATACAAATGGCTGAGAAAGAAGGGGAATAAAAGAAAGTGAAATAAGAAAAATGAAGGGAGAAGAAAATTTATTTTTTTTTAATGGAAAAAAATTTTTTTTTTAAATCGATGCCTTTTCTGTGTGTGTGTGTGTGTGTGTGTGTGTGTGTGTGTGTGTCAGTGTGTTTGTCTATCTCTGTGAGTGTGTGTGTGTGTGTGGGTGTGTGTGTTCGTGAGAATGTACAATTTGAAAGTAAGGTATATAAAAAAGATAAATAAATAAAATTGATGGCTTTTCTCTGTGTGTGTCTGTGTCTGTGTGTCTGTGTGTGTCTTTATGTTTGTGTTTGTGCGTGTGTGTGCCTATATGTTTGCATGTGTGCGTGTGTCTGTGTGTGTCTATATGTTTGCGTGTGAGTGTGTCTGTGTGTGTCTATATGTTTGCGTGTGAGTGTGTCTGTTCGTGTGTGTGTCTGCGTATATATATATATATATATATATATATATATATATGTGTGTGTGTGTGTCTGTCTGTCTGTCTGTCTGTGTATGTCTGTATCTGTGTATGTCTGAGTTTGTGTGTGTGTCTGTCTGTGTGTCTCGTGTGTGTCTTCCTTTGTGAGAATGCACAATTTGAAAGTAAGGAATTTCCCAGAAAAGAATAAAAAAAAGAAAACACAAAGAAAGTAAAAATCAAATGAAATAAAATCAAATAAAAAAAACCCAAAAAATAAATAAAAAGAAGTCCTTGTTGGATGATTGTTGCCCTTCTCAAGGAAATCAATATAATTTATGCCCATTTGCAAAAATTATAGTTCAGAGTCCTACTTCTGGAATGCAAATGAAGTATATTGAAGGTTATTTTATCTAGAAAAATCAATGTTTAGGTTTTTCGCAGGGAAAAATCGATGTTGGTTTGAGAGTATGGGGTAACGGGGGATGGGGTTGAGAAAGAATTTTGCAGGGGGACACGAGTCATTGGCTTTTCAACTTAGCAATAAATGATTTATCAACCTTCGTCCCCACGAACATCACCTTTTTTATTTGATTGCCTTTAATTTCATTCTTTTCACTCGCACCATCAACTCCAGAAATCTTTTTATTGCTTTTTACTTTTAATCTTTTTTTTCGTTTGATATATTCCGTCATCCAATAATAATAATAATAATAATAATAATAATAATAATAATATGAACTAGAAACTTAAGGAAATCATTCCAGAGACTTACATCCACATCAGTTGACCGGCAAATCTGTTCAAAGAATGGTCAGGGCAAACATATAGATTTTTTTTTGGCTGCAGTGTTCTTGATGGACATAGGTGAGTCTTGAAAATTTATAAATCAATTTAGAATAACAATATGTTGTATTTTTTTTCGGCCATGTTTATAATAATTTTAGTTCATGTTGGCCAACTTGCTGGACAAAAAGAAAAGGTCCAGTTTAACCTCATACGGGAGTGAGATAAAAGTTTTGAAATATTTTGATACATTTGTGGTATTTGTGTAATTTAAAATTTGCACAGATGAATATGTAATCTAATCTAATTTGGGAACTTATGCTTTACAAGTTCAATCTGGGCCCTAATGCCACAAAACCGATCAAAAACATTTGTTGTGCAAAAGATGAAGGTGCTATCGATCATATTATAGTAACCAAATTGTTCAAGAAATGTTACTTGGGTGATACAAAAGTTTTGCAATATTTTGGTACGTGCTAGACTCTAGAATGGAAGGCCGGATAACTGAAAAAATAACGAGCGCGGGCCACATTATTATTGTGTTCAATACTTGCTAGCCAGAACGAAAGCTCTGAGAAAAAGTTGAAAAACAAAATTTATCTTTCTATGTTATATTTATGGATGAGTGGCGTAAGATGCACAAAATCTAATCACAAATTTAACCAATTATTTATTTTCAAAACATTATCAAAGAACGCAACATTAGCAGAAAGGTTTAGTGAGATATGTGAAACTGAAGTTTGCTTTTCAAGATATCGTCAATGTTTGGTTTGGAATTGCTACATTCAATCAAGAGAATTGCTTTCAAATGTTTATCAGTCAATTTCGTTCGATGGCTTGATTCCGTAATCAAGTCCATGAAGATTTAATAAGCTTAACATGATATTTCAATTTAAATGGTATCAGAACGTCTCGCGTTCCGTATGTTTTAACAAAGAAATTCAAGTACCGTCAGCGAGCCAAATAAAATGCCTTCGCGGGTCGGATCCAGCCCGCGGGCTGTAGTTTGGTGACCCTTGTGCTAGAGGGAGCTCTGAAATATCATCAATTATTTTTATCAATACAGAAAACAAAAAAGATTGTCGTACTGTCATCATTTTGATTGGTGCTTAAAATATCTTATAGATTATTTTCACCTAAAGATTACCTGTAAAAATGATAGGAAAAGGTTCATGATATTCTAATATCCCAAAGATTGTGTAATTTGTTTGCTGCAAAGATGAACATGCAACATAATCTAATTTGGTAACTTATGCTTTACAAGTTCAAGCTGGGCCATAATACAACAGAAGAAACCAAAAACATTTATTGTGGTGAAAGTATAGTTGATCATAGTAAGTAAAGTAAAGTCGTCGGGGCGGCCTAATGTCGGTATCAGCCATGCAGCGAGGGAGTCTATCCCATTTCCCTAGCGCTAGACCAAGGAGATTATTTTAGCATCTGCGGTAGAGCGCCACACCTACCATCAGCTCCTTACTTTACCGTACAGATCCCTGTGCTACTTATACGCTGAGTTGGCGAGGGCGGGTATCGAACTAGGAACCTTGTGGTTTCTAGATGAACGCTCTACCGACTGAGCTAACCCCAGTAACCAAATTGCTCAAGAAATTTTACTTGGAAGGTACATGCTCGTTTGCAGTTCAAACTGTGGAAGGTAGTATAGTGGTAGTAACGAGATGGTTCAAGAAATTTTGTAAAAGGTACAAGTTACAGTTGATCACAGTACAGTAACGAGATGGTTCAAGAAATTTTGTAAAAGGTACAAGTTACAGTTGATCACAGTACAGTAACGAGATGGTTCAAGAAATTTTATAAAAGGTACAAGTTACAGTTGATCACAGTACAGTAACGAGATGGTTCAAGAAATTTTACTAGTGTGAGAAAAAAGTTTTGGTATGTGCTTGTTGTATCATCATAGGAAATGGAATCGGTGACCCAAGTTCAAATCCTGGACAAAGCTGTTTGTATTTCACTTTGCACTAATACCCTTGGGAAAGGTATGACTCTATCTCTTCACCCCTTTGCTATTGCAACCAAGTCTAGAAGATAGCCCTGTCAGCTGGGGTTTTAGAATACACCGACTGCACCCCTGCAGAGGGGTAAGAACCCCCTCCAATGAGGCTACCTGTTGGCTGTGGGTGTTAATTCGTGATGCTTAAGGACGGAATCCTGGTGGATGAGCATTCTATGTCATGCAACACTCCACTAACACCCTTACTTAGACTAAACGGGCGGTCGGAGTGGCCCCCTCTGATCAATTGGCTGGTCACATCAAGCTTTGTCAGCATTGAATAATCCACTGAGGTTGACATGCTGTTAAATTAAAGGAAAAAACTGAATTCAAATCATCAGTACTCACCTTAAAAACTGACCTTGTGCCACATCTTACCTGTGGCGAAGGTATTGAATAAATATATACCATGAACATAATAACATGATTGATTGATTGATTGATTTTATTGTCATATAAATCGATATATTTATATTTATTTTTTTGTTTATTTTCCTGTGAGTTTTTTTTTTGCATACAGTTATAATATCAAGTATTCCAATATAAATCTTGCCCTATCAACTGGGGCTGAAGAATACACTGACTGCACCTCATCAGAGAGTTAAAATCCCCCCCAATGGAGCTACCTGTTGGCTGTGGATGACGAACTGTGATGCTTAAGGATGGAATCCTCCTTGCTGAACAGTTAAAAACATGCACACTCCACTTTAACCCTTACTTAGGCTAGACGGGTGGTCAGAGAGGCCCCGTCCAATCAATCGGCTGGTAAAGTCAAGCTCTAGCACCTATATGATTGTCCTGACCCTATTGCCCTTATGGCAAGCCCAACACTTTTTTTATCATGTATGTGCTATAAGGTGGCGGCAGAGTGTTAAATAAAAATAAATGTTAAAAAAATGTGTTTAAGGCTGAGGGTTCTCATGTCCTGAGTATTCCTGTTCTGTAGCTCTGGGGAGTGTGGAGTACCCTTTATTGCCATTACTCCCAGGACCACTTTGACCCGGATTGGTAGTACCTGCTAGAGTCCCATTTATGGGTTAAATATAAAGAATTAGTTAGAAAAATGTGTTTAAAAAATTTTTTTACTAACCATCAAGAATGAATAAATCAAGACGGCTTCAGCATAAAATAACCCAACAAGGGTTATTCACTGTTTAGATTTGATAAACAATGTGACTTTTCACTCTCAACGCTCTTTTCCAAAGCTGAAATGCAATGCCCACCACCTAACTGTGCTCATATTCAATATCTGATTTCCATAAGAAATGGAGCTTTTCATTTATCTTACTATTGCCACTTCTGAAATGCATTACCCACCACCTAACTGTGTTCACATTCACTGTTTGGTTTCCATTAGAAATGGAACTTTTCACTCGCATTAGTGTCCCCACTTCTGAAATACATTACCCACCACCTAACTGTGCACACATTCCCTGTTTGGTTCCCACAATCCCTGTTGCAAAAGTTTTGGAATTTTCAATGACCAATATACTAAAATTCTGCCCCAGGGTTCTCTTAGTAACAACTGAAAATTTGTTGGCCATTGCTCCAATGATTCTTAGATGCAGGGTGATAAACAGATGGACTAAAAGAATATCTGGGGTTGGGTGGGGGTGGGGGAATTATATTAAGCAATAATAAGGGGAAGCTTCAGAAGGTAAAACAATTTTTACCGCTGTCAACTACTCAGTATCAAAATGAACTCCAGCCGCTATCAGTATTATGAAAGCACAGTCGTCAAGGTCTTTTCTTTCTTCTTTCATCTCTTCCTTTTTTTTTTTCATCTTTAATAAGTTTTTTCGGTAAACATTCATTCAGATCCGTAGAATCTTCTTTGATCATATTTTTCAATTACGATCCATGCAGAACTAAGATAACAAAAAGAAAGAAGAAAAAAAAAAGAAGGAGAACTGGAAAGCATTCACTGAGTGCATATCAGGTTACTGATGATGATGTAAAAAAAACACGCAATAATTATTCATTATAGATACATCATCAGTATGATAAACCCAATTAGTAAAAGGCACCTGACCGGTAGGGGAGACCACGCCTACGCTTTAAAGACATCTGCAAGAAAAACAGGAAGACATGCCACAACAACACTAACACATGGGAGGTTGATGCAGAAAACTGAGTAGTCTGGCACATCCTTGTCAAACAAGGGATGAAAAGGAGAAGCCACTACAGAAAAGAGAGCCAGAAGGAAGGAGAGACAACAGCAACTCCAGCAAGCATCACTGTTTGTTTGCAGTGACTGTACCAGAGATTGCCATTCAAAAATTGACCTGTTTAGCCACTCGTGCAGATGCTATTGAAATAAAAAAAATTGGACACTACATCATTGTCTTTTGCAGATGGAAGGATACCAACAATCCTAATAAACCCAATCCCTCACCATCGTAGACAGAATGCAACAGAAGGTCTATCCTACTAATTACCCATAGCTGGGGGAAGAACAGATGGATTCATGCTGTTCCCAAGGGCATTAGTTTGAAGCAAAATCCAAACAGCCTCGACCAGGATTTGAACTTGGATTGCAGATTCCATTTCCTGTGATGATACATCATAACTTTGTATTTACTCAACCCCTCTACCTCAGACAGGATGCAACAGAAGGCCAATTTTTTAAGCAGAGTACAGCTAGTTTGAATCCAGAGTTTTCTTTCTCCACGACTGGTTGCCTTACCAAGGCTAAAGAGACAACTCTGCTTTACTATTTTATATATATCCACTCGCGAGTGGAAATGGTCCATAACCACGATACCCATGGTATTTAAGGCCTTTTATTCCCAATATATATATATATATATATATATATATATATATATATAATATAATATAATATAATATAATAAGATAAATATATAAAGGTTTTACATATCTATTTAATAGGTGACAAAGGAACATTCACGACCATATTGGTTTCATGTGATGCAATCATCTGGTGAAGAAGTTTCAAATGCTTATTATATTATATAACAGCTCTATTTTATATTGAGCACTCTACCAATAATACAGCCTTTGGTACGCCATTCCAGCAAAAGCTGAAACAGTGACCATCTCACACTATATATATATATATATATATATATATATATATATATGGTTTGGTGTTCGGTTTTAAAGGCTATCACAATGCAAGTGTAAAGAAAAGTGAGGTAACTATGATGTTTGTTTACCTGAAAATGATTTATTCTTAATATTTCAAGATAAAGATCTCTTTGTCAGAAGATTTCTGAAGGTCCAGAGCTGTTAGCTTGCTGCTAGGTTCTGTCCATTATGACTGTCTTTGAAATTCTGTGTGTGTGTGTGTGTGTGTGTGTGTGTGTGTGTGTTTATGTATGTCTGTTCAACAATGTCTTATAAACAAACAACATCATAGTTACCTCATTTTTTTTTACACTAGCATTGTGATAGCCTTTAAAACCAACCACCAAACCAATATAAACAATGCTTCAAGCAAATTATAAAACTCTTTTATATATTTTTGATCTTTTCGAGTTTTCTGGCCAACTTTTTAATATTTGGGTGGAATTCGTGGATAAGTCCACCAAAGTTCAGGTCCCGAGTACTTTTAGCACTTCGAAATGCCATCATCAGGGGTGATGTGTACTCAGGACCTGAACTTTGGTGGACTTATCCACGAATTCCACCCAAATATTAAAAAGTTGGCCAGAAAACTTGAAAAGATAAAAAATAAAAGTGTTAAATAGGAGATGTGTCTTTTGTTTAATTCTACATATATAATTAAAAGAATTCTGCCCAAATACACATATATTTATATATATATATATATTTATATATATGTATGGTATTGCTAAAGACCATGGAATATTTGTTCTTTATGATCTTCAGTTGTAGATGTTTAAGTCTTCTAGTTGTTTTTGTAGATCGGGATCCAGATGGTAAAGAAAATGTTTCATACCTTTAACCAAAGTGCTTTCAACCATTTCACTGATCATCATCAGGCAATTGTTGGTTGTAGTGTTTGTTTGGTGCAAGATTTATTCCTTTGGATTTTTTTCATCCGATTAGGGAAGTCTATTTGCTAAAGTTAGTGTGTTAGTGCATGTATGTGTGTGTATATATATATATATATATATATATATATATATGGTTCGAATCCGCACAAGGCGGTCTTCCTATCTTTAGCCCTGCTGATGATGCCTAATAGGCCGAAATGTACATACAGAGATTGATTTTTCTCGATTTGTTTAGCCTTACATTTGAATAGGTATGCCCGCCTAATTAATTAATTATTAACTTTCAAAATTAGGTACGACTTCAATTAAGCACATATTCTCCCAAAAATTGTCGGCTAAAAAAGCCATATCAAAACACATTGTTCGTGTATTTACTTCTCATATATATATATATATAGCTTGGTTGGAGAGATGGATTCAATAAGTGGCCTATTGTCAGTATCAGCCAGATAGCAAGGGAATCAATCTCCTTTTCACTAGTGCTAAACCGGGGAGATTGATTTGCATTCACTTTACCGCCCAGATCCAAGCTGTGCTGCTTATGCAATGAGTTGGCATTGGCTGGTATTGAACCTGGTATTTTTAGGTAGATGCTCTACTGACTGAGCTAAAGCAAACCCTTTTTATATGGGGCAGCTAGTGAGACTCAAACTCACAAGTAATAGATTGGTTGGTTGGTTGGTTGGCTGGTTGTTTGGTTAGAGTTTACAGCATGTCAACTTTTATTCATTTATATGTATTCAATTTTTAAAAAACTCAACCTGTTGGGTCAGTAAAATGTTTATTCCTGTATGAGGGGTTAAGTGCGGGAGAGGCTTTCTGTGATTGGATATACCGATGAGCCTGAAGTTTTAGCGCAAAATACCAAAAATCATCAGATACATTCTGGACCAGCTCCTGGCAGCATGACAACCAGAATTTCTCTCCAAGAAATCTCTAAGGCCAAAGATACTAGCTATCCTCTCCATCACACAAGTAAGTCTCTCAAACTTGACTCTATACCAAGGTAGGACTTTATATTGTTAGTTATTGTTGTATTTGTTTCTTTAATAAATTGTTAGAATTGAACTAAGTTTTAATTCATTTATTTGTTGTTGTTAGTCTTAGAATTAAATGCTATACTAATACCAATAAACCAATAGATGGGATCCTAATAGATACTACTGGAACTGGGATTAATGGTGATGAAGGGGTACTCCACACTCCCCAGAGCTCCAAAATTGGAACCTCACCATTAGACACAAATTATGGTTTACTAGACTAGCTTGCTAACCATTATACCATTATGTTTATTTAAATTTTAAAAAAATATGGACCATATGACCTTTAGGCACCTCTTTTTGATCTCGATTCAGAAGGACATGTTTTTCATTTACACTGTCAATATCCGGTTGTTTGTTAGGGGTTAGGGTTATAATTTAAAACAAAAACTCTAAAAATTGTCTTAACAAACAACCGGATA
Source organism: Doryteuthis pealeii (assembly GCA_023376005.1). Lineage (NCBI taxonomy): Eukaryota > Metazoa > Mollusca > Cephalopoda > Myopsida > Loliginidae > Doryteuthis > Doryteuthis pealeii. The sequence continues at coordinate 57,571,385 of CM042151.1, read as the reverse complement.
TTGCCAGATTAAATGAAAAACATGTCCTTCTGAATCGAGATTAAAAAGGGGTGCCTAAAGGTCATATGGTCCAAAAATATTTTAATAGTTAATAAGATATTTAAAAAGCATTTAAGAACTTTTAAAAAAAATTCTTTCACTTAAGAGTTTAGAGAATAAAAAGCAAATAAAACTATTGATTCTTGAAAATAAAATTCAACACCAAAAACTAAGAGAATATTTGGAATGATCTTTTAGATTTCAGTATATTTATGTTAACTTAATTTCAACGTCTTATTAAACACGAAACTTTGGAAACACTTTAAATCAATGAATATTCAATCAAATACTTATCTATAATCTTTAATATTTACGAGGTGTTCTATGGTTATCTGATGAAAGACAGATGAACAAAAATGATATTTCAGAATTATCGTACGATTTAATAACTTTTCTGATTTATCTTCCGAATGAATCCTGTCGCACTGAGTCTAAGAAAAAAGATATTTTATCGTTTTGATTTACTTTTTGTTGCTACTGATCAACTGATTTATTGGTTTGTTTAATGGCATATCAACCTCAGTGGGTTATTCGATGCCGACAAAGTTTTGAAATAAATTCATTCCTAATGGATACTCAATTTTTTTTATAAACTCATGTTTTTCTATTTTCTATCTCAGTATCTTTCTCTTAATGTTTTCATTTTCTTTCTTTCTATTTTTTTTCTGTGTAGCATGTTTTTTTCTTCCTTCTCTTTATAATAAAAACGGAAAAGTCCATGTTTTTTCATCTGAGGTGAAAACACCCATGAGAAATAAGAATTTGGCAGATAAGCAACACCAGATATTCAGGATTTACATTTTTGCATTTCATCTTGGATGATTTGGACAATCTCTTTTTTAGATGATAACAGTCGTACTTTTAAAGAACATGAGTACTAATATATAGATGATTTTGGCAAAGCTTCTGACAAAATATTGTTCTACAAGGACGGATTTGGTGTATAATTCCATGTCAAATCATCCAGAAAAATTTTCCTGAAATTTTTTCCATGTTAACATTAGGGCGACCCCCCTCAAATTTGGAGCATCAAAAACCGACATCACTCCGTCAATTTCTAAAATTGAAAGCTCAAATTTTGGGGATTGGCTGACTTTATCATAATTCACACTCAGACAAAATTTCAGAAAAATTAAAGAGGGTGGGTGACATGGCCTGGATGATTTGCAATGGAATTACCCTGGCATTAAATAACCCGTGAAGGTTGATATGCTATTAAACAAAGAAACCAAACCAAACCAAACTAAACAAATAGTACTAGAGCTGGGTTAGCTCAGTCGGTAGAGCGTTTGGCTAGAAACCACTAGATTCCTAGTTCGATACCGGCCCTCACCAACTCAGCGTATGAGTAGCACAGGGATCTGTGCGGTAAAGTAAGGAGCTGATGGTAGGTGTGGCGCTCCACTTCAGATGCAAAAACAATCTACTTGGTCTAGCACTAGTGAAAAGGGATAGACTCCCTCGCTGATTGGCTGATACCAACTTTAGATCACCCCGACGACGACATTAAGGCCAAATTATTGAACAAAGCATGACATGCTTGTCCTTATCAGCGACGTTTCACAGTTTCGACATTTTGCAAGTGGCATAGCTCACATTGTTACTGGTTTCCCTAATCAGTTTAAGAATCTGTCTCATCTGGTGAACTTGCTACATTGGCACAAACACCTTTACAATCCAGGTAACAAACCTGCAAGAACACCTTATGGTATTGCAGTTGAACATAGGTGACAAAACAATTCTACAGAAACATTAGGTAAATGCGTACACAGCAAAAAGTTCACAGTGAATTTTTCTTGAATTTTTTTTTCTCCTTAGAATGCAAAAACCTTGCACCTTTGTATGTTGTGTTGATGGTGGCAGCCACATTCATTCTGTTATCAAATATATACTATTCCACCAGGTTCAAATATTTAAGTTTTAATGTAATAAAATATTATATCAAATTAGAAAGGCTAATGGAGCTAAATAACAATGCAGATAAAAAGATTTGAAACAGAGTGGGGTATAATCAAACAATAGAACAACTGAAACTTTCTTTTCCTTCACTCCTGTCTTTCATTGCTGAATTTTCCTATTTTAACTATTTAGTTAAAATAGGAAATAAAGAATAAAATTAGTTATTTCTTCTTGTTAATGCATTTCTTTTAAGATTTATACCCGAGATTAAGAAAACCAAACAATTAGAAATCAATAATACTAAGCACATATTTATTAAAATCAAAATTTTATGATCAATATGCAAATTAGCCTTCCCATTCACACTGTAAACTGCTATTTGTGTTATATATAAATACAATTGCATGTTATTAGCCTGTAGATAAGGCCAACCGGGTGGGGTCCAGTGGCTGCGGTCCTGGATCTTTACAAGTTAATAGCATTGATCCCAGGGGGCTATCCCCCCATGCAATACCTGTCCCCTTGATTTAAAGGGGCAGGGCTGGGTTTATTTCCCAGTGCCTGAGGCTCCTCCTTGAGGGAGAATGCTGAGGGGATCAGCGCAATTTTTTGTGCTTACCACCAAATGAGCTTCAGCTTATGGGTGGGCCCACATTAAAACAAGACCTTGTGTCCAGCCCTCATAAGTGGGATGAGAGGCAAATACCTGTAGATAAGGCCAACAGTATTAATAAAGTAAAACAATTTTATTAATAAATGGGGTTTAAATAAAAATGAAATCACAGAGAATGTAACATAAATAACAAAGGGAATTGTGACTTAAGTAGTGATATAGTTTTGGTTACAGACAAACACACAATCTTCATTATAATAAGATATCAAATGACACTTGCACTCAATATTGTTCTGGCTGTTACAAGAAGTACTGCATATACTATTTTTACCAAACCAGTAGTAAAGTAAATAAATACACGTCAACGATAGGTGTTTTTTTATTTTAATTTTATGTTAGTTTTATTTAATCTCCACAAATTATACCTTTCCCAAACAAAATGGCTTTCATTTTTTACTTACCCTCACAATATTTCCAAGGAAAGTATTTGTTTTTGATCACTGCCTCTACTTTGGAAGGCAATGATGCTGCAAGGCTTTTGCACAGATCATTAACTTCTTGCATCCAAATTGTCTGCAATTCTTCTTACAGATGACCTATGGTGGTGATTTTCATTGGTGCAATCTTTCTTTTAATGATCTTCTGCAGATTCTCAATCAGATTGAGAGTTGGGCGGCCATTATTCCATTCCAAGCGCTTGAAATGAGGAAGAGACTCTTGGTCTCTTCCTTTGGTGATGAAAAACAAAAATGGAATCAAACAAAACATTTTTTTTTTCTTTCTCACATCAAATTATTCTCAGATCCGTTCACATCCCTTGTTTCTGTTGACTCAAAACTACAGACAAAGTGACAATTGAAATTCTTTCTTTCACCCTCTCCCCCCTTCCTCATTCTCTTTTATAATCTCCTTCCCTCCTCCCCTTCCTCTACTTTTGTGTATTTAACATGCCCCTCTCTTCCTCTTTTTACCCTCTAAGACACTTTGCTGAAAGCATTTAGTTAAAAAAAAAAATTACATGTATAATTTACAAATGAAAGTGTGACAAACACAAAACGTTGATTGGTAGGTACATAGACTCAAAAGCACATCTTATTATAATGGACATTGTGTGTTTCCCTGTCTGTAACTGAAACTATATCACTACTCAAGTCACAAATCCTTAGTTATTTACGTCACATTCTCCATGATTTTATTTTTGTATAAATCTCAGTTATTGATAAAATAGTTTTAACATTATTAATGCTATTGACCATATCTGCATACAAAATATTTACCACATAACCCACGTGTATGGGTTAGGCACAAGGCCCTATTAATGTGGGACCACCCAAAACCGAAGGTTATGGATGACTGGTTCATAAAAAGCATTGATCCCATCGGCATTCCCCCTCAAGGGGGTCGCCTCAGGCACAGGGCAATAAACTCAGCCCTGCCCCTTTAAATCAAGAGGGCAGGTGTTGCCTGGGGGGATGGCCCCCTGGGATCAATGATGTTAGCTTGTAAAGGTCCAATTGCCGAAGCCACTGCACACTCCAGTTGAAACTGATGCTAGAGGTATTTGCCTTATACCCCACTTGTATGGGCTGGGCACAAGGCCTCGTTTTAATGTGGGCACACCCACAAGCCGAAGCTCATGGGTGGGAAAGAACAAAAATTGCGTCGATCCCTTCGGCATCTCCCTCAAGGGGGGTGCCTAAGGGGCTGGGCAATAAACCCAGCCCCGCCCCCAAGGGGCAGGTATTGCCTGGGGGGATAGCCCCATGGGATCGACACTATTAACTTGTAAGGTCCAAAGAGGCCACTCTCTTAAGGATTTTTACAAAATTTTACAAAATTTTTAAAAGCCTTTTGAGCTTTTGGTAGAAAAAAATTTATGGAATGACAGTTTGTTAAGTTTTTTCTTCCTTTGAAAATAATATATATATATATATATATATATATATATATATATATATATAATTTACCTTTCTTTAGCCAATTGGTATTATCAGTTTCAATTATAAACAAAAACACATTTTTGGACAGCCAAATCAGGCCAGTTTAGGAAAAGGTTAAACTTTCCTGTGAGGGAGATATTAATCTGCTGTTATTTTCCCTGAAATGCCTGGAACGGCCATCCTTGATGCTATCTTTGAAATTCAATCCAGGGACATCCTGTTCATGTTAACAATGAAACTGAACCTTAGAATCAAACTTCCTATATATGTAAGATGTCATGCAAATGTAAGAAAGTGAAGTATTCATCTTAATCCTTTAATGGGCATTTCTTGAATTGTATGTTATGCATTACTGTACATACCGCCATCATACAATATACAATATATATATATATATATATATATATATATATATATATATATATACTGTTTCTCAATTATGCACTGAATCTCTATTCCTTGTAAGTACTTTTACATATTAGGGTGAGTCAAAAGTTTTGCTGTATTCTGGTACATTCTAGTTTGCAGCATGCATATCATATCAGTTCAAGCCACGGAAACCATGTTCGGCCCTGAAACCATGCCTGAACCCAGAGTCATCATCTGATGAAGGCTTTGTTGGTTGCAATGCTACTGTGTAAATAGCAGTCATTGTATGAAGATTATCAGTGTTGTTGGTATTATGGTGGTAGTTGGTGTGCTGACATGTTGTGCATTGTTTCATTCCATGTTTGATTTGGAGAGAATTATTTGTAGTATGAGCAAAGGCTGTATATCATAGCAGTTCAAACCATTGGAAGGTACCCATAGTTGTTGGTAATATTGTGGTAGTTTCTTCACGACATGAGTGATTTGAAAGCAGCATTTCTAGTATGGGCTAAGGCCATATATCATATCGGTTCAAACCATTGGAATGTACCCACTGTTGTTGGGCATTATTTATAGTATGAGCAAAGGCCATGTATCAGTTTAAACATTGGAAGGTACCCATTGTTGTGGGTAATATGTATGATTTGAGAACAGATTTTTAATTTCCCTCATATATGTCAATATGCTTGTTTTAACCATCTACCCACCTACTTATCTTTTGTGTGTGTCACACTTTCAGTTATGCATAAGAGAGTAGGAAAAGAAAAAAAAAACTCTTTCCCTGCTCTTTCTACTCCCTCCATCCCATATTCTTTCTCCACACCCAGCATATTTACTAATTCCCCCCTCTCTCTCTCTCTCTCTCTCTAACTATTCTCTCTCCAAATTGTCATTGGCACCACATGTATAGTTATAACAAAAGTGTGACATACACAAATGATAGGTTATGATTGGTTACTAATAAGCATATTAATATATAGAATAAATCCTTAGAAAACTTTGACTGCAGGAGTGTCCTGGGTACAACACTAAACTGGACTCTGGAGATCTGGAGATCTGGAGAGTATGGAGTACTCCTTCATTACTATTACTTCCAGGTCCACTCTGATCTGTGTGGATAATTTTTTAATCTTCTTTTGTACATATTTACCTATAGAACCCAAATTTTACTTTCTTTCACTCATAGATGGAAATCTGTGCTCTAATTCCCCACCTTGATTTATAGACTAGCCAATGTCACATGAGTTGTTCCTGCGGCTAATCACTAACCATACTGCGTGGAAGTCACACTATTTACCCCCCCCACACTGGTCATAATTACAATTACGCTTACTAAGGACGGACATAGGATTACCAGATCTTTACCAATACTCAGGAAGGACATACAATTATCAGAGTAACCAAAGGATTCATTATTGAAAGAATCTTTACCAGGGATCCAATTCCACTGGACAAGCGCTCCTGCTTTAAGGCCAAATGATGGCCCATAAAAACTTATCACATATCCTCAGCAGCTTGTACATGGAGCCTGTCTTTGTTCCCAGACCTCCTGAAAAATATTTAGTGGTTTCCACCCTTTATTTTTTTAAAACCTTTCTTCATTGTGACTCTTTTGTGGTTTTGGACTGGCAATTGGTTCCCTATTTGTATGTTGTATAATTAAATGTTATATTGTATTGACTTGTCTTTTTTCCTATCGAAATTTTGTATTAGGTTACCCACTTTTGGATACTCTAATGCATTATATGTGCACAGGAAGGGATGATAGTTGTGGTAGGACAAATTGTGACTTTTTTCCCAAGCTCAAGGGAACTCGTTTTGAATGCGTTGAGGCCATAAAGAGATCCGTAACGACAGAGGTGAGAGACATACCAGAAGAATCTTTCCAGCATGACAGAGAAGGATGGAAAAGTGCATTAGATTTAAGAGACTACTTGAAGCAGAAAACATTTAGTTTGTTGTTTGGATTTTAAATGAATTGTTTGTGACAACAGTCTCATTACTTTTCAGACACACCTCGGATGTAAATTTTTAGTATTCATATAAAAAACAAATTTTATTGTAACCTAATTTTATATAATAATGAGATTTATAAAAAAAAGCCCCAAAATATTGTCAGAATCCGCAAAAGTTTTTCATCCTTTAGTTGTTGGTTATACTTAATTCAAGTAAGTAAAGTTGGCAGAGTTGTCTATTGTCAGTATCAACCCGACAGCAAGGTAGTCTATCTTCTTTTTGCTAGTGCTTGACCATGGAGATTGTTTTGCATATGAGGTTGAGCACCATACCTACCATCAGCTCCTCACTGCTCTACCGACTGCTTTCACCCTGATGAAGGGACTTAGTTTTCCCTATCAATATTCTATTATCCCCGGGATAGTGGGACACCATGAGTCTCGGGCCCTGCAGAAAGCAGTGTTGAAACCTGTTCTTCTGAGGGCTGCAACCAGGCTTGGGCCCATCCAGTCTGGTTGTTCATGCTCCATGAGTGAAACCTGCTCACAGGACCAGTAAAGATATCTTGTTTGTTTTTTGTTTTTTTGTTTTTTGATAAGTCAATTTTTTTTTCTATGTTTTGACACTTGGACCCTTGGGGCTGTGAACTGTTCCAACGAAAGACATGACAAGATTTGAAAAAAAAAGAAATACTGGATGACCTCCAATAATGCAAGGTATACTTGAAGATGGCCAAAGTACACAAAATGTGATAAAAACAAAAAAAATGAGGATACTCGTCTGAATAATTCATGGATTTCTGGCAGCGCTTCATCAAAGAATGCCAGATCAATTGGCATTGTCTTTCGAATCAGCATTGGCCAAAACAGTCGCAAAACTCAATACACACAGAGAAACATTTGTAAAAAATTTTTGGTGAAATTATTTATTTCTGAAAATTGTAAATTTGGAAGTTCTTGATGTTGAATTATTGAAATTTAACAAATTTTTTTTTTCCTTTTTTTCTTTTTTTTTTTTTTTTTTTTACAATTAAAAAAAAATCCGAAAAAAAAAAGTTCTGGTAATGTTCCTGGCAATATTTTCTTTCTTTCTTTTTTTTTCTATCTTTTTTTTTAGTTCTGCTTCTTGTACAGGTTTTCAGCATGTATCATTCCTGCTGACCACCCCCCTCTCTTCCCCACCTGCAAACAACCATTTAATACCACCATCAATTTTGAAAGCCCCAATTCTGAATCTAAAGAGTTTTTATTTTTTATTTTTTTAATCCACAACGGAGATAATTTTCGTAGATTTGTGGACCAAGTTGGGTCTGTTCTTTCTTTTATATTTTTTTTCTGGGGTAGAGAGGTAGTTTTACTAATACTGATTTAAAAAAAAAATGATTTTTTAATTTCTTTTACCAAAGTTCTTATAAAAAAAAATTGCCATTGGAGAATACATTAAAAAAAAGTTGAAATATTTTACAGCATTTAAGACATACAAAATTCTTTACAATAATTTTTATCATTCGACATTCAATCATTACAAAACAAGTGCCGTATATACTCACGGATAGGTCACACCAGTGTATAGGTCATACTAATTCATCTGCTGATAGGTTGCATTATAATCTGGCTAGTTACATGACTTATTTTAACACTAGCAGTGGCAACCTGGCATTGCCTGAGTAGAGGGGGATCTTTTTAAAGTTAGTCCCGCAGATCCATTATTACTTAATCGTGAGTTAAATCCTCGTGGTATGGCCCATTTAAATCCCATGTAAAAAAAAAAACATTGCATTGATCCAAAAAGAAATGTTAATGTCTACTATCTAAAATATTAAATGAAATAAAAAATTCCATGCTGTTATCATTTAAATTTTATTTTTTAATCATCTTCACTAATATAAATCAAATCTCTATTATTTTTGCTAAAAACCAAGCCCTGGTGATATTTAATGTGTATATATATTTAGTTTGTCATTAATTGTATTATTTTCGAAGTTTCCTCTGGACATACATATACACATAACTCTCCTTTATATATGTATAGATAGATGAAACTTATCAAATAGTCACCTTTCTTTTAAGACTTTGCTTACAAATATTAGATCTAGAACAATTTGCCATAGACTCTGATGCATAATGCAAACATATAGAAATAAGGGTTGCGTTTAATAGTACTATAATCCTAAATGAGCCTGGGTAAAAACACATATCAGCCAACTCAGCATCAGGTCAGTTTAAAGCAATGAGTCAGTAAGAATCTTTGATATATATATTTTGTGTATATGAAAGGCTTCAAAAGCTTTCAAATGAATATTGTATGCATTTTGCATCATTGCAATTGCTGATTGTTTCAACTTGCATCTGAGGTGGAGCACCACACCTAACATCAGCTCCCCACTTTACCACACAGATCTAAACTGTGCTACTCAGGCGCTGAGTTGGTAAGAGCCAGTATCAAACCTGGAACCATGGGATTTCCAGGTAGATGCTCTAATGACTGAGCTAAATTGGCCCCTTTTGATAATATGTAGTTGTTGAATAATATTGGTTAAGTTATTTAGATAAATCTAAATCTACTAAAAGCAGTTGAACGTATTGGCTAGTTGCTTGTTTTTGTGCCAATCATCAGTGATATACACAAATAAAAATCCTCTTTTATTTTTATTTGTTCTGTCTGTGGCTCTGTCTAGCATCCAGTCACCAGACAAAAAAAAAACCCACATTTGCACCTATCTGCGAGTATATACGGTAATATAAAGAGAAAAAAAAAACACATTTAAGTATCATCTTGTACATTTATTCATTTTTATATTATTTCGGCTATATTTCTTAGACCCCCCCCCCCCAAAAAAAAAAAACAAAACCCAAAGCAACCTTAAATGTATGTCTTAAAAGCCATAGAATATTGGACAGAAACAGGGCCGTTGAGAGGAATTTTATTAGGGGAGGTACAAAGTTTATCAGGGGGTACAAACCCCTTTCCCTTTTCAATTAGTCATCCATTTTTTTAATTATTTACTACAGTTTTATGCCATGAGCTGTAAATCTCACACAGAATGTAATTGATAGTCTTTAATATACACAGACATTTTCTGAAATCCCAGGAAATTTCCAGGCCACATTTTGACCCCCCGAGCCCATGGACAATGTACATTCTGCATAGGCTCTGAACAGGAATGAAAATAAAAAAAGTTTGTTATATTTTGTTTTGAACTGATTAGTCAAATTTTGTGATTTAGCTTTTGTGGTTATGATGGTGGTGATGATGATCATCAAAATTTTGTTTTGTAATTAAAAAAAAAAATACTATTTGATTACTTCAAAATGGTGTCTCTTGAAATTTAGATGAGAGTTTTATACATTTTTTTTATTAAATCTTACTTAACGGACATAAATTCCACCATCCTATGTCACCCTGACAAAAGAAAAAAAATACCAAATATCAGGGAATAAACCGAATTTAATGAAATTTTCAGTGTTGATATATTAGTAAATAAAAGATATAATGCATCAGTTATTTTATTTAAAAACTATTACATTTTTCAGGTCAGTTAATTTGAACCAAGTATCTTTGAGGTGTAACACAGATTCTCAAAGATATGTGGTTCAAAGTTATCTGACCTGAAAAAATATAAAAGTTTTTAAATAAAATAACTGGTACATTATACCTTTTATTCATTAATATATCAATACTGAAAATTTCATTAAATTCAGTTAATTCCTTGATTTTGGGTTTTTTTTTTCTTTAGGTGGGGTGACATATGATGGTGAAATTTAGGTCTGTTAAGTTCGATTTAACCTTTTTTTTTCAATTTTATATTTTGCATAAGCTTTTTAAAAACTTCCAACACATTATTGATCATTTCAAGGTTACTAAAATAAATTAAAAAATAAAAGAAATAACCAAAAGAATTTTCTCACACATTTCAATTTGTTGTGCTAACAAAATCAACATATTCTTTTAGAAAAAAGTCCAAGCCAAACAAAAAAAATGAGTAAATAAATAAATAAACAAATGTGGAAAATTATAATTTGGCCCATATTTGCTACCTTGTGTCACATCCTACCCTTGGTGAACATATTGGGTAACTACCTACTCTTAAATTAATTATCCAAATGAAAGAAATTTAAGAACTTAAGTTTCAGGATTTTATTCTATTATCCGAGTTAAATTTAATCCTGATTGTTCGAGAGAACCAAAGGATGAGACAAAACCAATTTTCCCACAAAGAAGAGAAAATACCCCAAAATTGGTCTCAAATTTCTTTTACAAAAAATCAATTTATAAAACTAGAACTCCGAGAGTAAACATCTTTGCCAACACCATTGTCACTAAAACTAGACTCAGTACATTGTTATTAGTAATATAAAAGTAAAGTAAAGTCGTCGAGGCAGCCTAAAGTCGGTATCAGCCAGACAGCAAGAGAGTCTCTCCTCTTTTCACTAACGTTAGACTAAGGAGATTGTTTTGGTATGTGAGGGGAAGCACCACACCTACCCTCAGCTCTTTACTGTAGAGAGTAAACATCTTTGCCAACACCATTGTCACTAAAACTAGACTCAGTACATTGTTATTAGTAATATAAAAGTAAAGAAAAGTCGTCGAGGCAGCCTAAAGTCGGTATCAGCCAGACAGCAAGAGAGTCTCTCCTCTTTTCACTAACATTAGACTAAGGAGATTGTTTTGGCATCTGAGGTGGAGCACCACACCTACCCTCAGCTGTAAAAATCTTTGCCAACACCATTGTTACTAAAACTAGACTTAGTAGATATTGAAGAAAAGTACCATATTGTTATCTTTCAGAAATTCTTAAGCAATTTATCCGTTACTACATAAAACTGATAAGTGTTTCTTCTCTTATTTCCTTTTTGCAAGGGGGTTTGAAATAATCATAATAATCCATGAATGACACTGATGAATTTGACTGTTATTAGAATTATGATACACATTCACCTGTTGCTAAACAATGAGGAATTGTCTGGCGCATTGTATGTGATTTAGAACATCAACTCGTATTTCCAACTGAAATAACATTAATGGCCCAGTGTCCTGATATAGTCATCTGATTTGTTAATCAAAAATTTCATCGTTGAATTAACAGTTCCTTTTGAGGAAAATCTTGACTGGGCACATCAGCCCGAGTCATCATCAGATGAATGCTTTGTTGGTTGCAATGCTACTGTGTAAATAGCAGTCATTGAATGAAGATTATTAAGAAGTAGAGATTAAAATATAAACTGAAAACAAGATAACATTGTTATTAGTAATATAAAAGTAAAGTAAAGTCGTTGAGGCGGCCTAAAGTCGGTATCAACCAGACAGGGAGAGAGTCTATCCTGTTATCACTAGTGCTAGACTAAGGAGATTGTTTTGGCATCTGAGGTGGAGCACCACACCTACCCTCAGCTCCTTACTGTACCGCACAGATCCCTGTGCTACTCATAGGCTGAATTGGCGAGGGCCTGTATCGAACCAGGAACCTTGAGGTTCCTATTCGAACACGGTACCGACTGAACTAAACCTGAATTAGTTGGATCATGTGTCCAAAATGCTTCTTTGTTAGTATCAACAGTTTAAGAATTCATTTAGAATTTGAAATTATACCAGTTTCAAAGAGAGATTCTATCTATCTCTCTATATATATGTATATATATAATAAAATAAATATATAAAGGTTTTATATATTTATTCATTTGATGACAAAGGAACAGTCACGACCATTTGATTTCATGCATGCGTAACCACCAACATTCGTCACCTGACGAATATTTGCAGTTACACATGCATGAAAATTTATAAAACCTTTATATATTTATTTTATTATATTATATAATAGCTCTATGTTTTATATTGAGCCCTCTCCCAATAATACTGCACTTTGGCATACCGTTCCAGTAAAAGCTGAAACAGTGACAATCCCATGTTATAGTTATATATATGTATATGTAGGTATTTTGTATTAGAGAAAGTTATAGAACCCTGTCTCTGTAGTGATAAAAGCTTGTACTATCAAAAACTAATAGACAGGTATGCTTAAATACATAATCTACCTAGGCATCATCATTCACTTTTTCTAGCAAAAGGTATATTTCAAAATATATCTTACAGACTATCCTGTTATTACTATAATCATTCCACTCATAGAAAAGGTGCAGAACTTGCCACCATTTGTACTCTAAGATGATCTCTCATTGTCAGAAAGAATCCAGTGTGGATGGAGGTGTTTGTAAATGATCCAAGAGGAGAGAAAACAACCTGTTTGCCACCCACGTTCTCTAATGGAAGACCTTGAGGTCTACAGTCCGCCTTCACTGGGAAAAGTATTAATTTGACTGTAGAAACAAGGAGAAATTTTTAAACCTTCTAATAATGAAAATCTTTTATTGAATATATACAGTGAGGGATAATCATGTAGGCTTTGTTTTTTCCATATATGTTTGGACTATTGACCCCATTAGTATTATTTGGATGATTTGGACTATTGTCCTCATCTTTATTGTTATCTGTACAACGTTTTGGCCAATGTACCCTCCAACACTTATTATCAAGCCTCATCAAAAAAAAAAAAATCAGAGAAATAGTATTAACCTTATTTATAAAACAGCTCTCACTAAACAACAATTAAAAAAAAAAAAAATTACTGGACCCACCCCCAAAATTAATTAATTATTCCTTGGCTTATGACCCATCCTTTCATGAAATGTCATTGAAAATTCTGTGAAAATTTTTTGAAGATATCATATGGACAAACAGACAAACATGGGTGAATAGATAATAACCATCTAATTTTGTTGGCAGAGGTAAAAAAAACAAAAAACAATCAAACAAAAATATTGATAACACTCACAGGTTTAGGAATAATAACAAAAATTTAATTATTTGGATTATTCGGACTATTGTTCTCATCTTTATTGTTATCTGCACAATGTTTTGTCCGATATGCTCTCCGGCCTTCTTCAGGTATTTCTTGTCAGACTCAATTATCTTAGGCTGCAGGTTCAATCCTGGTCAAGGGCGACAGTAACATAGAATAATTAACACAGCTTAACACTTGTACCCGGTGATGGTTAGGGGAATGAGAACAGTTACTCCCATGGATTGAATAAAGGGTTAAGGTCGAAGTTCTGTGAAGGCTTCTGATTATGATATGAAGGCTCTGAAGTTCGGCAAGAAGCTTCTGAGTTTAGCAAGAAGCTTTCCTAAAGAAGGCTGGAGGGCACATTGGCTGAAATGTTGTGCAGATAACAATAAAGATGAGGATAATAGTCTGAATAGTCCAAATAAATAATACAAATAAAAAAATCATATAAAAAATTTCAATGTTATCTTCTGTTTCAATCAATTCTGTTGTTATTGTTTTTTTTTTGTTCTTTTTTTTTTTGTATTATTTAAAAGAAAACCTTGAAAGATTTTAAATAATGTGTTCAAAATTTTACAAAAAGATTCAGCCAAAATATAGCATCCCATTAAAAGAATATCTTTTTTCTTGCACAAATAAATTTAGCTTTTGGTTTTAAATCTTTGCCTACCAAATTTCCCCCACGTCTGTACCAAGTTTTCTTGGGTTTTTTCCTTTTTTTTTTACCAGTATGATGGGATATTTCAAAGTTCACTATCTATTCACCTCAGAACTCATTCTATTCAAATAAAGTCTATTATTATTATTATTGTAATCTGAGTCCTTCTGTTCAATCATAATGAACTAACCATCAGTTTTTTGTACTTTGCTTACAGTAGTGAGAGAGCCACTGTGAGCGGTTTAAAGTAGGCAAAGAGTTAAAACACCTATGTATATGCAACTTGACCAGAGAAATTAGGATACGATATCTGTGGCATATATCTTTGATGTTGACCAGGTTTCAAATTCCTACTCTCAGTAAAATTGCAGAGATTTGAGCTTGTGTTTGAAATGACATTGTCTATTGTTGTGGCTGGTTTCAAATTGATCCACTGACTACAGTCGGGGATGTGGCCTATGTTTGGTTTGAGTGTGGGCCGCAAAATATTGTTTACATCTCCAGGGTAGAAAATGGTTGGTTGTGCGGCTTTCTTGAGCATGGCGTTCTGGTCATTCAGTGATGTGCGTAATTTATAGTGTGGGGAGGAGGTGAACAGATCTGAAAAAGATAGAGAAATAGAGAGAAAGAGAAATAAAAAGAATGATGAAAGAAAAACAATAGATTGGTAATGAAGCTGTTTTGGGGTAAAGAGAATAAATAAGAATAAAATAATGAATATGGGTTGGTGAATAAGAATATGAGAATAAACCTGGATTGATGAACAAGAATAAGTGAATAAAAAATGGTTGATAAACAAGAATAAGAGATTAAACTGGGTAGAAAAATAAGAATGAAAGAATAAGGTAGGGAAAAAATGAGAATAAGAGAATAAAGGTTGGTAAAAATAAGAATGAAAAATAAAAAGTGGGTAGAAAAATAGAATAAGAGAATAATGTTGGTAGAAAAATAAGAATGAGGAGAATAGAATAAAAGAATTGTTGATAGAAAATTATGAATGAAAGAATAAGTGTAAATAAATAACAAGAATAAGAGATTGAAGAAGATAGAAAAATAAGAATAAGAGAATAAAACTGGTAGAAAAATAAAAATGAGTGAATAAAAGTAGGTAGAAAAATAAGAATGTGAGAATAGGTATGGGTAGATAAATGAGAATGATAGAATAGAAAGTAGGAAGATGAATAGAAAAAGATTAAAATGTGTAGAAAATTTGGAATGAGAGGTAGAAAAATAAGAATAAGAGAAAAAAAGTTAGTTGTAAAATAAGAATGAGAAAATAAAAATAAGTAAATAAATAAGAATTAGAGAATAAGTGTAGGTAAATAAACAAGAACAAGACATCAAAGTGAGTAGCAAAATAAAATAAGAGAATTGAGCTGGTAGAAGAATAAAGATTAAAGAATAAAAGTTAGTTGAAAAATAAGAATAAGAGAATAAAAGTGGTTAGATAAAAAGGAATGAGAATAAAAGTGGGTAGAAAAATAAGAAAGAGAAGAACAATAAGAATAAGAGAATAAAAATGTGTTGAAAAATAAGAATAAGAGAATAAATCTGGTAGGAGAATAAGAACAGGAGAATAAAAGGTGGAGAAAAATAGGAATGATAGAACAAAAGTAAGTAAAAAAAAAAAAAGACAAAGAGAATAACAGTGGGTTGAAAAATAAGAATAAGAGAATAAAAGTGGTTAGATAAAAAGGAATAAGAATAAAAGTGGTTAGAAAAATAAGAAAGAGAAAACAATAAGAATAAGACAATAAAAGTGTGTTGAAAAATAAGAATAAGGGTATAAATCTGGTAGGAGAATAAGAATAGGAGAATAAAAGGTGTAGAAAAATAAGAAAGAGAAGAACAATAAGAATAAGACAATAAAAGTGTGTTGAAAAATAAGAATAAGAGAATAAATCTGGTAGGAGAATAAGAATAGGAGAATAAAGGGGTAGAAAAATAAGAAAGAGAAGAACAATAAGAATAAGAGAATAAAAATGTGTTGAAAAATAAGAATAAGAGAAAAAAAGAATAAGAATAGGAGAATAAAGGGGGTAGAAAAATAAGAAAGAGAAGAAAAATAAGAAAAAGAGAATAAAAGTGGTTAGATAAGTGAGAATAAAAGAATAAAACAAGGTAGAAAAATATGAGTAAAAGAAAATCATACATTGTGAAATGTTGAAAAAACAAACAATCGTCAGAAAATGTAACGGTAAGAAAATAAAAAAAATAATTAAAAATAAGGATTTGATAAGAATGTTGGTTTGTAGAAATGCATAAAAAAGAAGACAAAAACAAATGAAAAAAGTTAAAAAAAAAAAGAAGATTCTATTGATGAAGAACAAAACAAAAACAAACAATGAACAAACGACATAGAAAACAAAGGAAATACGGGGTGTGGGGGGAGAGACCTCCAAAGTAGTTCTATAAAATAAACTTATGACCGTCTGATTATCAGATATTTGACAGAATTTTTTTTTTTTATCGACCCCAGAGAATTTTGACAGATTTCTATTGACCGATAATCAACAAAAGTAATGACATTTGGTGACCCTTTTTCCTATTTCCTAGCAGCCCGGCCCTCGTCGGTGAATTACTGGAGCATTTGCATAATCAAATAAAGGAGATACGAATGTGCGTGAATATATAAATATGTAAAGGTTATCTTTTCTATGAGTAAGTATGTCATGTGTGCAAGTTTTTATATGTTTATGCACATGTAATGTGATTGATTACGATTCTTTTTTAAACAGTACCTGTCTCTATTTGGCCAATTTATCATGAATGTGTGTATGTGTTCATAACGTGAGTGAGAGAGAGAGAGAGAGAGAGAGAGCATGTACACATAGGTTTATGGTCTGCCTGGTTGGATTCCAAACTACAAACTAATAAAGTGAACAATGGTAAGTTCCTTCTCTCTGTTTCTGATGAATGCCAAAAAGAAAGGTATGAAACCCATGGTCATAGAATTGCATCCATGCAATACACAAACTAGTATATATTTATTTATTCTTGTATATTTATTTATTCTTGTATATATATAATAGCTCTATCAATGATATTGAGTACTCCTCTAGTAATATATATATATATATATATATATATATATATATATATATATAGTATGAACAAAAAGTAATGACAAACAGGAATATTTCTTATATGTTATTTATTCTCAATTAGTTTCGACCTTAGGTCATCGTCAGGAGAAAATTTTTATTTGAAGAAATTGTTTTTAGATTTTTTGAAAGGGAGCATTATAGAAGAACTATAAAAATTGGAGTATTTTTGAGGGTTGACATGCTATTAAAATCCGGGTAGAAGAGTGTTTTGTAGTAGCAAGTCCATCTGTTCCGTGAAGAACCTTTTGAGGTGGGTTATTTTTTGAATGTTCTTATATATGTGAGGAAGGGTTCTTGGGAGTTGTGTATATGACTATATGTGTATACATATAAATGTATGTGTGTGCATACATATATGTGTGTGAATGTGAGTGTGTGTATGTATTTTGGTACTGTGTGCGTGACTTTTAGATTTTTAATTGGGTCAAAAGTGGCTTGTTTGATGTGTGGTGGTCAGTGTTTGTATATATATACATGTGTGTGTGTGTGTGTGTGTGTGTGTGTAAGTTGAAAATGGAAGCGAATCCGATGCTATGTTGAAAGGAAAAATAAACAAAGGAAAGAAAATGCTGAATGGATTAAATAGATTTCTAACACGTGTTTAAAATAATAATAAATAGAATACAATGTGTACATGAACAAACTCCTGTCTGAAACACATGTTAGTAAATCTATTTTATCTATTCAGCATTTTCTTTCCTTTATTTAATTTTCCTTTCAACATATATATATATATATATATATATATATATATATATATATATATGTGTGTGTGAAATAAATATTTAGAAAAAACAAACACATGATGTTAAAATTCGCTGACAGAATTCTGTTTCGACCCTTTATTGAGTGGTCTTCATCAAGAGCGAGTTGTGTATGATAGAGAGAACGGTGAAAGTGGACCATTATGAGACGAAAGTGGTGCAGATGAAACGTTCAATATTATAGCCGGATTTCTACACCTTATCCGGTGAACATTGTGGTCTACAGTGCTGGGATTTTTAACTTTTTGATACTTTCTTATACATTTTTATACACATTTACATCAAACTCTTTTGAGTTTTCTTTGTGGACTATAATGCTTCTGATTTAATAAAATAAGATAAAATTTATTTTATTTTATTTTCAAAACAGAATACGCATTTTCTAAATTTAAAAAAAAAAAAAAATATTTTTAAATTTAAAAAAAATTTACGGTGCTAAGAAACATTGTAACGTAATATTCAATCTCGTCCACACCCACTGTCTCGACAATGAAACATCCCAAGAATACTACGGTAGGTCCACTGCTACCATCAATCATAAGCCTCTGAGTCAAATAACACAACCATACTTGATGTAAGAACGCGACGTCTTCAACTCAAAAGAAGGATTACGTACTAACATGAATCACGTGAAGTAATTACAGCGTAAATTTGAGACTTCTAATGTGGTCGGTTTTTTCTTCAAACAATTTACACAACATCTTTATTACATCCACTACGAGCTATGATTTCTCACTTCTCCAATTCATTAGTTTGTTATTGAGCAAGTTAGCTTGAGTAATATTCTATTGTAGCAAAATAATAATTAAGTCCATAATAGAGATATGATACTAATATATGAACTATTATTTATCAGTCCATTAGAACTATTAAGAAAATAAGCCCGCTTACGATTAATCATTTGTTCTATACCTAATAGAGTACATACATCAATCCCTTTTGGTTTATTTAATGGCCAAATCATAGTATCATTTTGATATATCAGTATAGTTGCAATCTAGTACCTATAAGCAGTAACTTAAATTGTATTTTAACCATTTGAGTATTTGAACTGGTCAATTGCTGTGAGTCTTAATCTTCATGGTGATCGTTAGGTGGAAACTTGTGTGTGTGGTGGTGTGTTAATATATATATATATATGTGTATGTAAAATGATATAAAATGAGAGTGTATCTAGACGTATGTTGTAAAAAAGTGAGAAATTAAAAGTAAAGTTAAGTAATGGATTTAAAATAGGATATTTTAATTTAATATTTAACTTACACCGAGTTGAGTTATATACTGGTCAGGAGTTTTATATCTAGATAGAAATGTTGTTACATTGAATATCTATATTACTACAGGTCAATGGTTTGTGGTAATCTGTCAGTTGATCCTTAGATGTTATATATTTAAATGACACAAATAGAGTGAGAGTGAGAAAACGGACAGATAACTAAAATGCGCACAATTATGAATAGATTAAATCAATATGTAAGTAGAATTTGCGTATATACGAGCTGAGTAAAATATAACTAACTTTTATGCGTTACAAAGAGATTGAGAGAGTGCAGCTAGCAATTTTTTTATATCTTAAAATAACACATATATAATGGATTATACCTGAGTGATTCACAAACTAATAAACTGAACAATGGCAATTTCTTCTCGTCATTGATTTATATTAATATAGATTGATATAATATATATATATATATATATATAATATATATATATATACAATATTAGGATAGTAGTTAGATACAAGAGTTCAATAGTACTTTGGATTAACTGTATTAAGAGTTTCTTATGATCTTGAAGAGGTAAACACATAGGTACTAAAGTTATATTACGGACATTATAATTACAAAGTAAACCATTTTTGTGTAATATATATCTTAATTCAGTATCCCTAACATTAAGATATATATATTTATACTCTAAGACACTGATAATTGAGCACTCTTGATATTTATATAAATATAGCAAACTAATATAATATCAATATATGAATACAATTAAGTTTCTTTACTACTTCTCTTTTAATAAATAGATATCAACGTCATCTAATATCTACTTCGAAATCCCCTTGGAAAGTTTTTTTATACTACCATATTTTACCTATAGTTTATTTATTTTTACTGAAATCTAAGTGTTATAAGTAGAATG
>CM042151.1:57538343-57550945 GCA_023376005.1 Doryteuthis pealeii | reverse complement strand
AATTTGGATCAATGCCTGGAAATTAACTGATGGTGAAAAAAGTGGTGAATTTAAGGAGTTTTAGGTGAACTATATTCGAGTGGCTTTAATATAAACCCCCCTGAGAGAGGGCAAAAATGGCAAAATTGTGTAGGTAAATTAAAGTTTCAACTATTTGTTTTTCTGATTACAAGTTTCGAGATCGGTAGGGAGGACTATAGTTTGAAATGGGAGGGCATTGGTGGGCAGTAGTTGAGGTATTTACTAAAGGGAGTATGGGTTCAAAAGTTTTCCATGAATATAGGCTCACATATATTTTTTCAGCCATTATGAGATCTGCAAGACAAACTTTTTTATAATCCCACCAGTTCTTACATCAGATTGATTGAAGATGAAGTAACCTTATCGATTATTTGTTTTGGGTTCTTTAAGTGGATTCTAGCGACATGCCCCTTTTAGTATATATACCGAATATAATATCTGAATGGTTAGAATAAAAAATTTAGGTGATTAGTAGTAATTTATAAAGGTTGATTTTTTATCGAGGACTATCTAATAACTACTACTGAACCGAAATAGAGTAGAGGAAGACTAATAAAAACCGAGGCAGTGACTGAAAATTTAATCGCATGTAGACTAAACAAATTCACAATAAGTGCGTATATCTTTTATCTCATTAATTGTTTAAATTTTTCACATGATAAGAGTTTACGATTGCTATTATAGATAGCAGTATATTACTAATTAGTAATAAGATGGATGGTGGCGTCATTAGAAGTATGTAAGGGAGATATGTGAGTGATTCGTTTTTTTTTCATTTTTTTTGAGGACACCCAAATAGGTGCCTTAAATGAAGTTGTACTTTAATTTTGGAGAAGTTAATTAATTATTAATTAATTACCATATTATAGGTTTAAATTATTTTTAAATGTAAGGCTAAAAACAAATGCGAGATAAAATAATACGTCTAATGCTATACACGTTTATGTTTATGATATGAAAATTTTTATCGTTCTGTACTTCTCGATTTTTGGTTTTTCTGCATTCCGTTACATTTAATAGTAGGCCCGCCTAATTAATTAATTAATAATTAATTAACTTTTCAAAATTAGGTACTACTTCAATTAAGCACATATTCTCCAAAATCTGTTGGCTAAAAAAAGCCATATCATAACACATCACTTGTGTATTTACTTTTCATATATATATATATATATATATATATATTATATATGCATAATTTAAGAGAGAGGAGAGAGAGAGAGAGAGAGAGAGGAGAGAGAGAGAGAGAGAGAGAGGGGGGGTTCTAGGTGGTGCAAGCCATCACAAGCTGTAGCTGTATCAGTACTACTAAATAGCCGCACCACCTGGACACTAAGGAATTGATTAGAGAAAAAGCTAGAAGAGAGCTACACAAGGATGCTGCACACTGTCTAAAACAAATCATTGAAGCAGCACCCTACAAGAAAACTGTTGTATGTGGCCCCATGAAAGACGGTTTGAAAGGCAAACATTATTCCAGTGATGAGGAAGTGAAATCTGTAGCGAAGAAGTGGCTCAAAGAACAGTCAGATTTTACAGAGCAGGAATACATGCTCTCATTCAAAGGTTTAACATTACTATTGAAAGAATCAGCTTCATTTTGATGTATGATACATGTTTCATGTGTTGGTAATTATACTTGTCCTAAACAAAATGGCATTACTTTTTGACTCACCCTCGTATTTACAAACCCCTCTGCATGAGCAGGATGTGGCACAAGGTCAATTCCTTAAGCGGAGTTTAACAAGTTTGAATTCAGAGTTTTTTTTTTCGTAGACTGGCTGCCAAACAAAGATAAAAGATAACTATATTTTACCCATAGCTCGAGGGAAAATTGTTGGATTCATACCTTTCCCAAGGGTATTAATGCTATGTGTAATACAAACAGCTCATCCAGGATCTTAACTTGTTTCACCATGTTCCATTTCTTATGATGGTAACCATTGCACCATATGCTTCCATATATATATATATATATATATATATATGCTCCCCATCCCCTAGGGTTGAGCACTCTGGGGGGGATCTTGCTGACGGCCGCCAACTCAAGCGTAAACGCAACGCTCTTCTAAGGAATGGAGCACTTTGTGACGGCCTTTACACGCAAAGCGATGTGTGTATTAAAACAGTTAAAATCCCCTTCATTCTGTAAGTGAAGACAGCCTAATGGTTACGGTGCCGGACTGACACCCGCACCGATCGGATTTCAATTCCGGCTGAGGTAGCTTACAAAATGCCTACCACACTGCAGAGACTTGATAAGTCGAAACACGTGTCTGCTGATGACCCTATATATGCTCCCCATCCCCTGGGGTTGAGCAACTCTGGGGGGGATCTTGCTGACGGCCGCCAACTCAAGCGTAAACGCAATGCTCTTCTAAGGAATGGAGCACTTTGTGACGGCCTTTACACACCCAAAGCGTATTAAAACAGTTAAAAATCCCTTCCCTTCTGTAAGTGAAGACAGCCTAATGGTTACGGTGCCGGACTGACACCCAACCGATCGATTATCAAATTATAATATATATATATAGCTGGAGGGAAAATTGTTGATTCATACCTTTCCCAAGGGTATTAGTGCTATGTAAAATGCAAACAGCTTCATCCAATCTGAACTTGTTTCACCATGTCCATTTCTCATGATTGTAACCATTACACCATACACTTCCAACTATATATATATATATATATATATATATATATATATATAATAGAGAGAGATGAGAGGAGAGAGAGAGAGAGAGAGAGAGAGAGAGAGAGAGAGAGAGAGACCTACAGGGTAATCATCTGATAAAAAGCCTTTACTAGAGAGACGATGACATCAATTGTCCATTGTACAATCCGACTAACAATCTAACAATATCCGTGCAGATATTCATAAAAATGGCTACAAATATATTCAATATAGCAAGTCATAAAGGGCCATTTTTTCGGAAACGCAGGTCCAAGAGAATGGGAGAACGCAGGTCTTCTACTCACCGGTCCTCTCACGACTGCGTCCCCGCATTTCGTCGCCCCCGATCCATCCGTCATTCTCCTCATCATCTTCCTGTTCCCTTTCGCTTATCACCATAAATTGTTTATTTTCCTTTCTTCTATCGCCAGATGACTCTATCTCCTGTAAGCGGGTAGGTGGGAGGTGGACAAGGAAAAATAATAAATAAAAATAAATAAAAAAAAACAAACAAACAAAAAAAAACAAAAATAAAATAATAATAATAACACATGCCATATAATAAACAGAAAACAAAACAAAAAAAAATAAAAAAATAAAAGAGAATACAAATAACAAAACAAACAATGTGAAATATATATTATATATATATATATATATATATATATATATATATATATATATATATATATATATATATATATATATATACGCATGACGATATACAAATGCGTGATAATATGCATGATGATATGCATGTATGCACACACACTCACGCACAGGCACACACTTCACCAACTCTCACGGGCACTCACATACGTACGTATAGACTCATACATACATACATACATACATACAAAACATGCTCGCCCATATATACATATATACACAATTGAATGAATGAATGTCTAAAAATGAATGTGTTGATATGTCTTAAGATGAATGGATAAGTGTGATAGATGAAATAAGATATGGATAGGTGTGTATACACCTACATACACATAAAGACTCTGACACACACATATACATTAAACACATACACATATGTACATATATGAATGTCTAAAATTAATGTGTTGATATGTCTTAAGATGAATGGATAAGTGTGTATACACCTACATACACATAAAGACTCTGACACCACATATACATTAACACACATACACATATGTACATATATGAATGTCTAAAATGAATGTGGTGATATGTCACATGCACACACACACACACACACACATATTATATATATATTTATATATATATATATATAAGAATGTTTAAAATGTATAAGTGTATGTATGTGTATATGTGAAAGTTTTAAATATTAATTAGTCTATAAGTTTGTGTGTGTAGAAATATCAAAAGAGTATGAGTATATATGTATATATGCATGTCTAAAAAATAAATGTATGTGGAAATGTGTGTGCATACATACATATATATATATATACATATATATATGTATATATATATATATATATACATACAGAGAGAGAGAGATAGAACCCCTAAAGATTCATGGATATATAAATGCATAATGGGCATGTGTGCATACATGTAATTGAATGCAACTAATGTGCATATGAACATACATGTACTTGAATGCAAATATATATATATATATATATATATATATATATATATACTTAGATAATCTGTGTGTAAAATATTTAAAGAAAATGATTATATGTGCATGTATAAATATCTAAAGATGAATGTGTGTGTGTTTATATATAGAAATCTCTCTCTCTCTCTCTCTCTCTCTATCTATATATATATATATATATATATATATATATATATATGTGAAGAGAAAGAGAGAGAGAAAGAAAGAAAGAGAATGCTTAAAGAGGCATGATCATATGCAGATGCATATATAAATGTTCACAGTTGAATAAATGTGTGCATAAATGTCTAAAGTGGTACAAGTGTGCATGCGTGTTTGTGTACATAAGGTTATACATTTCTAACTTTGTATATCTAAAGAATGTATGTCTAAAGAAATATATTTGTATCTCTATGCTTGTATGTATATAAGTGCAACACACACACACACACACACACACACACACACACACACACATACATACATATATATATATATATATATATATATATATATATATATAGTGCTATTTTATACAAATAATACAACTGAAAAAAAAATATTCTTCATAACAAAAATGATATAACAACACAAAATCACACACAGCCATTAACACGTTCATTCTCTGAACAGACTGAACTATAAAATAAAAATATCTTTGTGTGTGAGTTTTTGTTTTTTTTTCGTATTGTTAGTTATTTGTTCGTTTTGTTTTTATTCTTCTCATTCAGTTTCCATTTTCATATTCTTATTTTTTGTTGTTGCTCTATCGCTTGTTAGTCCGTAATTTTTTTTTCTTCTTACGCTTCTTTCAGGAGAAAAGCAAGAAGAGGCGGAACGAAGAGAGAGAAGAGCTGGTAATAGCCACTGAAGTGAAGCCAAACGCTTTCCCCCAATTGAAAAGGTTACAATGATAGGTAATAGATACACTGATCGAGTGCTATACGAAGAGGGATCATATGCAAACAGGCAGAGAGATATGACAGGAATGGCCAAGAAAGATATTTATTCAATTCATATGAAAAGACCTCACAGATAAAGCAAGTGTATAGACTGAGCGATATGTATGGACGGACATTTGCATTTGACTTGAGCAAACTGCACGATATACATATGTGTATCTACAGTACAGCTCGAAAAAAAGTATAATCCCCTCCTCTTATATTTATTTTAACAAGATCTTTTGTTTCATAGAATTATTTTTAAAGAATTTTCGGACCATATGACCTTTAGGCACCCCTTTTGCGATCTCGATTCATAAGGACATTTTTTTTCATTTACACTGTAAAAATCCGGTTGTTTGTTAACAGACGATTTTTAGAGTTGTTTTTTTAAATTATAAAACTAACCCCTTACCATAACCCCTAAAAAACAACTGGATTTTGACGGTGTAAATGAAAAAAATGTCCTTATGAATTGAGATCACAAAAGGGATGCCCTAAAGGTCATATGGTTCGAATTTTCATAATGTTAATCCAGTTCTTTTTCATATTCCTTGCTTTCTATGTTTCATAATGCAATCCCAGTTGTAGAGTTAAGGCTTTTCAGAATGTGGTACATTTTGATGATGAAAATGGGAACCTATTAGTATATATATATATGTTTACCAATCCCTCTGCATGAGCAGGATGTGACACAAGGTCAATTTATTAAGCAGAGTTTAACAGGTTTTAATTCAGAGTTTTCCTTCTCCTGGACTGGTTACCTAGCCATGGTTAAAGAGCCCAGTCTGCCCTGCTATTTACACATAGCTGGAAGGAGAATTGGATTCATTCCTTTCCCAAGGATATTAGCGCGATGTGAAATGCAAACAGCTTCGACCAGGAATTGAAATCAGGTCTATGAGTTAATTTCCTACGTCTTTAACCATTAGACCACGTGCCTCCATTACCTATCAGTATATATGTGGTTTGGCTTCTATGCTATATTGCTCATGCACACACACACACACACACACACACACACACACATACATACATACTTTTACCCAGCTCCTCTGCATAAGCAGGGTGTGACATAAGGTCAATTCTTAAATTCTAGGGTTAAGGCTCTGCAGAATTGTATCAGGAAAAAAAAACCTACGGACAAAATCTCCCCAAACAAAATCCCCCTAAGGCTTTATTATTTTTATTTATCTATTTTTAAAAAATTGAAATAGATCACTAATTAGGACTGAGCCTATTCTAGTAGTGACCACTCCAAGTGGAGATTTAAGTGGTTTGAATTCAGAGTTTTCCTTCTCCTAGACTGGTTGCCTAACCAAGGTTAAAGAGCCCAGTCTATCCTACTATTTACCCATAGCTGGAGGGAGAATAGTTGGATTCATACCTTTCCAAAGGTTATTAGCGCTATGTGAACTGTGGCTTCGTCCAGGAATTGAACTTGGGCAGATGAGTCCATTTCCTATGACTCTAACCTGTACACCACGTGTCTCCATATTCAAACAAAAAATAAGATGACTGACTTTATTGAAGAAGAAAAATTGAAAATAAAATATTAAAACAAAATTCTATAAAAATTTCAAAAGACAAATTTAAAAGCAATTCCCTTGAGAAACTCTAAAATAGACCTGTTGTTAGAATCTTGTACAATTTTTTTGTGATTAGGGTTAGTTTTGTAGGACTAAGGCTCTTCAGAATGTAGAACTCCTTAATGATTATGAAGACATGAACCTATTAGCCTATATTTATCTCTTATACAGCTCTCCTATATACACACATATACAGTATTGCCAATAAATAGGTAAATATGTATCAGCAATATATATGTATTGCCTATATATAGATGTCTCCAAAATAAACATGTTATACAGCTCACATACATACAAGGTGTGTCATAACAGTATCAAGATTGAAGCAGTATTTACCAAGATGGAAATAAACAATGAATGGAATGTTCATTTTTTCAAAATACAAGGTGTGTCAAAAAGTACCAGGTTTCAAGCTGTATTTACCAAGATAGGAATGAACAATGAATGGAATGTACATTTTTTCAAAATACAAGGTGTGTCAAAAAGTACCGAGTTTAAAGCTGTATTTACCAAGATAGGAATGAACAAGGAATGGAATGTACATTTTTTCAAAATACAAGGTGTGTCAAAAAGTTTAAGCTGTATTTACCAAGATAGGAATGAACAATGAATGGAATGTACATTTTTTCAAAATACAAGGTGTGTCAAAAAGTAGAGTTTAAAGCTGTATTTACCAAGATAGAAATGAACAATGAATGGAACATTAAAATTTTTTCTGAATACAAGGTGTGTCATAAAGTAGAAAAAATCTTGATACATTTTTGACACATCTTGTATGTATACATATAATTTGGGTCCTTTTTTTCTGGGTCACCGTGTAATATCATGTTAATCAACTAGGAAATACCCAATTAAGAGTTCAAATGCAAATTACTTTTCTATCACTCATTGTAGACTGATTTTTAAAAAAATATTTTGGGTTTTGTTTGTTTTGTTTTACTTGTTTTTGAAAAATAATTGAAATCTCATAACACTAATCTATGTGGAAACATATAAATCTGATATATATATATATATATGCTTGCATTTCATATAGCGTGTAAACTCTTTGTAAATGTATGAATTCAACTATTTTCCCTCTATCTATGGGTAAAATGTAGAGCAAACTGAATTTTTAAAATTTTGGTAAGACAACCAGTATTGAAGAAGGAAAACTCTAAAATCTGTTAAACTCCTCTCAAGAAATTGACTTGGTGTCATATCCTACTCTTGGAAAGGAATAAATCGATATATATAAATCTGATATCTTTTTCTTCCTCACAATACAGATTTTTTTAAACAAATTTGATTTTCTTCTCAGAATTTTAGTATTTCTAGCAGAAATATTATCCAATTAAAATGCATATTATTAGGTATTATTTATTACCAAACTCTACAGCAATGTAACTGCTATAGGAACATATAGTAGTCTAAAAATAATTATACTTCTTATATATAAACACAACGTGGGTGCAGAGGGATTGAACAAGCAACAAGTTGGAAAATGCATCTGGTTAATCTAGTGATAGGACCACACACATACATACAGATATACATATATATATATATAAGTTGGGGTGGCCTAATATCAGTATCAGCTTTGCAGCGAGGGAGCCTATCCCCTTTTCACTAGGCACTAGACTAGGAGAATATTTTTAGCGTCTGAGGTGGAGCGCCACACCTACCATCGGCTCCTTACTTTACCGCACAGATCCCTGTGCTACTCATACACTGAGTTGGCGAGGGTGGGTATAGAACAAGGAACCTTGTGGTTTCTAGCCAAACGCTCTACCAACTGAGCTAACCCAGCCCTATATATATATATATATATATATATATAAGTAAGTAAAGTCGATGGGGCGGCCTAAAGTCGGTATCAGCCAGTCAGCGAGGGAGTCTATCCCCTTTTCAATAGCGCTAGACCAAGGAGATTGTATTTAGCATCTGAGGTGGAGTGCCACACCTACCATCAGCTCCTTACTTTACCGCACAGATCCCTGTGCTACTCATAACGCTGAGTTGGCGAGGACCGGGATCGAACTAGGAACCTTGTGGTTTCTAGCCGAACGCTCTACCGACTGAGCTAACCCGGTCATAGATAATTGATAGCTTGACACCTGCTTCTTTGATTTAAAGGAGCAGGTATTTACCTTGCATCCCATATATGCAAGTATGGCACAAGGTCGTTTAATGTGGGACCAGAGATGAACCAAAGGTCATGGGATAGCAGGTGCAAAAAATGCGTAGATCCTGTTGTCATTCTCCCTCAAGGCACTGGACAATCAAGGGAGCAGATGTTGCCTGGAGGGATTGCTCCATGGGATCATGTGTTAATTTAATTAATAGTTCCCTGAAGAGCAGGTTATTAATATATGTATTAATGATTTAAAGGAGCATGACTAGGTTTATTGCCCAGTGCCTGAGGTGCCTCAATAAAGGAATGTCAGGGGAAACCAACATTGTACTACTATTGCATAAACTTCAGTTGGTGCGTGGCCCCCATGTTAATGGACCTTGTGTCTGATTGGCATAGTCGAGTGCCAGAAAATAACTATATATATGCACACACATACACATGGGTCATTCAATAAATAATGAACATTTTTTTTAAAAAAAGCAAAATAAATTTGTTCAGAATTTTTTTCCATAAATGTACATTCAGCATTGTTTGGGATTTGGTTTATAGCAAAGATTATTTCAATCCACCAGAAATATTTTTTGAGGATATTCAAAATGGTGGGAAATCAGAGTGCTCCAGGTTTTAACAGAGGTTTGAGAACTACAGAAGTATTGCCATTTTTAGAATGACTCTGTAGAGCAGCATTCTCTAATATATGGAAATATCACACATATGTTTTTTTAAGAAATCTGAATATATTATTTCCTGCGCGTATATGTGTCTAAGTAGCTGAGCGCAACTGCAGTTCAGAATTATAAATAACATCTCTGATTTCTTAGAAACTTTTTCTTTCTTTTTTTTTATCCCTGTTATTCATGGCCCCTGTGGTTTTATCTTCAAAACCAATAAACAAACCATAAACTTATCATTAATTTTTCCCCTTTTTTTCATTGTTAGCTTTTTACTCTCATTGCAGTGACTGTCACTTCATTCTCTGTTTGTGTATTTTTTTGTTTTCTTGCAATGGATGGGAAAATGTCCACAGGTTTATTATATGCGTTTATATATTGCATGTGTGCATAGTAACAAGGTTAGAGACCCAACATGCAATGCTCCCAAAGGTCTTATGATAACTGAGTCCCATAAAGTCTCATGCAAAAAGAGTAGATGGTAAGATATATGCATATTTACTTATATATAAAAAAACAATATATTTTATAGAGAAACACATACACTCATATATATATATATATATATATATATATATATATATATTTATAATGATATAATCTATGAGGAATTTAATGCACAAAGACAATATATCAATATATGTATATAAACAATTGATAAGTAAATCTATATACATATTGCATGAGTAAATATGTGTATATACATATATATATTTATAGATATATAGAATACATATTATATATATATATACATATATATATATATATATATAAATATATATATATATATATATATATATATATATATATATATATATACATATTAATACATATACATATATATATATATTAATATATATACATATACATATATATATTAATATATATATATGTATATATATATCCTGATCTGGCTTATAACAGTCTGTTTCACACCATTTCCTACTTTCAAATAAATTACGGTTATTATATATTTGTATATGTGTAGATAAACACATTAAACTACAAATATGTGTATGCATATATATATATATATATATATATATATATATATATATACAGTACAGATTAATGAGAGATTCTATTGTTATGGTAACAGAAACCATTACTAGAGTAAACATATAAAAGAAAGAAGAGCATTTGAAGAGAGTCAATAGAGAAGGACACAAAGTGACAGAGTAGTAAAAAGATGGAAGTATATAAATCTATAGAGAGGGGTAATAAATGAGAGAGAGAGAGAGAGAGAGAGAGAGAGAGAGAGAGAGAGAGAGAGAGATTAAATGCTCATTCATAACTATATTAATTTTGGACTACTCCTCATGGTTTATTGCTAATAAAGTTAATCTAGCACATCAATTACTAATTAGTTACAATTTTTGAAATCCTAACTAGCTGCTCATTACTTGCAGTCTTGTGTCAAATCTAAGCTATATTAAGTTCTTAAAGGTAATGTGAGGCCTGTGTTCCAGACAAAGCAAATTCCATAATAATAATCTATTTGTATGTGAAGTATACTAGATTAGAGTAACTGGGAGATTGTTTAACTCAGTTGGTAGAGCACTGGCCAAGGAATTGCATGGTTCCTGGTTTGATACCGATCCCCACCAATTCAGTGCAAGAGTAGCACAGATTAGGTAATGTGATTAACAGCATCAAAAAGATAACAATATAAAGAATGAAAAGTAAATCAACAATGCATTTTCATAGTAAATCACCTACAATGCATTTTCATAGTAAATTATCTTCAATGCATTTTCATAGTAAATCACCTACAATGCAATTTCATAGTAAATCATTTTCAATGCATTTTTATAGTAAATCACCTACAATGGATTTTCATAGTAAATCACCTACAATGCATTTTCATAGTAAATCATCTTCAATGCATTTTCATAGTAAATCACCTACAATGCATTTTCATAGTAAATCATCTTCAATGCATTTTCATAATAAATACATGATCTTACCAATAAACAACATAACCAACAACATCAAAGGAAATTGAATCCATCTTAATATGAATATAGTAACAAACACCTTCAGAACAATTAAAACGTATTTAATAAAAAAACAAATTACACAAAAACTTATAAGCAACACTTAAAAAAATAAATTGACCAAACTTCCAGAAAACTAATGCAAAGAACAGATAAACATCACAGGAACTTGAAAATAAACAACACACTTAATGCCATTTATGTGAATTTTGAAATGAGGTTTGATAATTAGTATTATTTGGATTATTCGGACTATTGTCCTCATCATTATTATTATCTGTACAACATTTCAGCTGAAGTAATCTTCTCCTGACAATGACCTAAGATTGAAACTAGTTGAGAATAAATAACATATAAGAAATACTTCAGGTATTTCTTTTTGGACTCAGGAGTCTTCTCGAACTTGGGAACCATCTTTTCAAACTCAAGAACCTTCGGACACATAGCATAGTGGATAAAGGCGTTGGTTAAGACAGTTCTAAGAGAAGTTATCCCTAGACTGCAGGTTCAATCCTGGACAAGAGTGACAGTAACATAGAATAATAATTAACACAGCTTAACACCTGTACCCCAGCTATGGTTAACGGAATACCCCATGGATTGAATAAAGAGTTGGGTTCAAAGTTCTGTGATGGCTCCCAATTATGTTAAGAAGGTTCCTGATTACAACAAGAATGTTCCGGGGTTTGGAAAAAAGGCTCCCAAGTTCGAGAAGGCTCCTGAGTCCGACAAGAAATACCTGAAGAAGGCCGGAGGGCACATCAGCCGAAATGTTGTACAGATAACAATAAAGATGAGGACAATAGTCCAAATAATCCATATACTACTAACACTTAATACCATTGTACATCACCAGAACAACTTTGACATAAGAAATGTATATCTCAAAAGAATAAAAGCGAAATTTATCAAAGCAAAACTAAATAGAAAGCAATTTAATCGAGGAATTAATGTAGGAATCTATACTACCACCTGTAAGTAATGCCT
>CM042151.1:57525843-57533343 GCA_023376005.1 Doryteuthis pealeii | reverse complement strand
CATGAAAGAGTCCTTCTGAAAGGGGAAGGAAGGAAAATATTGAAAGAAAGGAAGGAAAGCATTCGAAAGAAAGGAAGGAACTTGAAAAATGTCGAGAGAAGCAGTTATGGATGAAATAAAATGGCAAAGGAAATTTATAAGTCGTTTTAAAAGGCAAGACACTGGGGAGTTCTTGAGAAGAATGGTTTCTCGAAGATGAATTCAAAAATGGTGCCAGGATGGAATTTGGGAATTTGTATTCTTAAAAAGGAGAAGGGGAGGACAGGGAAGGATGATTGGAATGGAAATTATTACATTATGTGTATCTTTATTTATGTGTGAGGCACATGTGTGTGTGTATGTGTGAGGCACATGTGTGTGTGTATGTGTGAGTGAGTGTGTGTGTGTGTGTGTGTGTGTGTGTGTGATGAAAGAGAGATACTAAAAGCTCACACTGTGAGGTTATTTTTCATGTGATTCAGATATCTACTTACTATTAAAATTCTCATTATATATACTAGCAAATATATGCACCCTCCGGGTGCAAGTATTTAAGTTTTAATGTAATGAAATATCGTATTAAATTAGAAACTCTAATGAAACTAAATAAGAATGCAGATAAAAAGATTTGAAACAGAGGAGGGTATAATCGAAAAATAGAACAACTGAAACTTACTCTTCCATCACTCTTGTCTTTCATTGTTATTTTTTCTAATTTAAGTATTTAGTTAAAATAGGAAGTAAAGAATAAAATGACACTTATCTTTTCTTGTTAATGGATTTCATTTAAGATTTATTGAAGAGATTTTTGCTTATATTCATTAAAATAAAACCAAACAGTTAGAAACCAATAATACTAAGCACATATTTAATAAAATCACATTTTTAATATCAATATGCAAATTAGCCTTCCATTCACACTGTAAACCACTATTTTTTGTATATATAAATACAATTGCATGTTATTTGTATGTAGATATGGACAATACTAATAAAAAGGTGAAGCAATTTTATTAATAATTGAGGTTTAAATATAAATAAAAAAATAATGGAGAATGTGATGTAAATAACGAAGGGAATTGTGACTTGAGTAGTAATATAGTTTCGGTTACAGACAGAAAAACACACAATCTCCATTATAATAATAATATATATATATATATATATATATACACACATTTACTTTGAGAGAGAAGGATAGAGAGATAGAGATATGTCACCACAACCCAACCAAAAAGATACACCATAGCTAGAATTTTATTAGAGCAAGGTGCTTGAAATGCCCCAACTTAGCAAATAAATCAATTTCCAGTCCAATTTGCAAATGAATGATAATTTTATAAGGTCTGCATTTGGGATGAAGGAATTTGTTTTTATCATCCAATTTTTTTATATAATGGAGATAACTATAAAATGCTCATTAGAAACCGTCACTCCTTCCTAAATAGAAGCATCAATATCACCATGGACAGCTTTTATATTGTGGACCCAACAGGTTATGCGGTCATCTAGTATAAAATATAAAAGTGACACACGTACATACACGTGAATACACATACATATACATACAAATATATACACATACACACACTCAAACTGGGGGAGTCCCCATGGTTATAGTGGCTAATCTATTGGACACTGACATTGTAGGGAGTAAGTTTAAATGCCAATGATGATATATATATATATATATATATATATATATATGTTGAAATGATAAAAGATTTCCATTTTTCTTACTTACATATATCTATATGTATCTATCTATCTATCTATCTATCTATATATATATATATATATAGATAGATAGATAGATAGATAGATAGATAGAGATACATATAGATATATGTAAGTAAGAAAAATGGAAATCTTTCATCATTTCAACATATATATATATATATATATATATATAGAGAGAGAGAGAGAGAGAGAGAGATAGATACATGTGAGTAAGAAAAATGGAAATCTTTTATCGGTTCAACATATATATATAAATAGATAGATAGATATATAGATATATAGATAGATATAAATTGAAGCAGAATTAATTTTTCTCTGTGTTATATTGGCAAAATTTATTACTAGTTGTGTAGAATAGTTTAAAATAGTCCCAAGAAAAAACATCGGGTTATATAAGTTTGATTGCTGCATGATGACCCAGAGGTTGTTTGAGAATTTGGCTGTGATTGGAAGAAAGTCATTTGATCAGATAATACTAGAAGTTTAGTTGATGGTAGGTGTGGTGCTCTGCCTTAGACGCCAAAAAATCTCCTTGGTCTAGAGCTAGGGAAAAGGGGATAGACTCCCTCGCTGTCTAGCTGATACTACTTACTTTACTTAGATGCTTGTGTCACTCCCTGTCTATCCATATATTCATATTCCCATCACTCATCTTTCACTTCTGTACTGTCAACTTGGGTTGTAGAATACACCAATTGCATCTTGGCAGAGGGGTAAAATCCCACCCTGCAATGAGGCTACCTGTTGGTCATGGATAGCGACCCATGATGATTAACGATGGAATCCTGGTGGCTGAGCAGTCCATGACATGCCTCACTCCACCTTGACCCTTGCTTAGGTTAGATGGTCAGTCGAAGAGACCCATCCAATCAATTGGCTGGTCATGTCAGGCCCTAGCACCTATATAATTATCCCAACTGTATTGCCCTTATAGCAAAGTCCCAACCCTTTTTATATATATGCTAGTAGGTGGTGGCTGAGGGTCTAAGTGTTCTGAGTATGACATTAAACTGCATCCAATGGTAAAGTTCCAATTCTAGAACTCTAGGGAATGTGGAGTACCCCTTTATTGCTATTACTCCCAGGTCTACTCTGACCTGGAGTGGTAGTACTTGTAAAGGTCCTATCTATGGGTTAAATAGATTAAAAAATGAATATTAAAAGATGTGTTTTTAAAAAAATTGAATGAGAAAAAAAATTGAAAACCCAACAAGAATAAATAAGACAAAATGTTTTCAGCATAAAATAACTCAGCAAGGGTTGACATGCCATAAAAACCAACCAACCATCCATCCAATTATTCTTTCCATGTATTTGTTTCTCATTGCTCTTTAGTGAACAATTTGGCTTTAGGTTAACTGTTCAAAAGAAAACTAACTTTCTGGAGGTGTTTATGTTATAATGGTTAGGAACTGGACACAGGAAATTTCAACATAGTGTTAATACCCTTGGGAAAGGTTGGGTCTCTCATCATGGTTTAATGGTTATCAAGCAAATAGGGTGGTTTAGCTCACTTGGTAGAGTGTCAGCCTAGGAACCACAAGGATTTAGGCTCTATAGCTTTGGTGGGCTATCAGTTTTAGAGAAGGACAACTCCTTATTCAAAACCAGAATCTGGAGACACTGAGACAGATTGGCACTATCTTCAACCTCATTCCTGCAACTCTTGTAATTATGCCAGTGCTAAACTGTATTAGCTCTTCCCTTGGACAATATTGGAGGTACAGAGAGGAGAGACTTGCTGCATAGGCAACTGCAGTATACTAATCAGTATTATAAGCTGTATTGGCCTTTGCTCTCTCTTGGACAACGCTGGAGGCATAGAGTGGGGAGACTTGCTGCGTGGGCAATGGCAGAAAACTAATCAGTTTCATAAGCTGTATTGTCTCTTACTCTTCACTTGGACAAAATTGGAAGAACAGAGTAGGGAACCTTGCTGCATGGGCAATTGCAGAAAACTCACCAGTTTTGTAAGCTGTATTTGCTCTTACTCTTCACTTGGAAAAATTGGAAAAAACAGTGGGGAAACTTGCTGCATGGGCAATTGCAGAAAACTAATCAGTTTTATAAGCTGTATTGGCTCTTACTCTTCACTAGGACCAAACTGGCAGCATAGAATGGGGATACTTGCTGCATGGGCAACTGCAGTAAACTAATAAATTTCATAAGCTGTATTGGATCATGCCCATAGAGTTAGCAAGATTTGCTGTATAGACAATAGCTGGTCTTCATTACAACCATACCTGTTCCTAGATCCAAGTGTGGATCTACAGTCTTGCGTGTCTGATGGACGCCATTACCACTCTTGCGGTTAAAAATAAAGAAATAGGAGACTCACACCTTTACGAATTCATTCGGATTCGTCCGTCTTTGGTGGAGTTTCCTGACAGGAAGTTAAAGCTAAAAAGAGACAATGAACGTCTGCGATAACAGATACTCAGGAAACCAGGCTCTTCATCTCCGAGTAACAAACTGTATTTTTGAAATCATATCACATAACGCATTATGCTAATGCTGAGCAAAATGAAAACAAACAAACAAAATGCTAACGATAATTTCGGGGAGTTATTTCAATTTGGACTGTACTTAGTAACCTTATACTCGTATATATATATATTTCTGTTTCTACGAATGTGCGTATGCGATTGCTCGCTCGCTTGACAGATGGGAAATAGGTGAGCTGATGATGAGTAGATACCTAAACATTTATCGTTATTTAAATACAAGTAGCCATGAAAAAAAGAATGAAAGTTTTTTTGGGTTTTTTTTTCCAAGTGTCAAGCAATTATCTTCAAGTGGGGAGTTTATCTTTATCTAAATATGAACTATATTTTTTTTCTCTCTGTCAATACAATCATCTATCTAGACTTCTATCTATCCATATAAACTCCAATTTTTTTTCTTCGTCATCTCTCTCTGTCTCTGTCTATCTGTCTATCTATCTATCTATGATTTGCATCTAAAGATTTTGTTTGTGTCTATAATTCCAATAAATTCTTGGGTTCTTTTCATTTATTCTAAAATGCTTTTTTGTTGCCCTTCTATCTATCCATATAAACTCCAATTTTTTCTTCTTTGTCATCTTCTCTCTCTGTGTCTCTGTCTCTGTCTCTGTCTCTCTCTCTATGTCTCTGCCTCTGTCTCTCTCTCTCTCTCTCTGTCTTTCTATCTATCTATGATTTGCATCTAACGATTTTGTTTGTGTGTGTCTATAATTCCAATAAATTCTTTTCTTTCTTTTCATTTATTCTAA
Organism: Doryteuthis pealeii; assembly: GCA_023376005.1. Lineage (NCBI taxonomy): Eukaryota > Metazoa > Mollusca > Cephalopoda > Myopsida > Loliginidae > Doryteuthis > Doryteuthis pealeii. Next base: position 57,528,371 of record CM042151.1, on the reverse strand, counting down.
AATGCTTTTTTGTTGGCCTTCTATCTATCCATATAAACTCTAATTTTTTCTTCACCTTCTCTCTCTCTCTCTCTCTCTCTCTCTATCTATCTATCTATCTATCTATGATTTGCATCTAAAGATTTTGTTAGTGTGTGTCTATAATTCTAATAAATTCTTGTGTTCTTTTCATTTATTCTAAAATGCTTTTTTGTTGCCCTTCTATCTATCCATATCTCTAATTTTTTCTTCTTCACCTTCTCTCTCTCTCTCTCTCTCTCTCTCTATCTATCTATCTATCTATCTATCTATGATTTGCATCTAAAGATTTTGTTTATGTGTGTGTGTCTATAATTCCAATAAATTCTTGTGTTCTCTTCATTCATTCTAAAATGCTTTTTTGTTGCCCGAATTTTTTTTATTGTCTCTCAATCTTATTTTTGTATATTTCTTAACTATCTATTAATCAATGTTTCAGTTTATAATAGCATTTACAAGTCAATTTCCTTCTTCATTGAACCCTCCCCCATTCTATCTCTCAAGTTTCTCTCTTACTCACTTCTTCATCTATCTTTATTCATTACACATTTAATCTCCTCTTCCATTTATTTACTACCTCCTTCTATCTATATATATATATATTATATATATATATATATATGTAAAATGAAAAGGAAGTGAATCTGACGGTATGTTGAAAAAAGAAAGAACGAAAGAAAGTATAGAATGGATAAAATAGGATATTTTAATCAATTTTACTTACACGTGTTTCGGTCAGGAGTTTATCCATGTGTACATTATTCATTATTATTTAAAAATAATAATAGTTTGAATAATGTACACATGGATAAAGTCCTGACCAAAACAGATGTAAGTAAAATTGATTAAAATATCCTATTTCATCCATTCTATACTTTCTTTCCTTTCTTTCTTTTTTCAATTTATATATATATATATATATATATATATATATATACATGTATAATAAAAATAATAATAGTAGAGGTTATTTAGGACTCATTTACTAATAATAAGCTTGTTTTTTATGAAGCTTTTTTGAATTTATTCTGAAGACAAATGGGTTCCACAGTCTACATTTATGCTGAAAAGGTCAATTTTGGGGTAGGCAGAAAGATGAGGTGGGTGTACAGAGTGATAAGATGAGGGACAAAAGAGGAGAGGTTTGGATGTGTGAGTGACAGAGTGAAGAAAAAGGGTATTGGGTTTATTTCTGGGGTATGGTACTTTTTATGGGGTCATTTATTGCCATTGAAGAAATTTGATAGTCTGGTGGTAAGTTAGTGTGTGGCAACTGTTGTCTGTAAAGGGTTGAGAAAGCTGGGGATTTTGAATATATTTTGTTTTGGAGTATTTTCAAAATGGATATGAAAAAGCTATGCAAAAGACTGAGGCCTATATCATTTGAATTTAGTTGTTGTGTTGTTTTATCCATATACTTCATCTATTTTCAAACACATTTTGTCGGATTTACCCAAATCTTTACTCCTCACATATATGTGTATACATCTACATATATAGATGCAGATATGTTTTCAAGTAAACAGACTGTTTCAAGGGGCCAGTTACATACACTCATATACATATACACATATATAAACACATATAAACATACAAACACTCATATATATATATATATATATATATATATATATATATGCATTCAGACAAATACATATACACATATACATACACTTATGTATACATATATATATATATAACGTTGAGCTCTAGGTACATAATTGGGATTAGGGAAAACTGAGTTTGCAAAGTGAATTAAATTTAAAAAATAAATAGATATCGCTGGAGAATTAAAAACAGAAAACATTAAAATCATTTTGTAAGATTTCTAAGAAATGGAACATTTGACCTAATTTAAGCAATGGGCTAGCTGTTGAAACTTAACATACGACTATATTTCATACTCTCTATATCACTCTCTTTACATTCACAGAGAAACTAACATATATAATGAGGAGGTAATCAATATATATATAAGAGAGGTGAAAATGATAGGCAGAATATAAAGTAAGAGACAGGTCAGTTTTTGACTTAACTTCAAATTACAACTAATTAGAACCAATTGAAATGGTTTTTTTTTCAAACATAACTCAACCCTAGAACTCAGGAATATTTAAATAGGAATTTTGCATCATTAAACTAAATAAGAAAAAACCTTTAGCAAACAATCATTGATTCACTCAGCTTGAGTATAACAATATATATATATATATCTGATGAGTTGGGAGAGTTAGACACTTTGTCTAAGCTCCCTGAAATAGACTATAATGCTAAATCTCTAAGTCTTTTGTTATTTCTTTACTTTATATATATATATATATATATATATATATATATATATATATGTGTGTGTGTGTGTGTGTGTGTGTGTGTGTATACATGCATTTGTATAGATATACACACATATATAAGTACATACATGTGTGTATACATCTGCATACATATATAGAGATATATATTTGACTGTTAGATTATTTTTGCAAATTTGACCTTCTCTTTTAGTTTCACTT
>CM042151.1:57508343-57515843 GCA_023376005.1 Doryteuthis pealeii | reverse complement strand
TAATACTTGATATTATAATCAAGGTAAAGGGTTGCGACCCCATCTTGAAAAACGTCATTTTTTTCTTCTTTTTAGAAAAAATCATTTTGATAAATATCAAGCAGCAAAAAATCCCATAAATAAATAAATAAAACTGGAGAAAATCTTATTATTCACTAAATGACCAACTGTCCATTATGATTAGGATCCGCCATTTCCTTGCATTTTATAGAGGGGGAGGGACCTTTTTTGGCTTTTCTTTTTTTTTACCCTTTTAGCTTCTTTGTTTTGTTTTTGTTGGTCTTTTTGGGGTTTTAGTGTGTTTGTTTTTTGTTTTTATTTATTTCTGTGTTTTGTTTTTTTTTGTTTTTGCTTTTTTATTTTTTTGTCTTTTGCTCGATTTTAAACCAAACCTCCAGGAATTGTTTTAGTTTCAATTGAAAACCTTTTAAAAATATAATAAGATATTTAGTTGAGACTGTTTTTTGGGGGGTGAGTTGGACACAGTCTGTCTCTCGTCATTTAAGTCTTGCTGTAAAAGGATGTCTTATTTTTAGAAGACTTCCAATGGGGTTCAAATCACTATGTAATTGTCTTTAAAATGCACCCCGAACATAATAAATAATGGTAAAAAAAAAAGCTGTCCCTAGAGAACAAACACACACACACACACACACACAAATAAACAAATTATTAAGGCCTACCTAATAATCTTATTATAATGGAGATTGTGTGCTTTTCTGTCTGTAACCGAAACTATATTACTACTCATATCACTATTCCCTTAGTTATTGACATCATGATTGCATTTTTATTTAAACCTCAATTAATAATAAAATTGTTTTACATTATTAATACTGTTAACCATGTCTACATACTGAAAACATGTTATTATATTTATATATACAACAAAATAGCGGTTTACAGTGTGAACGGGAAGGCTAATTTGCATATTGATATTAAAAATGTGATTTTATTAAATATGTGCTTAGTATTATTGATTTCTAATTTTTTTTATATTAATGATTATGAGCAAAAATCTCTCGGGATAAATCTTAAAAGAAATCCATTAACAAGAAGAAATAACTGTAATATTATTCTTTACTTCCTATTTTAACTAAATAGTTAAATTAGGAAAATTTACCAATGAAAGACGGGAGTAAGGGAAAATGATGGAACAGTTAGTTTCAAAGTTGTTCTATTTTTCAATCATACCCACTCTGTTCCAAATATTTTTATCTGAATTCTAATTCAGTTTCATTAGCCTTTCTAATTTAACATGATATTTTATTATATTAAAACTTAAATACTTGCACCCGGAGGGTGCATATATTTGCTAGTAATAATAAAAAAGCATAGGCCAAACCTGGAATGATACTAAGACATTGTTTGACAGACATACACACAGAGACTTACATATACACACATGCAGAGAATTTCAAGGAAGAATACAACAGAATGTACAGGACCTAGAAGCAAGCTAAGAGCTCTAGACCTTCAGAAATCTTCTGATGAAGAGATCTTTATCTCGAAATATTGAGAATAAATCAAAGGTAAACAAGCAATTTTGAAAATTCCAGACTGTTGAGAACATGTGACGAGAAGAATTTATAAAAAAGAAATAATATTTGTAATATTTTGCTGGTCGGCCAACACTGGTAAGTTCATGTACAATTATTTATAAGAGAATGTTTTGCTCATTTTATATGGATGATTTGTATGATAGGCAGTAAGTGGCCATATAGCTGCTCTGTTGTGGAGTGCTGCTTTCAAGATTTGTTCTAGACAGCATACAACACCCTTGTGCAGTTCCCATCAACATTTTTCACCAAGTGTTTCGTTAAAGTCTAAGTAGAGTAGTACAGATCTGGCTACAGCTTAGAAGAATTCTCACTTTATCTTATATTAGAGATTAGATTTCTATATGATCGATGATATGTCTATAGCAGTTCATTATGGAGGCATGTGGTCTAATGGTTAGAGTCGTAGGAAATGGACTCATCAACCTGAGTTCAATTCCTGGACGAAGCTGTTTACATTTCACATGGTGCTAATACCCTTGGAAAAGGTATAAATCTAACACTCCCTCCAGCTATGGGCGAATAGCAGGGCAGACTGGTCTCTTTTAACCATTTAACTAGGTAACCAGTCTAGGAGAAGGAAAACTCTGAATTCAAACCTCTTAAACTCCGCTTAAGAAATTGACCTTGTGTCACATCTTGCTCGTGCGGAGGGGTTGGTAATATATACATATATATATATATATATATATATATATATATTTTCTTCCTAACATCACCTCACTTACACCCCCCACACAGCAACTCAAAAGTTAAAAGAATATTTTCTCGCCACTTACTTGAAACAAACATTTATCTTAATGAACATGCATGCACACACACTTGCACACACACACACACACACACACAACATTGAGAATTGTTTTGTCTTTCGTAACATATACACGCACACACACAGCACCTAGAAAAATGCTCAATGTAATTTTTCGATATATATGCATACACACACACACAGTCACACACACACCATAAAAGAAGAATACTTGACGTCATATTTCAAACCGTCTACCTTTCCAGTGTTTCTTCAAATTTCAAATTTGAACAGATTGATAAACAAGGACTATCACAGTTCTCATTATTCTGTGACAAAAAATTTTCTTTTACTCTTCCTTATATTAACAAAAGCCCTGAAAAAGATCTACTTGACAGATCGAAACACTGCAGCATCGGCTAATAAACTTACCACTCATTTTATTCAAACCTGTGTTTTTTTTAAATTTCTCACTACACTACATATATATATATATATATATATATATTATATATATATATATATATACCTAATTTTGAAAATTAATTAATTAATAATTAAGAAAAATCAGTCAGGGTTCGAATCATGCACAGGGCGGTCTTCCTGTCTATAGCTCTGCTGATGAGACCTAATAGGCTGAAATGTACATACAGAGATTGATTTTTCTCGATTTGTTTAGCCTTACATTTGAATAGGTATGCCCGCCTAATTAATTAATTATCAATTAATTAATTTTCAAAATTAGGTACAACTTCAATTAAGTACATATTCTCCCAAAAATTGTCGGCTAAAAAAAAGCTATATCAAAACACATCGTTTGTTTATTTACTTCTCATATATATATATATATATATATATATATATATATACACACACAGGAATGAACAAAGTTAAGAACCAGGCTGAGTAAAATCATAAATGATACAAACTGTCACTTGCCAGTGACTGTCAAATCTAAATTACTCCCTTTTTTTTATATAACCCACCTGCCATTTTGCACAAAAGACTTTGTGTCTGTGCAGTCTGTGTATGACCCGTGCTAGTAAGTGTTTCTTCCCTAATCATGACTAAAGGGCAGCCAAGATTCAACACATTGCCAAAATAAACAGTCCCCTGTGCAGACAGCCACCAATATAAAATTACAACAGGGGACGTTAAGAGCAGAAAGTTGGCTAAGAAGATAAGATGCAAACACATAGCAATAAATTCGCCAAATAAACACACGGCAATAAAATGACCAGCAATGAAAGTGGAATTAATGACCAGGCCAATTTTGTCTGACTCGTTTGATTGCTGGAAACAAAAAGATTAAGATAATTTCTATTTACTCATCATTGTTCTTTTGTTGTTTCTGTTGTTGGCTTTTTTTTTGTTTTTTGTCTTTTCTTAATATAAAGATGTTAAAAAACATTTTTATAAAACATTTCATGACAACTTAATGGTTTCTTGATGGATAAACTTATAATAAAAAGGAACATGAGAATAACACAAATATAGTCTTTTTTTTAAATATGTACTAGTATAAAAAAAAAACACCCTCTGAAAATAGATTTTTTAAAACATATTGCCTGAGGGTGGGAGTAAATAATTCAATGTCAGTGAGTTTGTACCCCATGTAAGTAAAATCATCAAATTCAATAAAGCATTAAAAAATAAAACAATTTGAAATGTAAACTTTAAATATGTATTAAAATAAAACAAACTATATATAGATATATAATTTCCAGTCATGTATTTATTAAAACTTGTTTTAAAAAACAATGAGAACTGTCTAATGTTGCATGTTCAAATTTTTAGTGTATTTATTCTATGTTATGACGATTTTGGGTAATGTGACGTAAGCAGTGACGTAATTTTTGTTACAGACAAAAACGGAAACAAATCTCCATTATTAATAGAGATATATATAATACGCTGTCCATAAAGTCTGTGTTATATATATATATATATTTATATATATATATATATATATATATATATATATGATAAAAAGAAAAGAATGTTTTTAAAAAATGAATTGATATAAATTTTACTCATGATAACCTCAGTTCTCTTATTCTCGGTTTTTGTATATTTGAAAAACATTGAAAAATCATGTTGTAATAATATCATTATCAGTGTATTAAATTCTACATGAAAAAAAAAACAAACATTCATCTTCTCCACATCCAATTCTTATATCTTGGCACACAACATTTGAATATTACTTCCAGTTTAAACAACACCTGCATCATAATTGTAAACAGAAGAGTGCATTTCATGAGGAAAACATCAACAACAGATTATATATTGATTGGTTTTACATATATATAAAATATATATATATATATGTATATACATATACATATACATATACATTTATATATATATATATATATATATATATTAATATATATATATATGGGTATGTATGGATGACTATATGCTTTTCATCTCTGGTGATTGATCTTTCTGAGAGGGAAATTTGCTGATGGTTGCTGTTTAGGCTGAAATTGCAACACTCTCCTTAAAACGGATAGAACTCTCTTTTGTGGGAGAACAACACATCAAACATTTAATCCTAAGATACGCAGATAAAATGTAAGTAATTAAAGGTTTGAAACAATTTAGAAGGGTGGTAATATGGGAATTTCTGATATTTCCTAGGTTAAAGAGTGAATGGTAATGTATCACTAACGCTAGTATACATTTTCTTAGTGGCAAATAATAAATAAATAAATAGATATAAAAGCTACTAATAGACAAAACTTTGGGAACACTAGTAAGGTAGAAGTAAGTAAGTTGTAAACACGAACTAGATAAAAATTGACCCGACTTAGAGAGGAGGGGCATTACTGTCTAACTAGTTCAGCATTAAAGAGTAGAGCTCAGTGGGTCATAAATAAGGAATTTTGATTAAAGAATTAACACTAGACATTAACAGACAGGCATAAACACAGCCACTCTAAAGGAAGAAGTCAGAAGAACAAAAAAAAAAAGTGGTCTGACGAAGCTCGGTGAGCCCCAGATACCCATGAGTGGAAATGGTCCATAATCATGGTAAATACCCATGGTATTTAAAGCCTTTTTATTCACAAATATATATATATATATATATATATATATATATATATATATGTGGATATTATGTGCTTAATTAAAGTCATACCTAATTTTGTTAATTAATTAATTATAACTAAATGAATTAGGCGTGCATATCGGTTTAACTAAATGAATTCAATTAGCTATAATTAATTAACAAAATTAGGTATGACTTTAATTAAGCACATAATCTCCCACAAATTGTCGGCCTTCGCCATTTCAAACACATTGTTTGAATACTTCATATATATATATATATTATATATATATATATATATATTTATATATTATATATGAATGTATGGTGTAATGGTTATTATTGTTGTAGGAAAAGACATGGTGAAAAAACCTACCAAAATTCCATTCTTAAGCATCACAGGTTGCCACCGATGTCAGAAATTCATTTACAACTATATCTGCATTTCCTAAAAAATATTTTACAATCAAAGCAGATATCATTTGGTATAATAATAATCTTCATACAGTGACTGCTATTTACAGTAGCATTGCAACCAACAAAGCCTTCATCAGATGATGACTCTGGTTCAGGCATGGTTTCGGGCCGAAGCATCATTACCAATAACCCAGAGCGCCCCGGCAGTATCTCACGATACCACCAGACTTTGTCGGTTTGATCTCACAATGTAGGACACCCATATCCATGCTGATGCGGTTAGAGCTTACTCTTGATCTTTTTTAAGTATTTCCTCTTGTCTGGTGGAGAAAGTCCAAGTTTAGTCAAAAAATACCAAGGTTGAGATGGAAATAAATCCCTGGCATCCGACTTCAATGGGAAATACATTTGTTATCCATCTGTTTCTGATGCATTGTTCACGTAGGTCTTAGAATTTTTCCAAAAATTTTTTAAAATTCTACAGAATTGATAATCTATAATCAAAAATAAAATTATTGCATGAATGTATATAAGGGATGCATCTATTCTAAACTGCTTTGTATTCATTGTTGTGATTACAGAATTCAATTGATGATAAATAATACCTAATGATAAGCTGTTTCCTTGTATAATATCCATTAGAAATAATAAAATCACACAATCTTTGATTTGGAATAAAATTAACTTTCTATAAGTGGTTAAATGGTTAAAGAGCCGGTTAGCTCAGTCGTGTAGAGCGTTCGGCTAGAAACCACAAGCTTCCTAGTTCAATAACCGTCCTCACCATCTCAGCGTATGAGTAGCACAGAGATCTGTGCGTAAAGTAAGGAGCTGATGGTAGGTGTGGCGCTTCAACCTCAGACGCTAAAATAATCTCCTTGGTCTAGTGCTATTGAAAAAGGGGATAGACTCCCTCACTGTATGGCTGATACCGACATTAGCGCCCCGACGACTTTACTTTTTATAAATGGTTATGGGTGACACATATATTCATACATATACAATAATAACAAGTTGACATATATATTAATAGGAGTTGAAATCAATATATTGATACTCCCAGTTTCGACCAGGGGTCCGGTGAGCTTCAGCCGCTGGACTGGTTATGTTGTAATAATAGTGTTGAACCAGGGGGTCATCCCCCCAGGCAACACCTGCCCCCTCGATTTAAAGGGGCAGGGCAGGGTTTATTGCCCATGCCTGAGGCGCCCCCTTGAGAGGGAATGCCGATGGGATACACGCAATTTTTCACCCGCCATCCCATGAACTTCAGTTTGTGGGTGGATCCCACGTTAATAGGGCCTTTGTGCCTGACCTGATACGAGTGGGGTACTAGGAAAATAAAATCTAAATATTGATACTCTTGTTCGCTAATCTTCTGATCGTTTGTATACAACTAGTTCATGACAGTTTGCATTTCCCTCCAAAATTGGTGACTGATATCAGTAATTTCTGTTCTATTTTTTAGATCTGATGCAAGGTTTATGTAATTACCCAAATACACTGCAGGGCAGGATCCAACATAATGTCAATTTATAAGCAGAGTTTAACAGGTTTGAATTTAGAGTTTTCTTTCAGCTAGCCATACAAAGGTTCAAGAGCCAAGTCAGCCCTACTATTTACCCATAGCTGGAGGGAGGATAGTTGGATTCCTACCTTTCCCAATGGTATAGCCCCAATGTGAAATGTAAACAGTCTCATCCACGATCTAAACT
>CM042151.1:57482747-57508333 GCA_023376005.1 Doryteuthis pealeii | reverse complement strand
CAAAGAGACGAGCGACTACGACGACGCGCAGGGCGCATCTACTCGTCTAACCTAGTCTCAGCATCCTACAGAGTCAGAGCCTCAGCTGGGTCATAATCAGCGAACTCTTCCTCTGATTAACGCCAATTAACATAGACTTAACAGAGCGCGCCCTAAACACAGACTCTAACGGACAGAAGTCAGCACAAGACCAAAAAAGTGGTCTGACGAAGCTCGGTGAGCCCCAGATACCCATGAGTGGAAATGGTCCATAATCATGGTAAATACCCATGGTATTTAAAGCCTTTTTATTCACAAATATATATATATATATATATATATATTATATATATGTGGGATATTATGTGCTTAATTAAAGTCATACCTAATTTTGTTAATTAATTAATTATAACTAAATGAATTAGGCGTGCATATCGGTTTAACTAAATGAATTCAATTAGCTATAATTAATTAACAAAATTAGGTATGACTTTAATTAAGCACATAATCTCTCCCACAAATTGTCGGCCTTCGCCATTTCAAACACATTGTTTGAATACTTCATATATATATATATATATATATATATATATATATATATATATATATGAATGTATGGTGTAATGGTTATTATTGTTGTAGGAAATAGACATGGTGAAAAAAGTTTAGATCGTGGATGAGACTGTTTACATTTCACATTGGGCTAATACCATTGGGAAAGGTAGGAATCCAACTATCCTCCCTCCAGCTATGGGTAAATAGTAGGGCTGACTTGGCTCTTGAAACTTTGTATGGCTAGCTGAAAGAAAACTCTAAATTCAAACCTGTTAAACTCTGCTTATAAATTGACATTATGTTGGATCCTGCCCCTGCAGTGTATTTGGGTAATTACATAAACCTTGCATCAGATCTAAAAAATAGAACAGAAATTACTGATATCCAGTCACCAATTTTGGAGGGAAATGCAAACTGTCATGAACCTAGTTGTATACAAACGATCAGAAGATTAGCGAACAAGAGTATCAATATTTAGAGTAGTATCAGGGTGGGATCTGAAGTTCATGGGATGGCGGGTGAAAAATTGCGTGTATCATTCCCTCTCAAGGGGGCTCAGGCACTGGGCAATAATCGATGTTGCATTATTATTATAACCAGTTGAAGCTCATAAACTGGAGTATCAACAACTCCTATTAATATATATGTCAACTTGTTATTATATATATGTATGAATATATGTGTCACCCATAACCATTTATAAAAAGTAAAGTCGTCGGGGCGGCCTAATGTCGGTATCAGCCATACAGTGAGGGAGTCTATCCCCTTTTCAATAGCACTAGACCAAGGAGATTATTTTAGCGTCTGAGGTGAGCGCCACACCTACCATCAGCTCCTTACTTTACCGCACAGATCTCTGTGCTACTCATACGCTGAGATGGTGAGGACGGTTATTGAACTAGGAAGCTTATGGTTTCTAGCCGAACGCTCTACCGACTGAGCTAACCTGCCTTTAACCATTTAACCACTTATAAAAAGTTAATTTTATTCCAAATCAAAGATTGTGCGATTTTATTATTTCTAATGGCATATTATACAAGGAAAACAGCTATCATTAGGTATTATTTATCATCAATTGAAATTCTGTAATCACAACAATGAATACAAAGCAGTTTAGAATAGATGCATCCCTTATATACATTCATGCAATAATTTTATTTTTGATTATAGATTATCAATTCTGTAGAATTTTAAAAATTTTTTGGAAAAATTCTAAGACCTACGTGAACAATGCATCAGAAACAGATGGATAACAAATGTATTTCCCATTGAAGTCGGATGCCAGGGATTTATTTCCATCTCAACCTTGGTATTTTTGTGTAAACTTGGACTTTCTCCACCAGACAAGAGGAAATACTTAAAAAAATCCAGGAGTAAGCTCTAACCGCATCAGCATGGATATGGGTGTCCTACATTTTGACATCAAACCGACAAAGTCTGGTGGTATCGTGAGATACTGCCGGGGCGCTCTGGGTTATTGGTAATGATGCTTCGGCCCGAAACCATGCCTGAACCCAGAGTCATCATCTGATGAAGGCTTTGTTGGTTGCAATGCTCTGTATTTGTCTGAAGATTATTATTATACCAAATGATATCTGCTTTGATTGTAAAATATTTTTTAGGAAATGCAGATATAGTTGTAAATGAACTTTTCTGACGTCGGTGGCAACCTGTGATGCTTAAGAATGGAATTTTGTGACTGAGCAGTCTATGACATTCAACACTCCACTTTGGCCCTAGATGGTTTGTCAGAGAGGCCCCTTCCGATCAATCAGCCAGTCATGTCAAGCCCTAGCACCTATATGATTGTCCCAACCCTACTGACTATGAGCTAGAAGGCGGTGGCTGAAGGGTTTTAATATCCTGGGTATGACATTAAACTGCATCTAATGGTGAAATTTAATTTCTAGATCTCTGGAGAATGAGGAGTATCCCTTCATTACCATTACTCCCAGGTCCACTCTGGCTTGGAGTGCTAGTATTTATTAGGCTCCCATCTATGGGTTAAATAGAAAGACATGAGTTTTAAAAATATTTAAATAAATGAGTTTGAAAAAAATTGAATATCCATCAAGAATGAATAAAACAGAGAATCCTGACTCGATCAATTGGCTATTACCAATAAAATCTGGGTAATTCCATGTCAAATCATCAGGCCATGTCACCCACCCCTTTAATTTTTCTGAAATTTTGTACATGTGTGGACTGTGTTAAAGTTAGACATTCCCCAAAATTTGAGCTTTTAATTCCAAAAATTGGTGGAGTTATGTTGATTTTTAGCTCTCAAAATTTGGTGGGTTCACGAAAAATGGCGACTTTTTATAATTTATTTTTGTCTGTAAAATGAGTTCTAGTGCTTCCCTACACCAAAGATTTTGTTTATAAGAGTATTTTTGCCCGAGGAATCCAAAAATGCTATGAAGAAAGTCTTAACATTAACCAATTTTAAGTTATTTGAATGTGGTCACAAAAAATGAATGTAAAATGAGTTCTAGAGCTTCCCTACACCTAGAAATTGGTTTATAAAAGGATCATTACCCAAGGAATCCAAAAATGCTATCAAAAAAGTCTTAAAGTTGATCAATTTTAAGTTATTGATGATTTCTGATTTTTTTTTCACTGCAAGATCAATATCCCGATGTGGCACTGCATCTATAACACATTTTTTTTTCTATTATTATTTCACATATATTGAACATTATTTGTACCAAAAAGATTTATAATTTTATTATTTTTAAATATATTTTAAATTGTCTATAGAATGTTTTAACCAGTTATTAAACAACCTGCAGATTACAAAATTTTACATTTCCAGTAGTTTTTCAGGATTCTGCTGTAGAGTGTTTTTTCAGCTAGTAGAAAGAATTTCATCTAGCAATAATTATCTAAGGCAGCAATAAATGTGTACCTTAATAAAGGTGCAAAATGATGGTCTCAATTTGAACGTGAATGCGCAAGAGCTGCACTTCAGTCAAATAAACATCTGCGTCTTATTCCCCACAGAGTTGAGCATGAATGTTAACAAATCACATGACCAGGAATCCTTTCTCCTGATTGGTCTATTTTTGCTTATTTGAAAAGGTTCATTGTTCTGAAGAAGAAGGTGACATTTATCAGGATCTGATAATTTTTCTTTGCCATTGTGTGCTTGTTAATCAAACTATTGTTTATGATTTTTCCTTACATGCATCTGATTCATTTCCTAATCTCTTTTACTCATTACTTTTGTTCACCATTATATATATATATATATATATATATATATTGCTCACCATTATATATATACACCATATATATATACATATATATTTATATATTTATTGATAATATAATTTGCTATATTCACAAATACAGAGTGATAGAGCATATATATATATATATATATATATATATATATATATATATATAAGGATAGTATAGATATAGAGTCAAAAGTGCTTAGTGACTGAAGATTGCAATGTCAATGTATATATATATATATATATATATATATATATATATCTTGTAAACATATACAGCTTCACTCTTAGCTTTTAGTCCCTGCTGGCTAAGGCTTTAGAATACACCGACTGCACCTCTGCAGAGGCATAAGCCTTTATATACAATAAATATGCCCACGCATTTTTATCTTTTGATCTAATAAGGGACATTTTTAAATATATTTCTTTATCTTTCTCTAAGCCTTTTCACCGGAAGAGGAGTCTTCCGTTTTCCTTTTTTCTTTTATCTATTTCTTCATCTTTTCCCTGCTTCTTGAGCAGAAGACCTCTCTTCTATTCTCTCTTTTTTTAAATATATATTTTTATCTTTCTCTTTGTCTTTTTGTTGAAAGCACAATATGCAACATATATGCCGTAAAACAAAACAAAACAAAACAAATCTTACCTTTCATTCTTTTTTTCTTTCACATTTTGCTTTTTTTCACTCTTCATTTTCTTTCTTTTTTTCACTTTCATTCTTTTCTTTCTTTCTTTCATTTTTTTTTCTTTTTTTTCACTTTCATTCTTTTCTTTCTTTCAACTTTTGCTTCTTTATTTTACTCTCTCTCTCTCTTTGCTTTCTTTCTCTCTTCACTTTAATTCCTTTCTTTCTTTCTCTCAATTTCTTTCTTTTTTTCACTTTCATTCTTTTCTTTCTTTCAGCTTTCATTTTTCTTTTTTTCAGTTTCATTCTTCGCTTCGCTTCCTTTCTTTCTTTCTTTACTTTCACTCATAACTTTCTGTCATCTTTCGGTTCCTTCCATTCTTTGTACTATTTAGATTTTTCAAACTGTTGTTTTTATTTTATTTTCCCCTGTAGGATTGAACCTGTAACCGCCAGATGATTGTCACTTAGAAATGTATTAACTCAATGTGCGTTTGTTAATGTCGAAAAAGTGCAAATGAATGGCTTGCAAGATCAGCGATTAAATAGTTAACTAACCACATATTCGAGCTGTTGATTGGCTGGCTTTAATCCTCATGCCCACACAGAGTCTTTAAGTTTAAGTGGTGGATTCCAGAACACCTTATATGCCAAAATAATAGTAGGAAGTGTGTGGTGTAATGGTTAAATTCAATGGACTCGTCGCTTTGAGTTCAAATCCTGGACATGCTAATTGCATTTCATTTAGCGCTAATACCCTTGGGAAAGGTATGAATCCTACTCTCCCTCCAGCTATGGGTAAATAGTAGGGCAGACTGGGCTCTTTAACCTTGGTTAGGCAACCGGCCTAGGAGAAGGAAAACTCTGAATTCAAACCTGTTGAACTCCACTTAAGAAATTGACCTTGTGTCACATCCTGCTCATGCGGAGGGGTTGGTAAATATATATATGCCAAAATAATTCAACAGTAAATAATCATATAATTCATTATGATAGAAAAATGTTTATAATATTATAATAACCATATAATTCATGATGAGAAGAAAGATGTTTATACATGATTATGGTATTTATGGAATGCAGGAATATTCCATTAATGTATTTGGGTGATTCCATTCCTTGGGTCCTGATTGTTTACTTGGTTTCTATGATGTTATGATGCTTCATAAATATTCTGGCATTCTGCAGTAGGCTTGCAACAAGGTTTGATCCGTATTAAGTTATGGCTTCCTTGTTGCCTTGTCTTACTAATTCGATAGTAATTAGAACTCTTCTACCAGTATGATTTTTATTCTACAATAATAATCATATAATTCATGATGAGAAGAAAGATGTTTATATTATCATTTATCAGGACAAATAAGAATACATAAACATGCTCCTTGAAAGAACACAGAGAGAAAGATTCTAATTTGAATTGCTTATTGAAGCAATTGACCTTTTTACTTAAGGTGTTAAAAGTAATTCTAAATAAAGTTTTTTCTAAGTACATATGACAGGACACTTTTGAAACATAGCAATATATATTTCCTGTAACACTTATCTTTAAGATACAAATTAGAAAAAAATGACCACAAAAAACAAAATAGCTGACATTGAAGTTGCAGATTTATAACCTAAAGCAAACATCAAAATAATAAAGTCTATGTAATGGCCTATTGTCGGTATCAGCCGAAAGGCAAGGGAGTCTATCCTATTTTTGCTAGCGCTAGACTGGAGAGATTATTTTTACTGTTCTTTTCTGAACCTTTATCAAGGCTGTTTATTATTTAAGCAAAACGGTTTATATAAATAATAAACAGCTTTGATAAAAGTTAAAAAAAGAACAGCAAAAAGTTAACATTATATCTTTCATTGTTTGCTAAATAGAAGCATCAATATCATCATGGATGGACTGTCATCTAGTATTTAATAATAATAATAATAATAATAATCTATTCAATTATTAGTATTAAGAAGCCAATCTGAAGAAGTTGACATTATATCTTCCTCTCTTTGCTAGATAGAAGCATCAATATCATCATGGACTGTCATCTTGTATTTAATAATAATAATAATAATAATAATAATAATAATAATAATAATCTATTCAATTTCATTAGTATTAAGAAGCCAGTCTGAAGAAGTTGACATTATATCTTCCTCTCTTTGCTAGATAGAAGCATCAATATCATCATGGACTGTCATCTTGTATTTAATAATAATAATAATAATAATAATAATAATAATAATCTATTCAATTTCATTAGTATTAAGAAGCCAGTCTGAAGAAGTTGACATTATATCTTCCTCTCTTTGCTAGATAGAAGCATCAATATCATCATGGACTGTCATCTTGTATTTAATAATAATAATAATAATAATAATAATAATAATAATCTATTCAATTTCATTAGTATTAAGAAGCCAGTCTGAAGAAGTTGACATTATATCTTCCTCTCTTTGCTAGATAGAAGCATCAATATCATCATGGACTGTCATCTTGTATTTAATAATAATAATAATAATAATAATAATAATCTATTCAATTTCATTAGTATTAAGAAGCCAGTCTGAAGAAGTTGACATTATATCTTCCTCTCTTTGCTAGATAGAAGCATCAATATCATCATGGACTGTCATCTTGTATTTAATAATAATAATAATAATAATAATAATAATAATAATAATAATAATAATCTATTCAATTTCATTAGTATTAAGAAGCCAGTCATTCCCTCTGAATAACTTGATATTATATTTTCCTTTCTTTGCTAGATAGAAGCATCAATATCATCATGGACTGTCATCTAGTATCTAATGATAATAATAATAATTCCCTCTGAAGAAGCTGACATAATATCTTCCAGTCTTATACAGACAAAATTAATAGAGTTAACTATGAAATGTCAATTAGAATTCCACTCTTTGCTAAATAGAAGCATCAATATCATCATGGATGGACTGTCATCTAGTATTTAATAAGAAGAATAAAAATAATCTAGTCAATTTCACTAATATTAAGAAGCCAATAGTTCCCTCTGAAGAAGTTGACATTATATGCACCAGTGAACAGACAAAATTAGCGCTGTTTATCGTCAAAGTGGTTTCCTTTGACCAAGACTTTAATAAAGAAGAAATTGAAGAAAATTGCCAAATACATTGACTTATCAAATGCAATAAAAGAAATTTGGTCCTTTGAAGAACGGCATCAAAGCTTTCCAATTCTTAGTGGAACCAACAATGAAGTTAGTATATTTCTCAAGAATACATAATAATGGTGAATATTTGTGGAAATACCAGAGAAAACACCAAAGATTGTACCCTTTGCAATATCCAATAAAATAAGATGGCTTTTCCTAAAGGGATAAAATGACATTCCAATTTCTAGATTGCAAATGTTCATTGTATGCTTTCTTGAAATTTTACAGGGCTCATGGTAAAACCTTTGGTGGATTCATACACTAATTCTACCCAGATATTAAAAAGATGGCCAGACAGTTTGAAAAGATTGAACAAAAACTCGTCAGACAAGAATTGTCCACTGAGTTCAACAAAATATGTTTAAAAGAAAAAATGCTGCCAAAATTTACTTATTTCAATATAAAACAATTTGTATACAATTCTATGTTTTCAAGTATTCGTATTTAAAACTTACAATTTGCAATGACTTCTGTATATTTACTTGGAAGTATCTATTTAATAATAATTATATTCATTTGTTTGTACACAATTTTATTGTTTCAAGTAAATAATTATCATAATTTTAGCAAAATGATTTTTGAATGTGTGTTTTTTTTTTAATTCTTCATTTCTATTTCTTTTTTTTAATCTGATTCATTTTGCAAACTACCTTTCTTCCTGATCACAATTATCTACGAAGAACTCACGTCTTTTCTAGTATTAAATCAGAGATACTAATGAAATTGAATAAGAACACATAAAAAGATGACTTATATACCCCTTTACTCAGGTGTATATAATTGGTGAGAGAGAGTATTTGAATCGTCGGGGTGGCCTAAAGTCAGTATCAGCCAATCAACGAGGGAGTCTATCCCCTTTTCACTAGCGCTAGACCAAGGAGATTGTTTGGGCGTCTGAGGTGGAGTGCCACACCTATCATCAGCTCCTTACTTTACCGCACAGATCCCTGCGCTACTCATACGCTGAGTTGGTGAGGGCCGGTATCAAACTGGGAACCTTGTGGTTTCTAGTCGAACACTCTACCGACTGAGCTAACCCGGAAGTTAATTTTTTTGAAATAAAGCAAATTTTTCCATAAACTATATTGAATAGATTTCCTTTTTTGTTTGTGATTGGTTTATAGCAAAAATTATTTTAATCTAGGTACTGGCAAAATGAGCCTAAAATGTGTTTTTGAAAAAATGACTTTAGCCCCCCCCCCCCACACTACAGAAAATAATATACCAAAAATCAGGGAATTATCGGATTTTAATGAAATTTTCAGTGATTATTTATCAATAAATGAAATTTATAATGCATTATTTATTTTATTTCAAAACTATCTAATTTTTTCAGGTCACTTAATTTTGACCCCCCTTATGTTGGGGGCGTAACATTTTTTTTGAGTTGGTCTTATACTGTACTAATTACAATATAAATAAAGAGATAAAAGACCGAAGTTATGAATAGAAACAAAAAAAAAAAATTTACGGTGGCTTTTCTATGAGAAAATAAGTACCGAAAATTGAAAAACAAAATGTAAAAATATGATAAATAATAAATTTTTTGGAGATTTCTTTTTTTACTCATTTCGATAATTATTTATTTGTCTATTATCTTATAAAGGAAAAATTATACATTGATATTTTTTCTGCTTAAAAGGGGTGGTGGTACATTTTCAATAAGTTTTTCTCCAAAACTTATTACTTTATGTATCTAAAATTCACATTTTAAATGAATTTTATATATTAATTTTTCATAGCAAAAATACTAAATCAAAGTTTTGAAATAAAATAACTGATGCATTATAAAATTCATTAATTGATAAATCAATACTGAAAATTTCATTAAAATCGGATAATTACCTGATTTTTGGTAAATCTTTTTGCAATCATGAATGTTACATAAAAATTCTGAACAAGCCAATAAAACCACTTAAAAAGAAGCAAAAATGCGTCAACGAACAAAATTGACTAAAACAAATCGTTTTAAATATATTAAGAATAAATTGCTAATGTAATGATATTTTTCTTTTTTTAATGATGGTCATTATGTTACTACTCATCGATTTAGACAAAGTTTGACCTTAGATTTAATTATTTTTAATTCGCTTTTAAAACTTGTAGCAGTGGCTCATTTTGCCAGTACCTATTTTAATCTCACAAAGTGTTTTTTTGATGGCAATTCAAAATAGTGGCAAATTAATCAGTGTGCACCAGGCTTGAACAGAGCTCTGTCATCAAAGTGCAATACATGTGAAAATTATAGAAGAATGGGTTAAATCCTACTTAACGGACATAAATTATACTCCACCGAAAGAAAAAAGAATACTAAAAATCTAGGAATTAACCGAATTTAATGAAATTTTCAGTGTTGATATATTATTGAATATACAATATAATGCACCAGTTATTTTATTTAAAAACTTTTACATTTTTTTCAGGTCAGTTAACTTTAAACCACGTATCTTTGAGAATCTGTGTTATGCCTCAACTTTTGTCAGAGTGACATATGATGGTGGAATTTATGTCCGTTAAGTAGGATTTAACCGAAGAATGTGTTATGTGTATGAAGAAGCATTTTTTAGTAAAAAAAAACTCATATTCTTATCAGAAAGTGATATCATAAAAATATAGACAAGTGAAGAAGATAGAAACTTTAATTTTGAAAATAAGGCTGATATATATATATATATTTATATATATATATATATATATATATATATATATATATATATATATACATATTTATATAGCTTTTAAAGAAAGAAAAACTTAACAAACCATCATTTGTCTGTTATAATTTATTTCAACCAGAAACTCAAAATGAGTCAAGCCTCTTCAGACAGTCTTTACAAATAAAAATTCTGTCTGAAGAGACTAGACTCATTTTGAGTTTCTGATTGAAATAAATTTATAACAGACAGATGATAGTTTGCTAAGTTTTTCTTTCTTTGAAAGTTAAATATTGCTCTTTAAATAATTTAATTTATTAGTTATTGTACATTGAGCTCTCTTAGGGATTTATAACAATCCTTGTATGAATCTATATGTTTGCACCTACAAGAGCATACAGTATGATTGTACAGTGAATTTTGATGATCCCAAATAGAATCATCGCTTACTTACCAGTCATTTGGATTATATTACATATATGTATATTAATGTTAAGTGTTAATCTTTGTAAAAAACTTACATATATCATCCCTGTGTGGTCACTAGGTGCTGTGTAGAGGACCTGTCAAGAGCAATGAATGATAGGGATGGATGACAAGACAAGGGAATCCATGCTAACAATACAACTTATTGATGATACTTTTATACATATTTATACATATTTATACATATATATACATATATATATATATAATATATATATATATATATATATATATATATATATACTAATAATATTTTTATTAGAGGAAACATAAAGGGTCTACCATGGTTTCAATCAAATTGAAATGATTTCATCAGGACCCTACGCTACATTTAACTAAGTTGATGTAATTCCTTTATCAAATTAAAGATATTTTTCGGATAATAACGGTTGAACGCTATATTATTTTTCTCTCAATTTAAATAATGTAGCATTCAACCATTATTTTCTGAAAAATATCTTTAATTTAACTAAGGAATTACATTGACATAGTTAAACATAGGGTAGGGTCCTGATGAAATCATTTGAATTTGATTGAAACCATGGTAGGCCCTTTATTTTTCCTCTAATAATGATATTATTAGTATCATTACTGCTCTATATTTTTAATATATTGAGCACTTTTGGATTATTTAATGATTCCACTGCAATGGATAATTTAAAGCAACAATTGGATACTATATATATATATACATATATATATATATATATATATATATATATATATTTTATAAAGAAGAAGGTCCGCAAAATGGATTATGTTTTTAGAAAATTTCTTATTATTTTTATCTTACATTTGCGACACGTGTTTCAGATCTTCTGATATCTTCTTCAGGCTTTGATCAATCATAGCTATGATTGATCAAAGCCTGAAGAAGATATCAGAAGATCTGAAACACGTGTCGCAAATGTAAGATAAAAATAATAAGAAATTTTCTAAAAACATAATCCATTTTGCGGACCTTCTTTTTTATAAAACATTTAATTTTCTCCTGTTGGAACCAGAACAACATTTTATATATATATATATATATATATATATATATATATATTATATATATATATATGGGAGTAAAATGAGGAAATTAATCTGACAGTATGTTGAGAAATGTAGACAAACACGGAATGTTACAATAGATGTAAATTTATTATTGATCATAGTTGTCAATATTCAAACATTTTGGTTTATACAGAAACCTTCCTCCTTTACTCGTTTCATATTGTCCTGAAGAAGGTTTCTATATAAACCAAAATGTTTGAATATTGACACCACAACCAATAATAAATTTCCATCCAATTGGACACATAGCCTAGTGGATAAAGGAGTTAGGTTAAGACAGTTCAAAGTTACAGTTATCTCTAGACTGCAGGTTCAATCCTGGTCAGGGGCAGCAGTAACATAGAATAATAATTAACTCAGCTTAACACCTGTACCCCAGCTATGGTTAGAGGAATGAAAACAGGATACCCCCGTGGACTGAATAAAGTGTTAGGTTCAAAGTTCCGTTATGGCTCCTGATAACGGCAAGAAGGTTCCCGACTTTGAAAAGAAGGTTCCCGAGTCCAAGTCCAAGGTTCCTGAGTCCGACAAGAAATATCTGAAGAAGGCCGGAGGGCACATCAGCAGAAACGTTGTACAGATGACAATGAAGATGAGGACAATAGTCTGAATAATACAAATAATACTAATTATCAAGCCTCATCTCAAAAATCAGAGATATAGTAAATTTCCATCCATTGTAACATCCTGTGTTTGTCTACATTTCTCCACACACACACACACATATATATATATATATGTTAAGTGTTAATTTTTGAAAATGATGTTGAAATATTTCTCTCTATTATAAACCTAATATAAATATAGCTTTTCACTCATAGAATTGATACTACACTTTGTTCTAAAAACACATTGGGATGATTAAGCGAAAATATCCGATTTGCACTCTTTTGTTATTACTGCCTTGTTCGACATTGAATTTTGCAATTGCAAAAACATCACCGGGAAGATGAAAACAAAACAAGGTGATATTTGTATAAAATGCGTACACAGATCCGCGCACTATATTTTTCACTATTTTTTCTATTCTTTAACTATGAATGTTGACATGTTTTTTGTTTGTTTGTTTTGTTTTTTTTTTGTTTTTTTGAAAATACAGAAAAAGTGAAGAGGAAGACTAAGAAAAGTAAATTCAAGATGGAGGATGTAAAGAAACAAAATTTGTCAAAAAATGATAAAAAAATAAAGATAAGATAAAATGAAATAAAATAAAATAAAATTTAAAAACAAAAAGTGGCAGCAGTACGAAGGGAGACAAAATTGGAAGAGAAAATAAATTGGAAGAGAAAGAGACGCAGAACGGTAACAATGGTAACGGCGCTGAAGAACATGGCAATATGTTTCTCAGAATGAGGCTCTAAAGTCCCTGCTGTCTTGGAAAGTAGTTATTTGACTGATTGCCACTGTTTTGTTTTATTTTTATTTGTATGTTTGTTTTATTCTGTTTTTTTTTGTTTTCTTTCTTTTACGTTTTTTTTTTTTTTTTTTCCTTCCGAACAAATTGACTCAGTCACTGCTGGCCTCTTTAATTAATGACATGTTTTTGGCTACAAGATGCTTGTTAACATATTAAGACTTCAATGAGAGGCCAATTCTCTATACAATGTCGCAGGTGAAAGCCTCCAGGTAGAATTGCTTTTGATCAATACTTGGATATTACCATATTGTTAAAAATTCATTTATGATTCATGTCTCACACACACACACACACACACACACACACACACACACATGTATATATATACATATGTGTATAATAATATTATTATGATTATTATTTATATGTATATATATATATATATATATATATATATATATATATATATATATATATATATATATGAATAAAATATGAAAAAGGGTTACTATTTTTTTTATATACTGACAATGAATTTTGCAAACAATATGAATCAAGAAATTCCCTTTGGTTGTCATGTAACACTCTCACACACATACCCCCCCACATATATATATATATATATATATATATTATGGTAATAAAATTAGAAATGAATTTAAGAAATGAATGTAAGAGCATGAATACATGCTTATACACATTTCGTTTTCACATATATATGTGTGTGCTTGTTTTAACAATTTTAAACAATATGGTATATACACATATATATATACATATATATGTATATATATATTTAATTTTATTATAAAGTAAATATGTATTACCATACTAATATATATATATATATATATATATATATATATATATATAATATATATATATATATATATATATATATATATATATAAATTAGAAAGGAATTTAAAGGAGAATTCAAATGTGACTTTTCAAACGAATCTAAAAATGAAATTCAAGACACAAATATGCACTGCCAAAAATATGATTGCATATATATATATATATATATATATATATATATATACATGGTATACTTGTTATTTGACTGCTACATATTTATATTTTTGGTTTGTGGTGTACTTATTTAATGGTGCCTTTCTCATTAAAAGTAGGGATGGGGGAGTATCTATGACGTAGTGGCTAACATGCTGATCTGCAACATTGTTGTAAGCAAGTTCAAACTCCTATGATGCTATTGCATTCACTTTTTGACTAATACTGTTGGGAAAGGTATGAACCCCCTCATTCCTGCATCTGTGGTTTAAATAGCATCACAACTGATCTTTCACTAGGATGGCTTTGGCATTAAATGATATCTCATTAAATAAAGATACCAAACCATCTCATTAAAATATTGTATATTCATTTATGTTTTGGTAAGAAATTGTTAGATAACAAGTGGCATAATGTTTACGCTACCCTAACTTATATATAAATGGTCTATCAATGATATTGAACACTCTTTACTTACAAATATAACAAAATTAATTATATATATATATATATATATATATATATATATATATATATATATATATATTATATTATAGGCAAGAAATTATATTATAGACAAGAAAATATCAATAAAGAAAATATTCCAAAATTCTTGGGGTTTTAAATGACACATCTCCAAGCCAGATTGCTGCCTAAATATTGCTTATACACACACACATACACACAGACACACACACACACACACATGTATATATATATATATATATATATGTATACACATAAACATGTTTATATCCCTACCTATATATATGCCTGTGTGTGTATATATATATTTTTTCTTTTTTCATATATATATATATATGTATATATGCACACACACACACACACACACACACACACACACACATATATATATATATATATATAATATATATATATATATCCACCCTATATGAATATATGTATGTGTGTGCATTAGTGTATGTGTGTGTGTGTTTGTATACACCTGCTTGCACCTATCAGAATGCATGGAAATTTAATTTGTTCACAAGCATTCAATAATGGAAGTGGGGGAATAGCTGTCTCTTTTCATTTACCAGAAAAATGGAAAGGAATGAAATAAAAAAAAGCGAAATAAAACTTGCTCAAGGTCAAGAACTCAATATTTTCCATTTTCCTATTACAGTCTTTTAGAACATCTGTGTCACTGCGAGTCCATAGAATTCTTTTTCAAGAGCCACCTTTATATGAGACTTTATTCATATATACAGACTTAATGTACAAGGTGTCAAAAAAGTGCTCCTACCATTTAGAGCAGTCGTTCTCAAACTTTATACAGTCTGGGTGCAATTACAGTACTACAGATACTTGATAGTGCACTGTATACAAAATAGGACTAATATGTTATTAAGTTAACTCAGTGGTTCTCAAACTTTATACAGTCTGGGCACACTTAGTACTACAGATACTTGATAGCGCACTGTATACAAAATAGGACTAGTGGTTCTCAAACTTTATACAGTCTGGGCACACTTACAGTACTACAGATACTTGATAGCGCACTGTATACAAAATAGGACTTATATGTTATTAAGTTAACTCAGTGGTTCTCAAACTTTATACAGTCTGGGCGCACTTACAGTACTCAGATACTTGATAGCACACTGTATACAAAATAGGACTAATATGTTCTTAAGTTAACTGTTAAATATATAAAAAATAACACATTTAACAAAAGCAAACTTAACCTCTATGAAGTTTATTCATTCCTGTGTTAATGAGAAACATGAGCTTGATGAGACCTTATGATTTCTTCAATGTTTGGTCTTATGTTTGAGAGACAAACTCTCATTTCCTCATCAATGCATTGAAGAGTTCCTCTCTTTTTACACCTAATTGTTGCGAGGGTTGAAAATCCCTGTTCACATGAATATGAGGTGGAAAATTGCAATAAAATAATTTTTTATTTTAAAACCTGTGTTTTTATTTAGTTGCAAGAAACTATCATAATAATGTTGCAACGAAACAAGCAGAGTGTTCGTAAAGAAAAGGTATAATATAGTAACTTAGTATACATTTGCTTTTCATATCTGTATAGATTTTTCAGGAATACTACAGAGTGCACCTGAAAAAGCTCTGGGGCGCACCAGTGTGACCGGGCACACTGTTTGAGAAACACTGGTTTAGAGTATTAATAAATTCACCATGTAAGGGCTATTGTATGGCTGCACCACTTGGGCTCTAATGGAATGCATAGGCAAAATTCAACTTATTCATTGAATGAACCTCACTCATATTTATATATGGCTGAAAGTACGAATAAGAAAGGCATGAACTGCTATCGACAGATTATCGAACCGATGGAAATTCTAGATATATACATATACCTAATGGAGGCACAAAGAAAGGCACATGTGGTACCAAGAAACCATGTTTAATTTTCTGCTGAATCTAATTTCTGCTTTTGTTCATTTACCACTAATGCTAAAGTAAAAGGCATGAACCTACCTCTCCCTGAATTCTCTCTCTGAATGCACAAAGTTGGTGGAGATCAGTATCGAATTCGGAATCTTGTAATTCCTAAGGCGGATGTTTGACTTACTGAGCTAAATTGCCCCCCACCCCCACCCCCCAGTGGAATACTTGTCCAAATATTTTATTTTCAGCTTAAGCTAATTTCATTAACTTAGTGCTAATTCCTTTTGATGGAAGGCATGAGTTCATTTTCCCTGAATTCTTGATATTTACCTAATGGAGCCACAAAGAAAGGCACATAGAAAGTAGTACTGAGAAACCATGTTTAATTTTCTGCTGAATCTAATTTTTGTTTGTGTTTATTTAGCAGTAATGCCAAAGTAAAAGGCATAAACCTGTTAGTCCCTGAATTTTCTCTAAATATCTATACATTTATAAAGGGCAGTTGTGTGAATCTCTCTCTATATATATACACATTAAATATCACCAGGGCATGGTTTTTGAGCAAAAATAATACACATTTGATTTATATTCGTGAATTAAAAAATAAAATTTAAATGATAACAGCATGGATTTTTTTCATTTAATATTTTAGATAGTAGACATTAATATTTCTTTTCAGAGTAGCTGGATGGATGCAAGGTCTATTTTTTTACATAGGGATTTAAATTGAGCATCTCACGGGATTCAACTCATGATTAAGTAGTCATGGATCTGCTGGACTAACTTAAAAAATCCTCCTCTACCCAGGCGATGCTGGGTAGCCACTGCTAGTACTAAATAAAGGTGTAATATAGTGTAAAATATAATCAGCAGATTAAAGTTAAATATCAGGTGAGACTGTGTTCATTTAGCACTAAAGTAAAAGACAGGAACCTCCCTCTCTGTGAATTTTCCGTCTGAATGCACAAAGTTGGTGGTGGCCAGTGTTGGATTGTCTTCCCTTGGATCTGGAAGAGTTATCTTCCCTCTCGTTTCTTATTCTCACCACCAGGCATTTTTCTGTATTTAAGCAGGAAGCGCCAGATTCAAGATCTCTCTTTTCTCCTTCTTCTTGGACCGGACAACATGGGTTAGACATTTGTGTCTACACCTCATCCTCGTGGGGGCCTCTATCCCCACGTACGGACTAAGTCAGTAAGTGACTTTAACCTTATGGACTATCCATAAGTATCTATATCTTTTATATGTATATGTAGGTAACTATTGTTTATGTTCTTATTGTACCTTGTGCCTTACACATATTTCTTATATATGTTATAAATGTCTCCATGTGCTTTTATTAAAATCCATTATTTTATGTTCAACACCCGTGTCGGAGTTGTTTGTTTCAACCAGTTATAATATATATATATATATATTTACCAACCCCTCCACACAAGCAGGATGCAGCACAAGGTCAATTTCATAAGCGGAGTTCAGCAGGTTTGAATTCAGAGTTTTCATTCTCCTAGACCGGTTGCCTAATCAAGGTTAAAGAGCCCAGTCTGCCCTACTATTTACCCATAGCTGGAGGGAAGTAGGATTCATACCTTTCCCAAGGATATTAGTGCTAAATGAAATGCAATTACCACGTCCAGGATTTGAACTCGGGACAAGTCAATTTCCCATGACTTTAGCCATTACACCACGCGCTTGTGATATATATATAACCTTGAACCTTACACTGGTATCGAACCCGGAATCTTGCAATTCCTAGGCGGATGTTTGACTTACTGAGCTAAATCGCCCCCCAGTGGAATACTTGTCCAAATGTATGAAGAAAAGTTCCGTATCAATCATTTTCAGCCATCTAATCTGACTAAGTTCTTACGATGAGATGAAATAACTCTCAAGTGCTAAATGACTTTGTTCTGTGAAAACACTATGGTTTTAATGACTGTCGTTAGTGTTCACTTAATGAAGAGTTACGATAGGCAGTGTTCGGTTTTGGCTTAATCACATGCTAAACAAGATTTATTGTAGTGAAGTTTCATCTTGTCATTTCATTTCTAACTTCTGTGATCCCTCGGGTAATATTCTAGCGCAAAAACCAACTTCCGTGTGTCTGTGTACAGCATTAACAAAGACAGAAATTATATAGGCTCGTGTATGTGTGTGCGCGTGTGAGTGTGTGTGTGTGCATTTGCGTGTTGCTTAATGGTGTAATGGTTGGCAAGCCAACCTTGTTAAAATTTCTGCTGAAGTTAATTTCATTACCTTAGTGCTGATGCCTTTTGATGGAAGGCATGAGTTCATTTCTCCCTGAATTATACATAAATACTAAATGGAGACACAAGGTAATCTGATGGTAAAGTTAATTTCATTACCTTAGTCCTGATGCATTTGATGGAAGGCATGAGTTCAATTCTCCCTGAATTATACATAAATACTAAATTGAGGCACATGGTAATCAGATGGTAAAGTTAATTTCATTACCTTTGTCCTGATGCCTTTTGATGGAAGGCATGAGTTCATTTCTCCCTGAATTATACATAAATACTAAATTGAGGCACATGGTAATCAGATGGTAAAGTTAATTTCATTACCTTTGCCCTGATGCCTTTTTGATGGAAGGCATGAGATCACTACTCCTGAATTATATATATACATACATACATATATATATATATATATATATATATATATATGTGTGTGTGTGTGTGTGTGTGTGTGTGTATCTATATGTGAGTATATAAAATTTAAAAAAAAACACAAAATGGATTATATTTTTATTTTTCATTTCCATTTTTCCTGATATAGAATCAACTAAGTTCAAATTTTAGTCAATGTTCTTTGTGTTCATTTAGCATTAATGCCAAGGTAAAAGGCATGAACCTACTTATCCCTCAATTCTCTCTATATATTCTAAATAGAGGTGTAAGGTAGTATAAAATAGAGTCAATAGATTTTCAAATTTTATCTGACACTCTTTGAGTTCATTTAGCACTAATGCCAAAGTAAAAGGCATGAACCTGCTTCTCCCTGCATTCTCACAATATATACTAAATAGATGTGCTAGGTAGTGTAAAATACAATCAATAGATTAAGTTCGAATTTTAGAAAGGGCCGGCTTAGCTCAGTCGGTAGAGTGTTCGGCTAGGAATCACAAGGTTCCTGGTTTGATACCGACCCTCGCCAATCAGCTTATGAGTAGCACAGGGATCTGTGTGGTAAAGTAAGGAGCTGATGGTAGGTGTGGTGCTCCACCTCAGACGCTAAAATAATCTTGGTCTAACGCTAGTGAAAAGGGATAGACTCCCTTGCTGTTTGGCTGATACCGACATTAGGCCGCCTCGACGACTTTACTTACTCATTTATCCCTAATGCCAAGGTAAAAGGCATGAACCTCATTCTCCTAACACTTTCTCTCTCTATATATATGAAATAGAGGTGAGTGGTAGTGTTAAATAAATCAACAGATTAAGATTAAATATCAGCTGATGCTGTTTGTGTTCATTTAACACTAATGACAAGGTAAAAGGCATGAACCTACTGCACCCTGCATTCTCTTTATATGTACTAAATAGAGATGTAAGGTTATATAAAATATAATCAGCTGACTTTTCAGATTTCAGCTTATGCTATTTGTGTTCATTTAGCTCTATTGACATGGGAAAAGGCATGAACTGACTTCACCCTACATTCTATATATTTATTAACTAGAGGTGCATGGTAGTGTAATGGTTATCAGTAAGAACAATGGAATCAGTAAATTTCTTCTAAGGCTGCTTATTTTCACTTAACCTTTGAGAAAGACATGAATCCAATTTATCAAAATTATATATGTCAAATCATCCAGAAAAAAATAAAATTATCACACACCCCTTTCAATTTTTCTGAAATTTTTTCCAGGGTGGATTATGTTAACATTAGAAGATCTCCAAAACTTGAACTTCCAATTCCAAAAATTGGCGGAGTTATGTTGATTTTTAGCTCTCCAAATTTGGTGGGGTTGGCAAAAAATGGTGACCTTTTGTAACCTATTTTTGTCTGTAAAATGAGTTCTCAAGCTTCCCTACTACTAAAATTGGTTTATAAAAGCATTTTTGCCATACATCCAAAAGTTTTAAAGTCAACCAATTTTAAGTTATTGATGATTTCTGACTTTTTCCTAGCAAGATGAATATCCTGATGTGGCACCGCATCTATGACAAAAAATGTTTTCTATTATTATTTCTAGCCTAAGTAAGGGTTTAAGTAGAGTGTTGCATGTCATGGACAGCTCATCCACCTAATGACCATTTTGGTAAGATGCAAATAGAAAAAATTGTTGTATATTGTACAAATGAAAATAGGAATTTCCGGTTAAATTAAACAAAGAAAAGCGAACAAAGAAGTTAAAAAACGGAAGCGAGGCTTTCCGGTCAAAGAAGCAGGTAGAAGATAAAGAAATATATAACAAATGCCCATTATCAGATCAAAAGATAAAGATGCGTAGGAGTACCTATCAATATAAAAGGCCTGAGGGTTCGAGCCGACAGGTCAGTCAGACAGCGGACGGCGAACAGAGCACAACGTGAACAACCGTCGACACGGTCCATGCTGCCAGCGGGCAGTGAGGTTCATCCACCCCCTTTACCTCACCATCCCAGCAGTAGTAGTCATTGTCAACGCTCACTGCCCACCACGTACAGCCGAGAAGTGAAATAAAGTCAAAACTCCTACTATACCCATGTGTTGTAGATTTCATTAAGCGACTACTACATATATCATCTAGGGTTAGTGACGCTACCCGCTACGTATGCAGATACACGAAATAGCGCCGTGAATTTAAGGCCGCTATATAACATATAGCCATTTGATGCCATTATATAAAAAATCACTATCTATAAAAAAAGTTTTAAAGTCAACCAATTTTAAGTTATTGATGATTTCTGACTTTTTCCTAGCAAGATGAATATCCTGATGTGGCACCGCATCTATGACAAAAAATGTTTTCTATTATTATTTCTAGCCTAAGTAAGGGTCTAAGTAGAGTGTTGGATGTCCTGGACAGCTCATCCACCCAATGACCATTTTGGTAAAATGCAAATAGAAAAAAATCACTATCTATAAAATGCTGACTTGGAATCCTAAAGAATGCTGAAAATGTCAAAAAAACTACAACTGCTTTTTTTTTTTTTTTTTTTTTCAAATGTTTATTACGGATAAAAGCAATCAACCAAACTGATGATCTAAGAAAATATTAGATTTTTTTATATCCTTTTCTCGGAAATAATTGTCTAAAAAGTGAAATACTTAATAGTTGCTGCCAGATGAAGACAGTGAATTCAATGCAAATTGTCTCAAGAGACTTGTTCTCCAGAAAATTGATGTTGAATTTGGTAAAAGTATATTGATTACAGTTGCATCGGTTCTATGTGTCTGGCATTGGTGCCAATCTGCTAAGGTATATGCAAAATTAAATTATTTGCTTTGGGAATACAGGTATTGGAAAATGAAAGAGTCCACGTCATAAAGATAAAAATAATGTTCCTTAAAAACCATGATTCATTGTCTTGCGCTAGACACAAATTACACATCTAAATATTATGCTAATAGTTGAGGTACCCATCTATGCTGGGTCAAGACTTGGATTGTAGTTGGTTATTGTAAAAACCTTTCTTGTAAATTAATAATGTACAGTGAATTGTTATAAATGGTAATTTTTATTATAGAATAAAACTCCATATAAGAGACAAGAGATTTAGGAATCAGTAGCTGCCATGCAAATTCTCATGCAAACTAGATTGAGTACTAGTTGAAGTACCTATCTATGTAGGATCAAGACTTTGGATTGTAGCTGGTTATTTTAAAACCAGGGCTGGCTTAGCTAAGTCGGTAGAGTCAGCCAAGGAACCACAAGTTTCCAGGTTCGATACTGGACCTCGCAAACTCAGCGTATGAGTAGCACAGAGATTTTATGATAGGTGTGGCACTCCACCTCATATGCAAAATCCACATAAGAAAAAAGAGATTTAGCAATCAGAGTAGCTACCGTGCAAATTCTCATGTGAACTAGATTATTGAATACTAATTGAAGTACCTATGTTATCTGTGATAACTTAAACCTTACATCATTTTATCTACTTATTCAGCTGAATTAGACTATCTTGTACTATTTCTATCCAACATGTGGTTAAATCCTACTTAACAGACATAAATTCCACCACCATATGTCACCCTGCCGAAAGAAAAAAATACTAAAAATCAAGGAATTAACCGAATTTAATGAAATTTTCAGTGTTAATATATTAACAAATAAAAGATATAATGCACCAATTATTTTATTTAAAAACGTTTACATTTTTACAGGTCAATTAACTTTGAACCACGTATGTTTGTGAATCTGTGTTACGCCTCAAAGATACATGGTTCAAAGTTAACTGACCTGAAAAAATGTAAGAGTTTTCAAATAAAATAACTACTCCATTATATATTATATTCATTAATATATCAACACTGTAAATTTTGGACCATATGACCTTTAGGCACCCCTTTTGCGATCTTGATTCATAGGAACATGTTTTTCATTTACACCGTCAAAATCCAGTTGTTTGTTAGGGGTTAGGGTTAGGGGTTAGGGTTAGGGGTTGGTTTTATAATTAAAAAAAAAAACCCTCTAAAATTCGTCTGTTAACAAACAACCGTATTTTAATGGTGCAAATGAAAAACATGCCCCTATGAATCGAGAGTGCCTAAAGGTCATATGGTCCAAAATTTCATTAAATTCAGTTAATTCTTTGATTTTTAGTATTTTTTTTTTTTTTTGGCGGGGCGACATATAACGGTGGAATTTATGTCCGTTAAGTAGGATTTAACCCAACATGCACATTGGAATTATACAAGATACCCTAGCCTCAGTTGGAGGAGCGGACGAAAGGATACAAGGTTTATGGCTGTAAATTAGCACTATTAAATTGTCCTGCAGGATAATGGTGTAGTTAATATAAGTGTTGATTAAAGTGTATCTAGTTACCTGAGGTTAATCGTTGAGTTAGGCAATAAATAAAAATTCATATACTCTGCTTCAGTGGAAGAGTCAAGTCTCAAGGGCAAATCAATTAGGAAGAATTAACTGATACAAAATATCCTCTTAGCACAGACAGTTGAATCCCTACAAGGTTACTCACTACAACAGACACCTAAAGAAGACAAAGGTTACAACATCTGAAATGTGGTAGGCCATCATAACAACCAAGATGGGGATACCAGTCAGAGTACAACGGTGAATAATAACTATCATGGGTTAGCTCAGTTGGTAGAGCGTTTGGCTAGAAACGTCAAGGTTCCTAGTTCAATACCGGCCCTTGCCAACTCAGCCTATGAGTAGCACAGGGATCTGTGTGGTAAAGTAAGGAGCTGATGGTAGGTGTGGTTCTCCACCTCAGATGCAAAAACAATCTCCTTGGTCTAGCGCTAGTGAAAAGGGGATAGACTCCCTCGCTGATTGGCTGATACAAACTTTAAGCCACCCCAATGACTTTACTTTATCACAGCCTGAATTTGTAGTATTTCTCTGAATTTTTTAGATGAGGCTTGATAATTTGGATTATTTGGATTAATCAGACTATTGTCCTCATCTTTTAAAACATTTCGGATTGGTGTGCCCTCTGGCCTTCTTCAAGATGCCAGAGAGCACATCAATCAAAACATTGTACAGATAAAAATACAGATGAGGACAATCGTCTGAACAATCCAAATGATACTTGAATTTGTAGCTTAAAAATTGAATTCAATTTTGTATTATTTGTCTGAATTTTTGAGATGAGGCTTGATAATTAGTTTCACCATGTTCCCAGTTGGACTTAATCACAATGGATATAAGAGTTAAGTTAATACAGTTCTAAGTGACAATCATCTGTAGGTTGCAGGTTCAATCCTGACTATGATGAATATTACATAGAATACTTAACATAACTTAACACTTGTACCTAATCATAATTAACGGAATGAAAACAATCTACCGCAGTGAATAAAATAAAGGGTTTGGTTCAAAGTTCCGTGAAGGTTCCCAATTACAAATGAAGGCTCTCAAATTTGACAAGAAGGTTCCTGAGTTCGGCAAGAATCACTTGAAAAGGGGCCAGAGGGTTTATCAGCCAAAACATTATGTATATAGCAATAAACAGGAGAGTTATGAGGATATGCCATATTGACAAAAAAAGGGGGAGGTAGATGCAAAAAATAGAGCAGCCTGGCGCCTCAATGTTAAGCAAGGCATGGACAGGAGTGAGGCAGAGAGGAGAGTAGCCTCGACAGAAAAGAGAGCCAGAAAGAGAGAGAAAAGCCAGCAGCCCCACAAAGCATCACAGTTTGTGTGCATTCAGTGCACCAAAGACTGTCACTCAAGAATTGACCTGAAGAGTCACTTGCGCAGATGCAGATGAAAAATTTTATCTATTTATTTTTATTTATTTTATTTTTTTTGGGGGGGACACTACGCCATCATCCTTAGTGGACAGAAAGGTCCAATAAATAATAATAATAGCAATAAAGATGAGGACAACAGTCTGAAAAATCTGGATGATATGAAGTTTGTAGACTTAAAAACATTCACCCTGTCAGCAGCGTTTAAAATATGCCAACTGTATATCTGATAGAGGGGTAGGACCCCCCCCCAAGAAAAAAGGGGTGTCATGGGTACCACACTAAACTGCATCTGATGATGAGGCTCCACTTCTGGAGATGTGGGAAGTGTGGAATATCTCTACATTACCAATTGAGGCACATGGTGTGATGGTTAAAGGAAATAAACTCAGCAACACAATCATTGACGAGGCTCAGTCGAGTGTCAGACTAGGAACCACAAGGTTCCGATTTCGATACCAACCCTCGCCAACTAAGCGTATGATTAGCACAGGGATCTGTGTGGTAAAGTGAGGAGCTGATGGTAGGTGTGGGGCACACTCCGACTCAGTTGCTAAAAAACAATCTCGTTGGTCTAGCGCTAGTGAAAAGGGGGTAGACTCCCTCACTGATACTGAATACTGATACCGATATTCATAAGTAAAGAGTGTTCAATACCATTAATAGAGC
>CM042151.1:57477747-57480247 GCA_023376005.1 Doryteuthis pealeii | reverse complement strand
CTTTTTTCTTCTTTTGCTTTCTCAACAAAACTAAACAAAAACCAACCTTCCAGATTATTTTTCTTTTTCTTTTTCCTTTTAATTTTCATTCATTGTTCTTTCATTATCACCTTTTCCTTCTTTTATTTTAACATGGAAAACTTTCTTTCATTTAAATCTTTCCTATTTAACTTGCTCCCAATTTCTCTTATTATTATTCATCTAACTTTCTTCCATTTCATATTCACTTTTTTTCAACTAATTTCATTCCTTAAATCATTCTTTTTCAATCATTAACACAAATATTTACTATCTGAATGTTTATTCTCCCTATTTCTTTCATTTTCTAATTTCTTCACAATCAGAATTCTTTCCTTCTTTTATCCTCTTTCTCTTATTAGAATTCCTTTCTATCTTCTTGCTATTCTTTCTTTATTTGAAAAATATTAAATTTCTTCTCCCTTTATTTTTCCAACACATTTTCCTTTCTTTTCAAATTTCTTCACAATCAAAATTCCTTCCTTCATTCATCCTCTTTATCTTCTAATTCCTTTTTCTTCACAATTAAAATTCCTTCCTTCTTTCATCATCTTTCTCTTATTATAATTACCTTCTACATTCCTTAATTTTTATATTTTTCCTTCATTAAAAATAAAAATCTTTCATTTCCTTCCCCTTTCTTTTTACTTCATCAGCAATTTCCTTCCTTCCTTCCTTCCTTTCTTTCTTTCTTTTTTCCTTCATTATCTAGTCTTCATTCTTCATTCTTCATTCTTCCTTTTCTTTCCCCAATGAAGCCAAACAAAAGAACAGTCTTCCAGGCTGTACCACACCACCCAACCCCAACCCCAACCCGGCAACCAACACCTCCCCCTTCTCCCTCTGCCAGCAACTTGAGAGGATTCTTCGCCCTCACAACCGCCCACCCCCTGTTACCATTCTGCTGCCTCACAGTTAATTACACAAATTCAAAAGGTAAATCACCCTTGCCCCAGTCTTACCCCCAACATCAACCTCAGACCTATCACACCCTCTAGAGTTTCTTCCCTTCTCACTCAGTATTCTTTGGTTGTTCATCATTGCCAGTATATGTTAGCACTCATCAGTAGCTGGGGTCCACCAATATTTACTCAACATAGGTTAATTATTGACTGCTTTCCTTTCCGTGTACATCTGTGCACTTGAGCAAACATATATGTGTACGTTTATACTCACACGCAAACACACGGACCTCACACTGTATGCGTTCAGTGGCATATACATTCATTAGCAGATCCTTCAAGCTGGTATGCGTATATACGCATTCCTATGAATTTATACAAGGTGTGATCGAAAAAATGTCAAGACAGAAGGTTACAATTGAAATTTAAGATTTAACTTAAGATTAATCTTGAGATAACCACTTGGACAAAAAACAAAATAGGCTTACAGTGAAGTAATCGCAAAGTTCTGGGTTCAATAATGGTCCTTGGTAACTAGCACAGTTTAGGTAATTTGATTTGTTCCACAAATTAAAGAGATGATAGTAAGTGTGGTGCTCCTCCTCAGTAAGACAATCTCCCTGGTCTAGACCTAGTGAAAAGTGGATAGACTCCCTTACTATTCAGCTGATACCAACAATAGTCCAATCTGTCCGCCTTACTACTTATTTCACAAATAATACTACATATTCAAAAAAAGATATACAATTAATATATATAAAGATATACTGGAATGTGTATGGATGTATTCATATATTTATATATACATACAGCCTCATTTATTTACATATACAATTGCATCTGTGAAGAAAAAATGGAAGTGAATCCGACAGTATGTAATATGCATATATTCGCATGCCACTCACTCATCAAGTGAGATATTGTTAAGCAAACCCTCTGATATTATATATATATATATTTATTTATTTTAACAATGGAAAGGAGTAACCTACTCGAGTTTCATCGATTGATTCTTCAGGGTTACATTTGTATTTGTTTTTTCTCTGTCTTAACCCCTGGATACTGTGCGCTTCCAACGATCGTACTCATACCCACTGTAAGCTACTACTCATATATTAACAAATATATATACATATATATATAAAAGAAAAAATGGGTATGAAATCCGACAGTAATAAAGTATAAAGTTGTGATAAAACAACTAAATTAATTCAAAGATTGACTTACAAACAATCGACACTAAAGCATTACAGTTTTAATAAAACCACCATGAGGCTTAACATAGTTAATATGCTGGCTGTTTGTAGGTCAATCTTTGACAATTTGTTTGTTTTTTTCAAAAAATTTATATATATAATATATATTATATATATTATATATATATATATATATATATATAATATATATATATATGATAATAATTTGCTGACAATTGTAGATCTTCAATTAATATTCCTAATGTTGGTTGGTTGGGTGGTTTATTTTATTTATTCTGTTTTTGCAATTATCTATTTTAATCCAATTATATACACCCACAAAAATGTAACTTCACAATCATTTTAAACAAGTGAACACTTTAT
>CM042151.1:57460247-57472747 GCA_023376005.1 Doryteuthis pealeii | reverse complement strand
GAAAGTGAGAGAGGGAGAAAGAAAGAAAGAGAGAAGAAAACACACTCACTGACACACACACACACACACAGTAAGATAGACAGAGATAAAGAAAGACCGAGAGTTGTATATAATATATATATATTTACCAACCCCCCCGCACGAGTAGGATGTGACACAAGATCAATTTCTTAAGCAGAGTTCAGCAGGTTTGAATTCAGGGTTTTTCTTCTCCTAGACCGGTTGCCTAACCAAGTTTAAAGAGCCCAGTCTGCTCTACTATTTATCCATAGCTGGATTCATACCTTTCCCAAGGATATTAGTGCTAAGTGAAATGCAATTACTACGTCCAGGATTGAACTCGGGGCGATGAGTCCATTTCCCATGACTTTAACATACACACCTATGTATATATGTATATAAAATATATGTTTATATCAATACATAATTCTTGTTTTATATCCTAGTATTTTGGTTTAGCTCAGTCGGTAGAGCATTCGTCTAGGAATCACAAGGTTCCTCGTTTGATACCGGCCCTCGCCAACTCAGTGTATGAGTAGCTCAGGGATCTGTGTGGCAAAGTGAGGAGCTGATGTTAGGTGTGGTGCTCTACCTCAGACGCTAAAATAATCTCCTTGGTCTAGCGCTAGTGAAAAGTGGATACACTCCCTGGGATCTGTGAGGTAAAGAGAGGAGCTGATGTTAGGTGTGGTGCTCCACCTCAGACGCTAAAATAATCTCTATGGTCTAGCGCTAGTGAA
The DNA here is from genome assembly GCA_023376005.1 of Doryteuthis pealeii. Taxonomy (NCBI): domain Eukaryota; kingdom Metazoa; phylum Mollusca; class Cephalopoda; order Myopsida; family Loliginidae; genus Doryteuthis; species Doryteuthis pealeii. Next base: position 57,472,007 of record CM042151.1, on the reverse strand, counting down.
AAGTGGATACACTACCTCACTGTCTGGTTGATACCAACATTAGGCCGCCCCCGACGACTTACTTTATTTCGGTTTGGTTTATTTGTTTAACAGCGTATCAACCCCTTATGGTCATCCTGTTGGCGGGGCTTAGAATATACTGACTGTATCCCCTGCAGAAAGGGTAAGACTTGCTCATCTAAAAAAAAGATGTATCCTTGATATGATACTGAACTGCATCTGATAGTAAAGCTCCTGTTTTAAAGATCTGGTTAGTATGAATTCACTCCCTTATTGTCATAATCACTGGTTCACTCTGACCTGTTAGGGCCCTATCTATAGTGGACTGAGTGATAATGGCAGAATTGTGTAGAAACAACTCAAAATTCTATGTTTATAAATATATATATATATATATATATATTATATGTATATATATATATAAAATAAAAAAGGTATAAAAATACTATTCCATGGAATATAAAAGTATTTAAACATTAAACTTTGAATTGTGAGTTATTTTTACACATGCTGATAAGTTTTGAGATCATTTGAAGAAGAATTAATCAAGTTATTAGAGCAGACACCAAAATGTCAAGCACCAAGAAACCAAAATGGTCAGCACCAAACAGTAGATACCAAAATGTCAAGCACCAAATTATAGAAAACAAAATGTCAAACACCAAACAGTGGACACCAAAATGTCTAACACTAAACAGTGAACACTAAAATGTCAAAAAACAGGAAACCAAAATGCTCAGCACCAAACAGTGGACACCAAAATGTCAAGCACCAAACTGTGGACACCAAAATGTCAAGCACTAAATGATGGACACCAAAATGTCTAAAAACAGGAAACCAAAATGCTCAGCACCAAACAGTGGACACCAAAATGTCAAGCACCAAACTGTGGACACCAAAATGTCAAGTACTAAATGGTGGACACCAAAATGTCAAAAAACAGGAAACCAAAATGCCCAGCACCAAACAGTGGACACCAAAATGTCAAGCACCAAACTGTGGACACCAAAATGTCAAGCACTAAATGGTGGAAACCAAAATGTCTAAAAACAGGAAACCAAAATGCTCAGCACCAAACTGTGGACACCAAAATGTCAAGCACCAAACTGTGGGCACCAAAATGTCAAGCACTAAATGGTGGACACCAAAATATCAAAAAACAGGAAACCAAAATGCTCAACACCAAACAGTGGACACCAAAATGCCAAACACCAAATAGTTGATACCAAAATATCAAGCACTAAACAGTGGATAGAAAAATGTCAAGAACCAAACAGTGGACACGAAAATGTTCAGCACCAAACAGTAGAAACCAAAATTCTCAGGAGAGGGGAACAGCTAAATGGTACCACTACTGTTCTTCTAAAAGGATTTGATTTGGGATTAAATAATCTACAAAGGTTGGTATGCCATTAACTAAAGAAATCACATCAAACCATATATCACAAAAGCTTTAAATATATATCTCCCTCATTCTCTCTTTCTTCATATCCCTCTCTCTCTCTCTCTCTCTCTCTCCTTCTCTCTCTTTCCTCCTATCTTTCCCTCTTTTTTCTCTCATTTTCTCTTTATTCCCTTTCCTTCTCTCTTTCCCAATCTCTATCTTCCTCCCTCTCTATACATTTCCTTATCTCCCCCTCTCTATCTCCCCCTTCTTTCTCTATCTCTCTTTATCTTTTCCCCTCCTTATTTCTATTTTTACCCTCCTTCTACCTTACCCTTTCTTTTCACTATCTTTCCCTCCTCTGTCCCCCTCCTTCTCTCTTTCCTCATCTCTCTCTATATTTCTCCCCCTCTCTCTCTTTCTCTCTCTATATATATTTCTCTATCTCCCCCTCTCTCTTCCCCTCTCTCTCCCCCTTTTCTATTTTTCCCCTCCCTATCTTTATTTTCACCCTCCCTCTCTCTATATTTAATTAACCCCTTCCTTGCCAAATTTACACCTTCTATACATTTTCTCTCTTATTTCCCTCTTCTTTCTCTCTTACCACCTCTCCTTTTTGTTTCTCCTTTCTTCCTTTACTTTCTCTTTCTCTCTTTTCTTATCTTTTCTATCAACTCATCTTTTCGTCTTTCTCTTCTCGATTCTTTCATTCCTTCCTAATAATTCATCTGTGCGCACCGAAAGGACAATTACACCCAGTGGAATAATTTCCACTTCCTTCTCCTTTCGTCTCCTCCGCCCCCACTTCTTACCACCACCCGCCGTTCCTTTCTTACGGCTTTTCATTCCTTCCCCTTGGTCCACCAATAGACTGCCTTTCATTCTACACTGTGGAATTAGTTTCTCGCAAACAATAAAGCCGAACAATATTGACAGCAAGAAATAAAAATGGCAGCAATTTTCTTGCGATCGGTCGACTTGCGAAGAAGACAAACCTAAACGGTGAAGGGTTGGGCAGAACAATAATGCTGTGAAATGCTCGGAGACCGGAGAGCGCTGAAACTCAAAACTTGTCTTGCTTTCTTTTCCTGAGCCTTTCCGTCTGTCTTTTAGATGGCGCCAAATGCAGTGATGAGTGGCATTAGCAATGCTTTGGAGGTCTAATATTCCAGTGATATAGACACTGACACTAAAGCACATAAATGCGTTGAAGGTACACATAAGTACACAGGTCAAAGCTGTGTGTATGTGTGTGTATATACAATTTAAAGGTGGCTATATTTATAGACATTATATAAGATTACCGGGGGTTCTTTGGAATAAACAAGGTTACCAGTCAGGCTAAAAGTGAGTTTTAGGATTATCATTAATTCTGAGATGGTAATTTTACTCTGTCAGATAAAGATAGTTCAATGACAAAAGAAAGCTATAAATATATATACATATATATATATATATATATATATGTAAGTTGAAAATGGAAGCGAATCCGACAGTATGTTGAAATGAAAAATAAAGGAAAGAAAATGCTGAATGGATAAAATAGATTTTATTTTTATTTTGTTTTACTGACACGTGTTTCGGCCAGGAGTTTATCCATGTACATATGTACATTATCTAAAAAAAAAAAATTTTTTTAGAGTTTTCTATTGTTGTTCTTTTATTTTGTATTTAAAATGATAATAGATAGATTACATATGTACATGGATAAACTATTGGCCAAAACACGTGTCAGTAAAACAAAATAAAATCTATTTTATCCGTTCAGCATTTTCTTTCCTTTATTTTTCATTTCAACATATATATAAATATATATATATATATATATATAGGTGTGTGTGTGTGTGTGTGTATTTATTTATTATCGACCCTTAAATGTATTGTACACTATAATGAATAAATACACACACACACACACACACACACACACACACACACACATATATGTATGTGTGTGTATGTGTGTGTGTGTATATATTAATTCATTATAGTGTACAATACACTTAAGGTGAAATTGTTACCATTGGTTTCAAAGCAGCATGTTAGCCATTTTTATCATGACAATGCAACTATTAAGACTTAACAAGTGTGTTTTCTTGATGAAAAGTGGCTAATATGCTGCTTTGAAACCAATGGTAACAATCCCACCTTAAATGTATTGTACACTACAATGAATAAATAAATACAACTTTTACACCCATAATCGAGCACTTTATTTTCAATTCTCCAATGCTAGAAAAAAAAACTACATACACACACACCACACACACACACACACACATACACATATATATATATATATATATATATATATATATTTCTCTGAATTTTTTAGATGAGGCTTGATGATTAGTATTATCTGCATTATTCGGACTATTGTCCTTATCTTCATTGTTATCTGTACAATGTTTTGGCCAATGTGCCCTCCTGCCTTCTTCAGAAATACCAGAGGACACATTGGCCAAAACGTTGTACTGATAACAATGAAGATGAGGGCAATAGTCTGAGTAATGCAGATAACACTTATATATATATATATATATATATATATATATATATATATATATATGTACATTTACATATGCATATACATATAGGCATTCCATCGTAGGAGCAAAACAATCTCCCTAGTCTAGTACTAGCAAAAAAAAAAGGATAGACTCACTAGCTGTCCAGTTGATACCAACAATAGACTTTTTCGTTAACTTTACTATTGTTGTAATACTTTATGCAATTCATTTAATCTTAAATTATAAATAATTTTTGGTAAGACTATCCTTGTAATACATTATGTAATTTATTTAATGATATCATCTAATCAATTTCTTGTAATAGTTTACGTACCATATTTGATGGCATATAAGATGCACGGCATATAAGATACATGGACATATAAGACACACGGGCTTATAAGACGCACTCCCATTTCAGCAGGTCAGATTAAGGAAAAAAAGTTTTTAGTGTATTTAAGCATATATTGTTGAAAATAGTCTAGCTGTGCATCACACAAGCAGAAACATAGCTGTATAAAAGCAATTTGGCAGTACAAGCAAGTAATAAGAATATTAATAATATAAATAATAAAATAATCATAGAGAAGATTAGCCTAGGCCTATGGGAGGTCTCAAACTTCACCTATGATATATAAGATGCAGGGCAATTTTTTAGCCAAAATAATGGATAAAAAGTGCATCAAATACGGTAATTCATCTAATCATATTTTGTCAGTTTATGTAATTTATTTAATATCTTATAATTAACTTCTTGTAATACTATTCCTGTAATACTTTATATAACTTGTTTAATCATATCTTATGATTGATTCCTTGTAATACTTTATGTAATTTATTCAATCATATCTTATAATTAATTTCTAATATAATTTACTTTATACTCCAATCCATTACTTTTAAATCTTTCTTTTAAATTCTTGTGGTGTAATGGTTAAGGAACTAGATTAGCAAACATTTGATAGTGAGTACGATTCTCAATGGGTGCTCATACATCTGGCCTTGTGCCATATTTAAGCTAAGTTTAGTAAATAACTATATCTATTCAATATTCCCTTTATTATATATTGTAACTTATTTCTGTATATTCCAATCCTTCAAACAATTTCTGTAATACATTTTTCCTTTAAAATATAAGCCCAAAATGGTGATAATTTGGTCAAAAATAAATGTGACCCCTGGGAAAGTCAATTTTGTGGGTAGTGACAAGAAAAGCAACAACACTGCTTTCTCCATTCCCAGCCTTAAGTTCAAAGTGGCTAACAAGTAAGAAAAAAGCTTTTAAACTTCTGCAAAGTATTAACTACAGTTTATTTTCAAAGAATATTTCTTATATCAATTTTATTCAACTAATAGCTCAGTCAGTAGAGCATTCATCTAGGAATCACAAGGTTCTGATTTCAATCCCAGTCCCCTCCAACTCAGCTAATGAGTAACACAGCTTGGGTAATCTAATCTGTTCAGTAAAAAATCTGGAACTGAGGGTTGGTGTGGCGCTCCACCTCAGATAATAAAGCAATCTCTCTGGTCTAGTGCTAGCAAAAAGGGTATAAACCCCTTAGCTGTTTAACTGATACTGACAATAGTCCACTCCACAGATTTTACTACTACTAGCTCAGTCGGTAGAGCCTTGGACTAGGAACCTTGAGGTTCCAGGTTCGATAGTGGCCCTCGCCAACTCAGTGGATGTGTAGCACAGAAATCTGTGCAATAAAGTGAAAAGTTGATGGTAGGTGTGGCATGCCACCTTAGACACCAAAACAATCTCTTAGGTCTAGCGCTATTGAAAAGGGGATAGATTCCCTCGCTGTCTGGCTGATTCCGACTTTAGACCACCCCGTTAATTTTACTTTACTTACTATTGCAGAAATGTTTTTTGTATTGATATATTGAATTATATACTCTCAGGAGGAACATTATTGTAATACTTTCTTATAATTCATGTAATCACATCTTGTAATACTTGTAATACTTTAAATTCCAATTCATTACACTTTTCTTGTAATACCATTCATGCAATATTCACTTAATAATATCTTATAATTAATTTTATCCACAAAACCTTTCTTGTAATACTTGTGATTCTTTATATTGTTGTTATACTTTCTTGTAATACTTTTCTGTAATTCATATAATCACATCTTGTAATACTGTAATTCTTTATATTCCAATTTGCCCCACTTTTTTCCTTGTGATATTTTCTTGCTTTTCATTTTATCTTATCTCGAATTCATTTAATCACATCTCATAATTTCTTGTGATATTTTGTAATTCTTTATATTCCAATTCATCCCACTTTGAAAATAAAACCAAAACAAAAAAAAAGAGAAAATTACTTTTCATCTTCCACGAGTTCTTTAACTTCTTCGGTATATTTTGCTTCTTGGAAATTCTCAAAGATATTTCTTTAATTTGTCGTCTTGTTTAATCTCTCTCTCAGTGTGTGCGTCTACCCCTCTTTTTCTTTTTTCTTTTTTTTTTCTTTTTTTTTTTTTGATGTTGTTGTTGTTGTTGTTATAGTTGTCCCTGCCGGGATGGGGGGGGGGGCATGCATACATTAAAAGTCAAAGAAAATTAGGCCTGAAATTGCAATTTATGCCGGGAATTAGCTTGAAGATAACACCTGTATGTAATTGAACAATTTGTCATGGCAATGTAACAAACAGACAAACAAACAAAAAAAAAGAAAAAAGAAAAAAAAAAAAAAAAAAAAGAATCTGATTTCTCTTTCTTCAATTACAACCTTTACCCTAAGAGAACAAAGATAATATACACGCTACCGAGTAGGAGAAAATCAATATTGTGTTCTTTGGAAACTGAATGATCCTTAAACGAAACCTTTGCTCTCATATTCTATCAGTTTCCTCTCAGGAACTAATATATATATATATATGTTATCAAGTGCTATAAATAAGATTGCCTGAACTTGTGGAAATTTCAGGTTGGGTTTCTTTCTTTAATGGCATATCAATGTTTGTGGAATATTTAATGCTGAAATCAATCCTGTAGAAAACAAGGAAAGTTTTTAAAAAAGGCAGCGGAGAGGCCTATTGTTGGTATCAGCTGGGAATTGAGGGAGTCTATCCTATTTTTGCTAAATCATATTGGCTGAACTTGTGGAAATTTCAGGTTGGGTTTCTTAGTTTAATGGCATATCAGTGTTTGTGGGATATTTAATGCTGAAATCAATCCTGTAGAAAAAAAAGGAAAGTAAAAAAGTCAACGGAGTGGCCTATTGTCGGTATCAGCTGGGAATTGAGGGAGCCTATCCCATTTTTGCTGAATTAGATTGATTGAACCTGAAGAAATATCAGGTTATTTTAGTTGGGTCTCTTTGTTTAATGGCATATCAACGTTTGTGGACTATTTAATGCCATAATCATCCCTATAGAAAAAAAGTAAAGTCAGCGGAGTTGCCTATTGTCAGTATCAGCTGGGAATTGAGGGAGTCTATCCCATTTTTGCTGAACCTGTGGAAATTTCAGAATGGCATATCAGTGTTCGTGGGATGCCTATTGTCAGTATCCTATCCCATTTTTGCTGAATTAGATTGGCTGAACCTGTGGAAATTTCAGGCTAGCTTGGTTGGTTTTCTTTATTTAATGGCATATCGTTCGTGGGATATTTAATCCTCCTTGTAGAAAAAAAAGTAAAGTAAAAAAAAGTTGGCAGAGTTGCTATTGTTATTTTCAACTGGACATTGAGGAAGTCTATCCCATTTTTGCTACTGCTAGATTAGGGATATTTTTTTTTTCTAAGATGGAGCGCCACAACTACCATCAGCACCTCACTTTACCACAAGATCATATTACTCAATCTGAGCCACTCATGCACTAAGTTGGCAGGGACCAGTATTGAACCAGGAACTTTGCGATTCATAGGCGGGTGCTCTATCGACTGAGCTAAACCAGTCCCAAAGAACAGTAGTGGAACTATTAACCCATAGCTGGGGAGATGAGGGGCTCCCAAGGGTATTTCCCTAAAAGTGAATGCAATAATATGAATTTGAACTCACTTAATACGATATTGCAATTTTCCTTCTCTTAGACTGATTGCTTAACCAAGGCTAAAGAGCCCAGTCTGCCCTACTATTTGCCCATAGCTGGAGGGATGATAATTGAATGCATAATTTTCCCAAGGGTATTAGGCTATGTGATAATGCAATCAGCCTCTTCCACACACACTAGCACACACAAGCACACACACACACACACACACACACACACACATATATATATATATATATATATATATATATATATATATATATATATATATATATGTAAGGTAATCCAAATGACTGGTTGTAAGGATAATTCTATTTGGGATCTTCAAAATCTCACTGTATAACCATACTGAATGCTCTTGTAGGTGCAAACATATACTCATACAAGGATTTTTATGAATCCCTAAAGAGAGCTCAATGTATAATAATCAATAAATTAGATTATATACAGAGCAATATTTAACTTTCAAAAGAAAGAAAAACTTAACAAACTGTCATTCCGTTATATTTTTTACTTTTTTACTTTTTGCTTTTCTTTAACTTTTTTTTTTTTACTTTGTTTTTTCTTTTTAGTTTCTGGTTGAAATAAATTATGAATTATATAAATAAATTATAAATCATTTTTTTTAGTTTCTAGTTGAAATGGATTATAACGGGATGACAGTTTGTTAAGTTATTCTTTCTTTGAAAGACATATATATATATATATATATATGTATATATAGATAGATAGATAGATAGATAGATAGATATTTATGATAGATATATATATATTTATATATGACTCACACGTGCATACAATGCATGCATAGGTTCAATAATCAATAAACATGCTGGGATTTTTATGTGTTATTTCTGAAAAACATAAAAATCCACTTATACACGTGCCCACAGAAGCACACGCACACTTATATTTGTATTTACCTACACGTCAATGTGCTCACCTGCCCGCGTATCCTTATATACTCAGCTGGCCTTTCGGTAACAAAAGGCACCTCCTCCTCCTCTTCTTCCTCTGTTTTGCACTAAACCATGGCCATTAATTTCACTCACAATGCCCCTTCTAACATTTCAAAATTCAAATTCCTATAATGAACGTGACAAATTTAATTTAAAAAAAAAATACTCCTTGAATATAAGTGAAAAGAGAAAAAGAAAAAAAGGTTTAACAAAATATCTAAAATTAAATGAAAATTCTGAAGAACTATATTATAACAATAATAGTTCTTGTGGAATATTGTTCCCCATTACAAACAAAATTCTTTCCTCCTCTTATTAATACATATATATATATATATATATATATATATATATATATATATATATATATATATATATATATATATATATGTATGGTTGTAGAAAAAAGTTTTTCTCTCTACCATGGTTTTAGTGCTCAAGGTACACCTTCCTCAGAAACTTGGAAATAATTAAAATTAATGCTCTATATTTTACGAAATATATTGAGCCCTTTTGGATTAACTACTAATGCTACTACAATGAAAACATGGTAGCAAACTTTAATATATATATATATATATATATATATATATATATATATATTGGAGATTATGTGCTTAATTGAAGTCATACCTAATTTGAAAATTAATTAGTTGATAATTAATGAATTAGGCAAATATATCTGTTCAAATGTAAGGTGTAAACGTATGTAGGCCTAGAGATTGACTTTTCCTTGATTTGTTTACGCCTTACATTTGAACAGATATATTCGCCTAATTCATTAATTATTAACTAATTAATTTTCAAATTAGGTATGACTTCAATTAAGCATATAAACTCCCAAAAATTGTCGGCTATCGCCATCTCAAACAAACTGTTTGTGTACTCTCTCATATATATACATATATATATGTATATATATATACATACATATATATATATATATATATATATATATATATATATATATATGGACCTGCAAAAGCATGCATACAGTAAGGATTAAACCAGTATTATCATAGTGATGCTAGGGTTCTGTAATCTGGAATTCATTTAATTCATTGAAATCATCTCTAATGATAAATGCAAATGTCAGTGTGTGTCACATTTTTAAAAAACTCTACTCCAAGATGCTGTAGCACAACGTATCATATTGTGTGCCGAATCCAGATCCACAGTCCTAAAATTTTGGATTCCAAATTTTAATTATTGCAATTCTTTTTGCAATAACAATATTCATAACTTGGAAATGAATTTGAGAATAATCAAAGTTAATTGCGAAATCCAGTGAAAATGCCCCATGAAATAGAAATAATAGTTTGTACAAAAAATAAGTGTTGTATACCCTTTTCATTAATTCTTACTTTCTTCTGACGTCTTTTCTATCTTAGGTTCTTCTTGTAGCGTCTCTGACATCTTACGTCTTCTTCTAACATCTCTTCTAGCGTCTTGGTGGTCGGTCGCAGTTAACTCATTTCTTCTTCTATATCAGTCTTGTTACCAAGACATTCATTAATCACAAGACCATCTTATTTTTCTTAAACTTTTATTTCCTTAACTAAACATTTCATATAACTAAATATCTGACTAACATAGCGCGCGTATGCATAGTGAGTTACAGTTAAGGCAGGACATCTTCACTGCCTGACATCCAACTGAAAACTGAGGACCCAACCAGGTCCCACGTGACTTCACATATTTCGCGGGCTTTCTGAACTATTCCATGGAAAGTCCCGCCCGTGATATGAAAAGGGCCATCCCTTTATAAATACAGGGGATTGACAATAATCTTATGCAACCGCATAGATTATGTAACATAAGGATCTAAATACCAATGTATATGTTTCTAGTACCACGTAACCCAGTACTATTTGACAAACAATCTGTTCACTGACTTAGATGAATATGGCTGAAAACATTAAAGGCTCCATGAATGAGTGTTTATTTAGAAATTAATGGAACAGTTATAGAAAACAGTTTTATCGGAAAAAGTACTGAAGAACTAACATAAAACAATTTCTTTAAAAGGAATTTTTATGAGATATATGACTATTAATCAAGTGTTTTTCATGTTATGTCTTTTTCAGGCAATCATGTTTTGAAAATCAGAACTTACTAAAAATAATCTAAAAAAATAAAAAGAAAAAAGAAAAAAAAAACAAAAAGAAAAACACTTTTAGTTACAAATTAGCACAGTTAAGTAGATTACTTATTTACTAAAATGTTTCAAGGTGTGAAATTTCTGATTAGTGTTTGATTGTCTTTAAATTAATGAAGTGTCATTGTTTGGCCAAAGACCCAATCAAGATCCCTCCACAGGAGCAGTTTAATTTCCTGCCCAATATGGTGGCTTTTAAGCTAGTTTTTTTAATATTTCTACTTTCATGGTTTTTATTATAATACATCTATTCTTTGCATGTAAAGTTGCAATTCAACAATGGTTTGTAATTTAGTAGATGAGGTGTGCAAATGGATTATTAAACAGTACGGGAAGAGAGAGAATAATGTAATGTTGCAGCCAGTGGACTGTGTGAATGCAGGGAGTAAACAGTTTGAACATTTGAGGGGTTAATATGATTATTACTGATATCTTATTATTGATATGTTTGTATAATCAATAAAATATGTTTTGTGCATTACCTTTGCAGCCCTTGGTATATATATATATATATATATATATATATATATATATATATATATATATATATATATATATATATACACTACATAGAATTATGGAATCTTGCATTATTCTCACACATCAAATCATCCCCCAAAGACAAGGCTTTTTTAATATATTTCCATACTTAGTGACACTTGTACTCAAAAATCATAAAATCCCTTTCACCTAACCATTTTAGACATACACTTCCTAATTTAAATTTCAATTATTTCAATAC
>CM042151.1:57440247-57455247 GCA_023376005.1 Doryteuthis pealeii | reverse complement strand
ATGACAGAGAATCGACAGACAGCAGTGACTCCAAGACAATAGAAGATAAGTATATACATTTACCAATCCCTCTGTACAAGCAGGATGTGACACAAGGTCAATCTTAAGTGGAGTTCAACAGGTTGGAATTCAGAGTTTTCCTTCTCCTAGACCAGTTGCCTAACCAAGGTTAAAGAGCCCAGTCTGCCCTACTATTTATTCATAGCTGTAGGCAGAGTAGAATTCATAACTTTCCCAAGGGTATTAGCATTAAGTGAAATGCAATTACCACATCCAGGATTTGAACTCGGAGCAACGAGTCCATTTTCCATGACTTTAAACCATTACACCAAGCGCTTCCATAGAAGATGAGTATACGACCATGGGTATACTCTACAAAATCCTACTGTACTCTACTAAACTACTCTATACATAAGATATGATGCAAGATGAGTATGGTATACGACAGATAGCGACTCTGAGATAATAGAAGATGAGTATACGACCTTGGGTATACTCTACAAAATACTACTGTTCTCTACTATACTGCACTATTCATAAGATATGATGCAAGATATGATATATGACAGATAACGACTCCAAGATGATAGAGGATGAGTATACAACCTTGGGTATACTCTACAAAATACTACTGTACTCTACTCTACTACACTATACATAAGATATGATGCAAGATGAGTATGATATATGACAGATAGCGACTCTGAGATTATAGAAGTTGAGTATACGACCTTGGGTATACTCTACAAAATACTACTGTTCTCTACTATACTGCACTATTCATAAGATATGATGCAAGATGAGTATGGTATACGACAGACAACGACTCAAAGATGATAGAAGATGACTATATAATCTTGGGTATACTCTACAAAATACTACTGTACTCTACTACACTATTCATAAGATATGATGCAACATGAGTATGGTATATGACAGATAGTGACTCTGAGATTATAGAAGATGAGTATACAACCTTGGGTATACTCTACAAAATTCTACTGTTCTCTACTATAATGCACTATACATAAGATATGATGCAAGATGAGTATGGTATACAACAAATATGTAGATGTAGGTATTACACTTGTACATACTTTTTAGGTGGACTAAATAGAATTAATATATTCAATGGGGAGTGGTTATTCTATACAAGCACCAATTGTTCAATTACTTTTGAGTCATCTTACAAGGCAAAATGATAAAGAAAGAAATGAAAGGGGGGGGCCTAAAATATTTTGCAGAATTAATAAAGATAATAAATGGACGTTACACTCAACAGAGCGTATAGTTCGAGCAACAATGAATACATTTTAGATGAACAAAGAGATATAACAGCTTTTAAAGATTTGGTTCAGCGGTTAATTTATGAAATGTCAAGTAATTCCTAATCCTAAAACTACAGAAAAAGTTATTAAATCCAATTTTGTGACGAGGCTTTGAAAAATTATTCTAGCAAATATCTCACAAAGCCGTTCCCCCCAACTTTCTGTTGTAAGGGCGAAGAGAATTTACCAAATATAATTCATGATGAGCGCACAGTTCAAACATCTTACAAAATGTTTTGAAAAAAAAGAAATCAACTTCTATAACTCTGGGGGAATAAAAAAATTATCCACTTTTTTTAATATATTTACTTGAAGCTTACTGAAGTGTTTTATAGTGTATGAATTAAATTATGTGTAAGCATTGGCCTGTAACCGTCTGTGTGACTAACACGTATTTTATATAAATCAATATGTTTATGAAGTATCTTGTCGAAAGTTAATAAAATATAATACGGTTTCATTTTTCAGAATTAATAAGAACAAAATTGTTTTCCATGACACTGACATTTACATGGGTCACATAACATCAAGTATACTTGGGTGATTAATTTGGTTGGCAAGGTAGTCTCTCAGATCCAGTTCTACTGAATAGCGAGTTCAATCCTTGCTAGAGGCCCCTTTAATTGTGAAGAAGAAGAAGCAAGAAGAAGAAGAAGAAGAAGAAGAAGACAATTTTTACACATTACACAATATAATCAATGTCACATAAAATAAAACAAAAAACAAAAAACAAAAAAATGTAATGTTGATTGTTGTAGTAATGTGTGGAGGTTGATCACTAATAAGGACTGAGTCTATTTTAGTAGTGACCACCTCAGTTTTTTTTTGGGGGTGGGTGGGTTTGAGGGGAGGTTGAGGGGGGGTTTACATAGTTTGAAAGTGTATTTTAGTGATAGCTGTATCAAAGCCAGCTCATTGGCTGATTGGTTTGATTTTACGGCATGTCAATCCTTGTTGGGTTATTTCATGCTGAAGACGTTTTTGTTTTATTTTCACACATTACACAATATAAACAATGTCACATAAAACAAAAAACGTAATGCTTGTTATTGTAGTAATGGGTGGAGGATGATCACTAATTAGGACTGAGCATTTTCTAGTAATGACCACCCCAGTTGTTTTTTTTTGTTGTCTTTTTTGTGTTTTTTTTTACATAGTTTGAAAGTTGATTATAAGTTTACTTATACATATTAAACATTTCTATTTTGATAAATACCTCATTTGGTTGGTTGGTTGGTTGGTTGGTTGATTAGTGGGTTAGATTTTAAGGCATGTCAACCCTTGTTGGGTTATTTTATGCCAAATTCATTTTGTTTTATTCATTCTTGATGGGTATTCAATTTTTTTTAAAACCTCAATTTTTTAAAAACATATTTTAAACCCATCTATTTAACTCATAGATGGTACGATAATAGGTACTACCACTCTGAGTAAGGGTGGACCTGGGAGTAATGATGATGAAGGAGTGCTCCACACTCTAGAACTCCTGAATTGGAACTTCACCCCCCATGCCCAAATTTTGGCCTTGAGCCACATTTGTATTTTAAATGCAATAAATATGTATACTAAAGATGTGGTGTGGGCACCTCTTGTGGTGTAATGGTTAGCAAGCTTGACTGGCAAATCATGACTAGTGAGTTCGAGTCTCGCTTGGTGCTCAATGGATTCGGCCTTGTGTCACAACTAAGCAAATCTTAGTAAATAACTATACCAAAGATATAGTCCAACAAAGTCAATATAAAAGCAATTTTTGAAAAGTTTTTAATTTTAAAGCCTTATATCTCAACTTCAAAACTATGGGACATCTGCCAGAAGGACATGAAGACATGCCACATCAACACCACCACATGGGAGGTTGGTGCAAAAAAACCAGTGGTCTGGTACCTCCTTGTCAAACAAGACACGAAAAGGAGTGGAAAAAGAGAGGAAAGATGCTGCCATAGAAAAGAGAGCCAGAAGGAAGGAGAGACAACAGCAGCTCCAGTAAGCATCACTGTTTGTTTGCAGTCACTGTGCAGATGCAGTTTAAAAAAAAATGAAGAAAAATGGATAGTCCGCCACTGTCTCTAGCAGATGGAAGGATGCCAACACACACAGAGGATGTTTACTTTTTTAATTTTTTTATTTAGCAGTATATAAACTAATAACAAATAAGGTGCAATCTTTTTCTTTGATAGCTGAACTGGAAATATTATCAAAAAGAGGATTGTGGCCACAAGAGAAAAACCAGTGTATTTGAAAACCTGAGATATCATTTTACTGGACACTGTATATTTACTTGCTCAATAAAATAAAATCCCTTATTGAATTACGCAAATACCAGCTAGCCATTCAGCCAAGGAACTTTAATTCTTCACTTTTGTATAGAATGATGGATCAGTGTAGACATTTAGTCTGAGCATAAAGATCGCCAAGCTTAATACATACTGTTATAATTTTCTACACAGTTGGGGAGGAGGAGACTATGTTGACAAAATCAAAGTATAAAAGATTGCAATTTAAAATCTCTCTTTTCTTTCTCTTTTTTTTTTTTTTTTCGCAATTCAGATATTTGGGAGCCACAGGACATGAACAAAATTTCCACATACATTTTTATTGTTACATACCAATTGAGGTGTAAGGGTTAGCAAGCTAGTCTCACAGATCCATTACTACTGAATAGTGAATTCAATCCTCAAAGATGTAGTATTGGTAACTCTTGTTGTGTAATGGTTAGCAAGCTAGGCTGGCAAACCATGACTAGTGAGTTTGAATCTCATTTGGTGCTCAATATATTCGGCCTTGTGCCACAACTAAGCAAATGTTAGTAAATAACTATACCAAAGATATAGTCCAACTCTACTCTCTCTCTTTCTGTCATTCTCTTTTTTATCTTTTCCTTTTATTCTACTTGCTTCTTTCTCTCTGTCTCTTTCTTTCTTTTCCTCTTTCTTTTGCTCTCATTTTTCTATTTTTCTTCTCTTTATTATTCTCACATTTTTCTTTTTTCTTTCATTCTCTTTTTTCACTTTATTTTTCTCTTTTTCTTTCACACACACACACACTCTCTCTCTCTTCTCTCTTTCTCTCTCTCTCTCTCTCTCTCTCTCTCTCTCTCTCTCATTTTTCTATTTCTTTTCTTCTCCTCTATTTCATTTTTACCCTTTTTTTTCTCCTTCTTATTTCTCTTTTCTGTCACTCTTTCTTTCTCTTTTCTGTCACCCTTTGTTTTCTTTTCTTTTTCTCTTTCTCTTTCTCTTCTCTTTCTCTCTCTCTCTCTCTCTCTCTCTCTCTCTCTTCTCTCTCTCTCTCTCTCTCTCTCTTTTTCTGTCACCCTTTTTCTTTCTTTTTCTCTTTCTCTCTCTCTTCTCTCTCTCTCCCTCTCTCTCTTTTCTATCACTCTTTCTTTCTCTTTTTCTGTCACCCTTTTTTCTTTTTCTTTTTCTTTTTCTCTTTCTCTTTTTACACACTCTCTTTTTCTCTTTCTTTTTTTATATAACTCTCTATTTCTCTCATTCTTTCACACTCATTTTATCTTTCTCCTTTCTTCTTTCGATCTTATTCTATGTTTGTCTGTTTGTCTGTCTATTTGTTTGTCTATTTGTTTGTTTGTTTCTTTCTTTTTTATATCTCCACTTAATTTTCCTTGAATGCTTAATATGTAAAACAAAGAAAAATAATAAGGCAGCAGTAGAAGACCTAATGGCAGCAGGAGCACAACCGATATAAAGCAAGTTGGTAATTAAACAAAACAATCACTTTTTTTTATCAGGGGATGGGGTCGTTGTAAAGACTTTATTCTAGAACTTAATTTTCAACCCCCAACCCTGAAAATTAAGATCTAGGGTGACTTTTCAGGGCAAATTCTTTTAGCCCCTTCCCTTGTAAAATTTCCCCCTGTATGCCTATGGCAGTAAATAAACTAATAACAGAGAAGATGCAAAACATTCTTTCATTAATAGCTGAACATTCAGGCTTCATAGAATATTCCTTAAACAAACTAAATTAAATTATTTAAAGTTAAATTATTTAGAATTGAATTATTCAAAATTGAATTATTTAAACTAAGGGTATAATTTTTCCAAGCCATGCAGAATAACCCAATGTCGAGGAAAGATTTTTGGAATTCATTGAAAAAAAGAATAGAATTAATACTTATTTTCCAAGCTAATACTAATAAACTAATAATAACTTTTATAATAATAATTTTTTTATATGCTTTATAATAATATTTATTATAATATTAATAATATTATATTATACTATTAATAATTGGGCCGGTTTAGCTCAGTCGGTAGAGTGTTCGGCTAGGAGTCACAAGGTTCTTGGTTCGATACCGGCCCTGCCAACTCAGTATGAGTAGCACAGGGATCTGTGCGGTAAAGTGAGGAGCTGGTGGTAGATGTGGCGCTCCCCTCAGATGCTAAAATAATCTCCTTGGTCTAGCACTAGTGAAAAGGGAATAGACTCCCTCGCTGTTGGCTGATACCAACATTAGGCTGACCCGATGACTGACTAATACTATTAATATTATAATATTATAATATAATATTATATAATATAATAATAATATAATATCATAATATAATATCATATCATTATATTATAATATGATAATATCATAATAATATAATATAATATAATATAATAATATTATACTATTAATATTATATCATATTATAATAATATTATATTTAATAATATTATTTATAATAATAATTTTTAATAACTAATTAATACTTATTTTCTTCAATCTTTTATGAGTGCCTTAATTCTTACAGGCATGGATTTCACTAATTTAAGGCAATATTTTTTATCAAAGTGATAAAAATTATAGAAGAAAAAAAAAACATTAATTAAAATAATTTAATCAAGTTTATTTAAGAAATTTTTATGAGATCAAAATGTTCAGCTATTAAATAAAAATGTTTTGAATCTAAATAACTTCCATTTTATTTTATAAATGATACATAATATTTTTTTGTTGTGGAAACTACGTTGGCTTGGTCACATCAGGAGGATCGACAAAGGCCACATCCCCAAAGACCTACTGTATGGTGAGTTAGTAGAGGACACCCAACCGGTAGGGAGATCACGCCTGTGCTTTAAAGATGTATGTAAGAGAAATATGAAGACATGCCACATTAACACCAACACATGGAAGGCTTGTGCAGAAGTCTATGTGACCTGGTGCCTCCTCGTCAAACAAGGAATGAGAAAGAGGTAAAAAAGAGAGGAAAGAAGCCACCACAGAAAAGAGAGTGAAAAGGAAGGAGAGACAACAGCAACTCCAGCAAGCATCACTGTTTGTTTGCAGTCACTGCAGCAGAGACTGCCATTCAAAAATTGGTCTGTTCAACCACTCACACAGTTGCAGATAAAAAATTTTTTTTTTTTAAAGTAGACACTACGCCATCACCTTTAGTAGACGGATGGATGCCAACAATATATATATATTGACATCATTTTCTGTAGATGAGATATTGCTACTTAGGTATGTGAATTCATTTACTAATGTCAGAGTCTTGCCAACCAGTGTGAATATTGTATATTAATATTAATTTCAATATTGATATTAATATTAATGTTTATATTACTATTAATACTAATCAGAAGGAACTGTTTGGAGAACAATATATTGACATCACTTTCTGTAGATAAGATATTGCTACCTAGGTATGTGAACTAGCTTGCCATCCAGTGTGAAGATAGTATATTGATATTAATGTATATATTAATATTTCATAGACACACACACACATTCACTCAGCATAAACAGGGAAGCCGTTACGGTGTTTTAAAATTTTAAAGACGCTGGCGTTTGTCAACAATTTTAAATAGGTTCTTTCTTCCTCACATTTGAAGATCGACAAAAAGAAGCCTAACACACCAAAAATAGACTTTTATTTTCAGTAATAATTTATTTTTCCTTAAACCAACGAAAGCTCTGATGGAGGTCTATCAATACATACTTAAACACTGCAGTATAGGCTAAATAAATATTATTCATTTATAAACTTGTGTTTTTTCAACTTTTTTACAATATTACATATTAATATTAATACTAATCAGAAGGAATCCAGAGTGAAGATAGTATATTAATATTAATATCAATATTGATATTAATATTAATGTATATATTGATATTAATATAATCAGAAGGAGCCCAGAGTGAAGATAGTATATTAATATTAATATCAATATGGATATTAATATTAATGTATATATTAATATTAATACTAATCAGAAGGAATTCAGTGTGAAGATAGTATATCAATATAATAAATATGATATTAATGTATATATTAATATTAATACTAATCAGAAGGAACCCAGAGTGAAGATAGTATATTAATATTAATATCAATATTGATATCAATATTAATGTATATATTGATATTAATACTAATCAGAAGGAACCCAGAGTGAAGATAGTATATTAATATTAATATCAATATTGATATTAATATTAATCTATATATTAATATTAATATAATCAGATGGAATCCAGAGTAAAGATAGTATATTAATATTAATATCAACATTGATATTAATGTTAATGTATATATTAATATTAATACTAATCAGAAGGAATCCAGAGTGAATATAGTATATTAATACTAATATCAACATTGATATTAATATTGATGTATATATTAATATTAACACTAATCAGAAGGAATCCAGTGTGAAGATAGTATATTGATACTAATATCAACATTGATATTAATATTAATGTATATATTAATATTAATACTAATCAGAAGGAATCCAGTGTGAAGATAGTATATTGATATTAATATCAATATTGATATTAATGTTAATGTATATATTAATATTAATACTAATCAGAAGGAATCCAGTGTGAAGATAGTATATTGTATTAATATCAATATTGATATTAATATTAATGTATATATTAATATTAATACTAATCTGAAGGAATCCAGTGTGAAGTTTTATATGATAACAATATCAATATTGATATTAATATTAATGTATATATTAATATTATACTAATAAGAAGGAATCCAGTGTGAAGATAGTATATTAATATTAATATCAATATTGATATTAATATTAATATACTATCTTTACTCTGGATTCCTTCTGATTAGTATTAATATTAATATATACATCAATATTAATATCAATGTTGATATTAGTATTAATATTAATGTATATATTAATATTAATACTAATCAGAAGGAATCCACAGTGAAGATAGTATATTAATACTAATATCAACATTGATATTAATATTAATGTATATATTAATATTAATACTAATCAGAAGGTGAAGATAGTATATGATATTAATGTAATATATTAATATTAATACTAATCAGAAGTCCAGTGTGAAGATAGTATATTGATATTAATGTATATATTTAATATTAATAGTAATCAGAAGGAAATGTTTGGAGAACAATCAATAACTTAAAGATAATATTTTCACAACAACCAATCAGAGAGATGTGAAAGTAAATAGAAATCTCTAGCAGCCTCCTTTTCAAATCTGTCATCTTCATTAATAATCTGAAATTTTCAAGTGTACTTAATAAAGCCAATAACTTCTCCAATTAGATACCTCATTTATCTTTTTAAAAACATTAAAAAAAAAAAAAAAAAAAGAAGAAAAAAGCAAAATATGTTAAGAGATAAAAATTTTCTTTTCATATTATTTGCCCCTGAGGTATTTAATGTCTGTTGCTGTTTAGCTTTTTTTTTACCAATTAATGATTCTACAAGACAGAAACAGGAACGCCGGGGTGCAAAGTACAATAAAGTTTTTTTCCTAAATGGAGAATTAATACAGAGGCATTTAAACACAAGATTTCCTGGTGAAAAAAAAAAAAGAAGAAAAAAATAAAAAACAACAACAAAAAAAAAAAAACACTTTCCACTCATTTCTTATTCTCTCCCTTTGATTTTTCCTTTTATCTCTAGTCCTGTTAAAACTCGAGTTTTGTACCCTTATTCCCTTTCCCATTTCTCCCTCCCCCATAATCTCACCTACCCCTTTCCGTTTATCTCATCTCTCCTTCTAATACTTTTGTTATTTGCACCCCCTTTATTTTTCTTTCATTCTTTTTTTTTACTATTTCCTCTCTTTTCTTCTTCAATTTAAAGCTTTTTTCCCCCCTTTTTGCACTCTCCTCACTCTTACTGTCACAATTCTTTTTCTCCTCCCCTTTCTCTCACTCTTTCCTACTCTCTTAACCCCTCTCTCTCTCTTTCACTCTCTCTCTCTCTCTCTCGCTCTCTCCTACTCTCTTAACTCCTCTCTCTCTCTCTCTCTCTCTCTCTCTCTCTCTCTCTCTCTCTCTGTTTTTCTCTCTTCTTTTCACACAATATTTTTTCTTTTTGTCATTTTAAACTCAACACTTGATTATTTTGTGTGTTTTTTTTTATCATTTCAACCAATAAACATTAATTTTTAAGAGTCACAAAAAATAATTGATTTTTTTTTTATAAAAAAAAAATCAAATTTGCCAGGGGAAATTTTTTAAGGAGAACTTAAATAACTGTTTTTGATGAACTATTAGAGTATATCAAAAGTACTAGGATGAGTCAAAAGTTTTGCAATATTTTGGTAGTATGAGGCACAATTTGGCACCTCAAGATGCTTTTGCCATGGTCATGATTACACTGGACTGTGAAATGACAAGCTCACCTCACCCTCTACCATTTCTGTTTTCTTGTTTTTTTGTTTTTCTGTTTTTATTTATCTTGCAAACACTATATAAAATGCAAACAGTTTAATCTAGAATTTGAATTCGGGTTAACGAGTCCATTCCCTACGACTCTAACCATTATGCTATGCACCTCTCTGTCTCTCTATATATATAAATGTATGTAAATTAAATGTACAAGCAAAAAAAAAAAAACGCCCTCTGGGTGACGTAAAATAAATATTGCCTGAGGGGATGGGAGTTGAAAATTTAATATCAGAGTGTTTGTATCATAAGTAAAGTAAATCATCAAATTTATTAAAGGAGTAAAAAATAAATTTATTAAAGGAGTAAAAAATTAAAAAATTTGAAATGGAAACTTTGTTCTGATAACTTTAAATATATATTAAAATAAAAAAAAACTATATATAGATAGATAATACCAGGTATGTATTTATTAAAACTTGTTAAAAAACCAATGAGGACTGTCTAACATTGCATGCTCAAATTTTGAGTGTATTTATTCTATGTTATGACGATTTTAGGTAGTGTGATGTAAGTAGTGACATAGTTTTTGTTACAGACAAAAACCGGAAGCGAATCTCCATTATTAATAGATGTAAGTTTTAAAATTTTCTTATAAGTGCATAAAGTGTCATTGTCGGTTCAAAACATCTTCAACATCTTCAGGGACAGCCTTCACATGTGACATCTGTGGTCAAGAATTTTTTTCAAACATTGAACTTCACAGTCACAGGAGGCGCTGTAACTTCAGGGGCACAAGGACTATACAGTCTTCCGAGACTGCAAAGCTAATGATATATTCACAATCACAATAAGAATAAGTGTCAATTATTCTCTTTTCCTTGGCTGGCTAATTCTCCCAAGCCGTAGCCATATCAGTGCTACTGTATGGCTGCACCACTTGGACTCTAACAAAGCGCCTAGAGAAAAAAGCTAGATGGGATTAACTCAAGGATGCTGCATACTGAAAATCTAGGAAACAGCACCCCACAAGAAAGCAACTGTATGGCCACTTGCCCTCTATCACACAAACTATCAGAGTAAGACAAACAAGACATGCTGGACACTGCTGGAGAAGAAGGACAAACTCATAAGTGACATTCTCACATGGACACAACACAAGAAAGCAACTGTATGGCCACTTGCCCTCTATCACACAAACTATCAGAGTAAGACAAACAAGACATGCTGGACACTGCTGGAGAAGAAGGGACAAACTCATAAGTGACATTCTCACATGGACACACCACAAGAAAGCAGCTATATGGCCACTTGCCCTGTATCACACAAACCATTAGAGTAAGATGAATAAAGAACCCTCAGCAGTAGCTAGCTCAGTTGCCACCCTATAGGGAGGCTTTTATCGGGTGGCCTAAAGTTGGTATCAGCCAGACAGCGAGAAAGTCTATCCCCTTTTCTCTAGTGCTAGACCAAGGAGACTGTTTTTAACATCTGAGGTGGAGTAGCACACCTATCATCATCTCCATTATTTACTGCATAGATCCCTGAGTTATCGAGCCAGGAAGCAAGTGGTTCCTAGTCAGACATTCTGCCAACTAAGCTAAATTGAAATACTTTACATACGTTGTTGGAATGTAAATGAAAATCTAGTGTAGAGAATTTTATTTTACCTCGTGAAATGACATAGACAAGCAGGCAAGCAGTGAAAGTGTATCAGGTGATTACTGGTATAATCTTATTAATTCCAATGCAGACACCATTGTTGTCTTGCAATCTCACTTTCACAACCAACTTCCTTTACGAGCCTGGAGACAGCCTATTGCTTTGAGTGAAAAAAAGGCTGTCTTAAATTCCAATTTGCATATATATAGAGAGAGATGCCTGGTTTAATGGTTAGAGTCGCAGGAAATGGACTCGTCAACCCGAGTTCAATTCCTGAAAAAGGCTGTTGGCATTTTACATGACGCTAATACCCTTGGGAAATGTATAGTGCAATTTTTCCTCCAGCTATGGGTAAATAGCAGGGCAGACTGGGCTCTTTAACCATGGCTAGGTAACCAGTCGAGGAGAAGGAAAACTCTGAATTCAAACCTGTTAAACTGCGTTTAAGATACTGACAATGTGTTGCATCCTGTTCTTGCAGAGGGGTTGGTAAATACATATATATAGAGAGAGGTGTGTGCACCTACCATGATAAAGAGCTCAGCCTTCTCTTTCTCCTACTCTTCTTCCTCATATAATACACATGTCCCTGATCGTCAGTGCTACATTTGTTTATTGTTTTTTAAAATTTTTTATGCACACACATCATCATCATCATCATCATCATCATCATGACATGCTGACAGCTTGGATTCCTATGACTCTCTCTTGCTAACTATCCCTATTGGTCATTGCTTCTGGAAAGTCCTCCTCACAACATCCAGTATACACACAGAGATGATAAATGTAAGTGTTCACTGGTCAGCCCACCCTGGTGTGCATGTGTTGGTGTCCAAAAGAGAATGTCACTTATGAGTTCGTTCTTAATTCTCTATATTAGAGTAATTTGATACAAAAAAATTGGCTGCTATAAAATTACTATGTGATAAACTTACTGGTGATGAATTTGCCAACAATAAATTCACAATATGAGGAATTTAGTATTATTTGGATTATTCAGACTATTGTCTTCATCTTCATTGTTATCTGTATAATCATTTTGGCCGATGTGCACTCTGGCCTTCCAATTCTAGTCCAATAGGACACATGACCTAGGGGATAAAGAAGTTAGGTTCTAAGTGACAGTTATCTCTGGACTGCAGGTTCAATCCTAGCCAGGGGCAACAGTAACATAGAATAATAATTAACACAGCTTAATGCCTCTACTCCATCTATGGTTAGCGGAATGAGAACAGGATACTCCTATGGACTGAATAAAGGGTTAGGTTCAAAATTCTGTGATGGTTCCCGATTATAACAAGAAGGTTCTCAATTACAACAAAAAGGTTCCTGAGTTTGAAAAGAAGGTTCCCAAGTCCAAGATGGTTCCCGAGTCCGAGAAGGTTCTTGAGTCCAACAAGAAATACCTGAAGAAGGCCGGAGGGCACATCGGCCGAAACGTTGTACAGATATCAATGAAGATGAGGACAATAGTCCGAATAATGCAGATAATACTAATCTTCAAGCCTCATCTCAAAAAATCAGGGGAACAGGGGTAACAATGGATTTACCTAGGATTTCACCAGGATTCAGGTACTGGGGACTGTTCCAAGTGCACCGTCCACAATTGATATCCCTTTCACCCTCATATTCTACAGTTGTTTTCAATTCTCTAGCAAGGTCCAGGTATTTTTCTATCTTCTTTTGTTTTCTTTCATCTTCACCTGTGATCTGTGGTGCTTTCAGCCTGACATAACAGTACTGCTACGTGTACCAACCATTTTGAGTAGTACTGGTCTAGAAGACTTGCTAAGAATGATAATAGGGATGCATGGTGAGAGACAGTAAAGGGAATCTGTGCTTTTAGCATGCCTTGAGAATGATGATGCTGAGTTAACTAACCACCAATCAGCCAATAATCTCTCATCAATTCTGGATGGTCTCAATTCTTCCTGTGATTTCCAGTTCCTTTAGTCTCTTTTCTCGACTTTTGGGGACTGTTCCAAGTGCACCAACTTTAATTGGTCACCCTCATATTCCACAGGTTTTTTTCAATTCTCTAGCAAGGTCCAGGTATTTTTCTATCTTTTTGTTTTCTTTCATCTTCACCCTTTAATCTGTGTTGCTTTCAAGTGCTGGTCTAGAGGACTTGCTAAGAACGATAATAGGGATGCATGGTGAGAGACAGTAAAGGGAATCTGTGCTTTTAGCATGCCTTGAGAATGATGATGCTGAGTTAACTAACCACCGACCCAACCAACAATCTCCTCACCAATGCTTTTTACGTTCGGCTTTGTCCTTCACTCTTCTTTCTGGAAATGATGTCATTTGCAACTAACTATTGCATACAAGAGTCACTGAGAAGGAAATCCTCTCTTTATACCATTCTTTTTTCGCATCATCATATCTCTCTTTCAATCTGTCGGCAATCATCTCTTAGATAACAATATAAAAGGAAAAGAGGATAGAAAAAAATAGATTACCTAAATTTTCTAAGGAATTTTAAGAGTTAATAGTTTTCAAATTTTTACGCCATGTAATGATAGTCGAAAAGCGGAGACCATTAAAGCAAAGAAAGTACCTTAATCATCAAAGATTAAAAGAAATAAAAAAAAAGAACCAACAAAAAAATAAAAAAATGGCTGATGTTTTGACTAAACAGATTCGGAAAATATCAGTTTGTTATTTTTTGAGAGAAAATTTTCTTTTTTTTTTTCATTATTTTTGTTTTTCGACCAATTTTTCTTTGTCTTTTTATATTTTTATATTTTCTAATATTTTTTTATTGTTTTTATTTTTATTTAAGTTGATTTAGTGTATGTGTGTGGAGTGGGTGGCGGGGAGCAATTTTGGTTTATTTTTTTAAATCATTTAAAAAAAAAAATTGGTTTAACTCTTAAGAACAGCTCAATATTTAAGACCCATAAGAAGAATAAAAGATTTGAGTCTCTAAAATTATTTTTCCTTTTTGTGTGCGTATTTTTTTTTTCTCTCAACTTATTTGCAATTCAAATGATTGGGAATAATAGAATTGAGAATCTTATCAAATTGGGTGTGTGCGTCTGTAAAAGTAATTTCACCTATAATTCTTGGCCTTATTTGGTGAATAACAAGATTTTCTGGTGGGAGGAGAGGTGAGAAAATCGAAAGATTTGGAGAGAGAGGGGGAGGAAAGTAAGAAAGTGATGAATGAGAGAAAAGATGAAGGGGAAAAAAGGAGAGAAGGCAGTGAAGAATGGTTAAAAGAAACTAGAATCTAGGAAAGAGAGGGAAATAGAGAGAAAAAGAGAGAGAGAGAGAAAAAGAGAGAGAGAGAGAAAAAGAGAGAGAGAGAGGGAGAGAGAGAGGGAGAAAGTAAGAAATTGATGAATGAGAGAAAGAAGAGAAAAAAG
>CM042151.1:57427747-57432747 GCA_023376005.1 Doryteuthis pealeii | reverse complement strand
CTGCGTCACTTGGTAGTTTTTAGAAAATAACACATAACTTCGATTTAACTTAGATCATATTTTATTCTGAAATCCCCACCAGACTACCTGTGCAGACTGAGTCGGAGCGTGCATAACACGACTTACTACCATCATGGTTTTTGGCCGATCTGACTAAAAATCTTTTTAATCTAAACTGGAAGAGGGTCTTCTCCATCGATTCTCACGGTATCCACTGGAATGATTAGGATGAGGTCAAGCCTTGTCACTCATCCTTCAAGGCCACTGGCTGCAACTTATAACAGCCATTTTGATTTCTACACTACTGTACATAAATATTAGGAATCTAATAATTATGTAACACTTTTACCCCAACCCAAATAAGAGAAAAAACTTTGACAAAGGAAGGTAAAATAGCCATTAAAAAAGAAACATCTTTGTTTTAGAGGAAAATTAATGTCTTTGGGTTTGAAGAAAACTAAATGCTGTAATGGAATATTCCACACTCTCTCTCTCACCCATGTGGTCTGATTATATATATAGTAAGCACAGCATTATGCTGGGCTGGCTTCGAGGATTAGTAGCATGCCTCACTATTCCTTATCTGTTTTAATGTATCTCTCTGCAATAAAATCCTCTATCTTAAATCTACGAATGTGTTGTCTGGTTCTTCCACTCGACCACAACCTTGTTTGATTGTATCCCTTTTAAGGACACAACACTAACATTTTATAAAAGAATGATAGGGATGTACTTTTTTATGAGCAATACTATTTCAGTTACTTTTGTTTAATGGTATATCAACCTTTGTGAGGTATTTAATGCCAAAGCCATCCTTGTAGAAAAAACAGTAGTGGTACTATTTAACCCATAGCTGGGGAAATAAGAGGATTCATACTTATCCTAAGGATATTAGTCCAAAATTGAATGTTATAGCATGACTGGAGTTGAACTCACTTACTTAAATCCAGCACGCTAACAATTTTAGGGTGGCCTAAAGTCGGTATCGGCCAAACAGTGAGGGAGTCTATCCCCTTTTCCCTAGCACTAGACCAAGGAAATTGTTTTAGTATCTGAGGTGGAGTGCTACACTTACCATCAGCTCCTCCCTTTACCACACAGATCCCTCTGCTACTCATACGCTTAGTTGGTAAGGGCTTGGTATTGAGACTGGAACCATGTGGTTCCTAGTCGGACATGCTACCGACTGATGGACTATAGTCCGACAAGAAATACCTGAAGAAGGCTGGAGGACACATCAGCCGAAACATTGTACAGATAACAATAAAGATGCGGACAATAGTCTGAATAATTCAAATAATACTAGTGGGGTTTTTTTTTGTCTGAATTTTTGAGATGAGGCTTGATATGTATTATTTTGTTTTTTCAGACTGTTGTCCTCATCTTTATTGTGATAAGCTAAAATGACAATTCTTCCAAGCTATAATTGTATCAGAGCTACTGTATGCCTACATACGGTGTTCATACTTTTCCCAAGGGTATCATTCTGAAAGTGAATATAATAGTGCAAATGGAGTTCAAACTAATGTTCTATAATGTTGCAGTCCATTATGCCACAGGGATCCCCCTGAGCAATACTGTATGTTTACTTCATATTATGTTGTTATTGAGGGTTCTATTACTTTTTTCTTTCTTTTCTTTTTCTCTTTCCTATTTACAAAGAAAAAAGAAACAAAAGAAAATAAAGTGTTGTTTTTTTTTTTAAAAAAGAAAAAAAAAGAAAAAAGTTTGACTGAATAAAAAAAATGGTCAGAGAGAAACGAAAGGTCACATGGCTGAAAGGGTTAAAATGTCAAGTCAAATATCCTAGCAGACAACCACCCGGAGGCTGTGAGTTCAATTCCTGGTTCTGGTTCCAATAGCAGTGAAAGTGTCTGATGCAAAATGGCCCCCAAGGCATTGATTGTAGAATGAGAACAGTGTACTTTTGTGATTGAATAAAGCATTAAGTTCTGAATTCCCAAATGTTTATCAAGTACGACAAAAGACACCTGAAGAAGGCCAGAGAGTATAGGGTCTGAAAGGTTGTGAGTTTACCAACCAAGAAGTCTGCAATGTAGGGAGTGAGTTCAAACTCCATTTGTACTATTATGTTCATTTTTAGGCTCATACCTTTCAGAAAGGCATGAACCCTGAATCCCACTAACATCTATGAGTTAGATGGTATCACTACTGTTCTTCTAGAAGGATGGATTTGACATTAAATAACCCATAAATAGATAAATCAAACCAATTCTATTTAATAGAAATCATTTGTTTGGACACAGTTATATGGTTTTATGTTCTCTCATCCAATACAAATCATTTTTGAATTAATCTTCCAGATCTATTTATGTATATATTATATATATATAATATATATATATATATATATATATATATATATATATATATTATATATATATATAAAATAATGCCCAACTTAAAAAAAATATATATATATATATATATATATATATATATATGACAGAATGAATAAGAACAGGCTTCCAAAGAAGATATTATACAGACAATTACCAAATGCAAAGTGTTCTATTGGACGTCCACTCTTACGCTATAAAGACAAATTGAAGGACAATTTGAACCACCTCAATATTAACCTGAGTGCTAGGGAAAATCTAGCATCAAATTGGAAAGAATAGTGAAAGACATGTTTTGCTAGATTAAAGAGCTTTGAAGAAAATAGACTGAAACATTGAGATCAGCTCTGTCTAATCTTAAAACAAACAAAAAATCTAACTCCTGTTTTAGGAAATTCCATCTGTCAATGTGGCTTCATAGCATGCTGTAAGCCTGGGCTGCTATCACACTCAAGAAACACAAAATGTCTTCTTGATAGCATGCACAATATGGGAGGAAACAAATCACTCACTGCTGACCCTCATCTATTGTTCACAATAGGAGAATCCACCATATATATATATATATATATATAATATATATATATATATATATATATATGTTTGAAATACGCTAGACTTAGCGCAGGGTGGCGTCATCAGTTATGTTATGGCTGGCTTCGTAAGGAGGTTTCGGGTCTTCCAACATAATACCCCCCCTCAGCCAGCCAGAATAGCAAAAGACATGTTTCACTAGATTAAAGAGCTTTGAAGAAAATAGACTGAAGCATCGAGATCAGCTCTGTCTAATCTTAAAACAAAAAACATCTAACTCCTGCTTTAGGAAATTCCATCTGTCAGTGTGGCTTCATAGCATGCAGCAAGCCTGGGCTGCTATCACACTCAAGGAAACACAAAATGTCTTCTTGATAGCATGCACAATATGGGAGGAAACAAATCACTCACTGCTGACCCTCATCTATCATTCACAATAGGAGAATCCACCATATATATATATATTCATCAAATGCTGTTACAACGTTTTCATGGTAGAAGCATTAGTAGGTAATCCAAAAAGTGCTCAATATATTTTGTAAAGTATAGAGCATTTTGGTGTTCAAGGTACACTTTCTTCTGGAGAACGAAACCATGGTAGAGATATTTTTTTTCTATAACTATATATATATATATATATATATATATATATATATATATATATATATATATATATATATATTCCTGCAGGAAGAATATTAATATGATAGTTATAGTTCCAATAGTTGAGAATGAAATAAAAAAAGAAGTGTCTGATATAAGATATCACCAAGATTCAAATAAAGGGTTAAGTTCTGAATTCCTAAAAAGTTTACCAAGTACAGAAAAAGGAACTTGGAGAAGGCTAGAGAGTACAGCAGCCAAAATATTGTGAGTATCGCTAATAAGATGAATACAGCAGTCTGCAATGTGTTGAGAATAATAATAACCACAACACCTCATTTTGCACATGTAAAGGAAAATAGTTTTTTTTTTTGTTGTGTGATGAGAAAGTAAGAGAGAGTATTTGCAAAGGAAGAGTTAAAAGAAGATAAATTTGAAGGTTAAATTAAGAAAAGAATGAAGGGTTAAAAAATGTGTCAGTTTTAGTATTGAAGTAAGAAGAATAAATAAAGAATAAAGGAGAGAGAGAGGGGGAGGGAGTGAGAGAGAGGGGAGGAGAGTGAGAGAGAGAGAGGGAGTGAGAGAGAGAGAGAGAGAGAGAGAGAGAGAGAGAATTATTGAATGAGAAAGGTTTTTCCAGAAAATAATTTGAAGAGCTGTAAGCGAAAAATGAATAAAAAAAAAATGAATAAAAAAAATGTGAAATCCGTGAAAGAAAGAAGAGAGGGAGATAAAATAAGAAAAGATGATTTTACTGAAAGTAAAATTGAGTGCAAACAATGAAGGAAAAATAAAAAAAAAAATAAAAAAGAAGCCATAGTATCTCTCCAGCCCCCCACCCCATCCATTCCAATCGAAAAGGGTCATTATTTCCAAACCGTTTTGCCATTAGAAACTTGGAGATGTTTCATTAAAATATTCATTGGAAAAGAAAAAAATAAAGTTCAGTATAAAAAAAATATAAATGAATGAATAATGAAATGAAATAAAATAGAGAAAAAGTAAAAGGTTGAATCCATTGGAAGATGATGAGGGCAGCCATTTTAGAAAAAGGTTTGGGACTTAATTTAAAAGAATTGTGGGAAATACAAGAAACTGAATTTCCATGAATAAAAAAAAAACAGTTCCAAAAATTCCTTATTATGAATAGCTGTGTTCAGAATGCAAAAACATTTGTGCCTAATAAAAATAGGTACATAGATAGGTAAGTAGCTGTCAATATATATATATATATATATATATATATATATATATATATATATATAATAAGTAAACAAGCATACATAATCTAAATAATGAATATATGTATATCTTAAAAGTACATGTAAACATTATAAATTTGATATACAGGTTCTTTCTCTATCTCTCTCTTTCTCTTTCTCTCTCTATATATATCTATGTCTATATCTATATCTACATATATATATATACATATATATATATATATATATATATATACATAGAGAGAAAGAGAGAGGGAAAGAGAGAGAGCGAGAGAGAGAG
>CM042151.1:57417747-57422747 GCA_023376005.1 Doryteuthis pealeii | reverse complement strand
AACCAATCGACCAACCAAGCATCTAACCAGCCAACCAATCAACCAATCAACAACCAAGCATCTAACCAGCCAACCAGCCAACCAATCAACCAACCAAGCATCTAACCAGCAACCAGCCAACCAACCAGGCATCTAATCAACCAACCAAGCATCTAACCAGCCAACCAATCAACCAATCAACCAACCAAGCATCTAACCAGCCAACCAGCCAACCAATCAACCAACCAAGCATCTAACCAGCCAACCAGCCAACCAGCAGCCAATCAACCAACTAAGTGTCTAACCAGCCAACAATCAACCAACCAAGCATCTAACCAGCTAACCAATCAACCAACCAAGCGTCTAACCCACCAACCAATTAACCAGCCAAGTGACAACCAGCCAGCCAACTAGCCAATCAACTTTCCAAGACAGCGACAGTCTCAAATGACAGGTGACCTAAGATATATTTTGAATGCGCATAAATAAAACGAACATTAATTCTTTTTACTACCGTTGAGTAGAATTTCTTTGTGAATGTTATCAAAATTACATACCCATAAAATTATCAGACAAGTGAAGCTATTTTGAAAGGTTAATAGAAAAGTTATTGATTGAATATTGTTGTAGTTTGAATTGTCTACTTACACTTTAAAAGTCATAGTCAAAGTTTCTGTTTGTATTTCTTTGGTGAAGAATTATCATATTATACAGGTGTCACATAGCCATCCAGTCTGACTATATCTACTTATAGTAAAACCATTTTCAATAGATTTTTATAGCAAAATCATTTTCAATGCATTTTATGGTAAAATGATTCCTATGAATTTTTATAGTAAGATTATTTTCAATGCATTTTTATAGTGAAATCATTTGCAATGAATTTAAATATAAAATCATTTTTAATGCATTCATTTTTAATGTTATGAGTGAAAAGAAAAATAGGAAAATCAGTTTATCTCTTGTCAGTTTTTTTTTTCACCTTTTTTTACAGTTATCAGACCTATCGGGTGGGGTTCTAGAATACACCAATTTCACCTCTACAGAGGGGGTAAGACTCCACTAATGGAGCCACCTGTTAGCCATAGGTGGTGACCTGTGATACTTAAGGATGGAACCATGTCATGCAACACTCCACTTTAATCTTACTTAGACTATATTACCGGCCTCTCTCGGCCAGTGTCCAGTGGCTTTGGCCTCTGGACTTGTTAAGTAATTAATGGTGTGATCCCAGGGGACCATGCCCCAGGCAACACCTGCCTCCTTGATTTAAAGGGGCAGGGCTGGGTTTGTTGCTCAGTGCCTGAGGCGCCCCCCTTGAAGGGGAATGCTGATGGGATCCATGCATTTTTTGCACCTACCATCCCATGAGCTTCGGTTCATGGGTGGTTTTACATTAAAAAGACATTGTGTCATACTTGCATATGTGGATGCAAGGTAAATAACTACTTAGACTAGATGTGCAGTCGGAGAGACCCTCTCCGATCAATTAGCTGGTCAAAACAAGCCTCAGCACCTATATGATTGTTCCAACCCAATTGCCCTTATGCTAACTTCAACTCTTATCCTATGTGGTTACAGTCATAGGAGAGAGAGAGAGAGAGAGAGAGAGAGAGAGAGAGAGAGAGAGTTTATTTTCTCATACCCCACCTGTATGGACTGGGCACAAGGCTCGTTTTAACGTGGGCCACCCACAAGCTGAAGCCCGATCCCTTCGGCATTCCCCCTCACGGGAGCAGGTATTGCAGATCGACGAGAGACAAGGAGGTTTGAGAGAGAGAGAGAGAGAGAGAGTTCTTATGAGACAATGAGTAAGGTGGGAAGAGTCATTCGTATAATGCTCCCACATTTTTAAAGTCTTTGTCTCTTACTTACTTGCTTTAATAGTTCAAATTGCTGGCTGATACTTTAGTCTGTCTCTTACACAGCAGGGACATTTCTAAATATACTGGTCTGACTTTATTTCTTCTTCTTAGTTCTGGTTCTGTAGAAGCTGGTTCACCATTATACACAAAGATGACATAAAGCTTTTATTTTGAGTGATCACATCTTTTTATTCTTATTTTCAACCAGACTTCTCAACCCAGCTGGAGAGAAGCAAATGACAATGTCTACATCGTGGTGTCTTCCACTAAACTGCTGACTAACCTAAGCTAGACTTAACTTCTCTTCTCACATTCCCCAGTGGTTGAAGTCATGGGGTCAACATTGTGTTACCAAGTGTCAATCATTTAACACCCTCTGATTTTGAATTTCAACAAATTTTAATTCAAAATCTAACTACACTAACTGTCCAAAAAACAATGGTTTATCAATATAATATAATATAATATATATATATATATATATAATTTTGATAAACAAAGGACTCAGGTTGCTTACAATACTGCTATTATATATATATATATATTATATATATATATATTATATATATATCCATAAAAAAAACTGACACATAAAAAGAATCATTAACCATTTAGTCTTTTGAGTCATAAAATATACTCCAAGGAAATATAATATATTTTTAGCAATATGCAAAAAACGATATCTTGTAGATTGCCTCCATTTTCATGGATACAAAATTGCACCTTAATTCGAGTACTTTTTATGATTTTGCTCAAGGTTTCAGTATTTTGTAGGTCACACTGTATTTAACCCATAGCTGAGGGATGAGGGGGTTCATACATTTCCCAAGGATATTAGTCTCTATGTGAATATAATAGTGTGACTCGAAGAACAGTATTGGTACTGCAGTATAAAAAGACAGACACAAAAGAAATGTAATCATTTAGTCTTTTGAGTCATAAAATATATTCCAAAGAAATATATTTTTAGCTATTTGCAAAAAACGATATTTTGTAACTTGCCTCCATCTTCATGGATATAAAGTTGCACCTTAATTTGAGCACTTTGACTTTGCTCAAGGTTTCTAGGGTCAATCTCTGCAACAAATATTATTCTTGAGCTGCAGCATAACATTTTTAATATAAAAACAAAATTATGATCAAATCACACTGAAAAAACTGGTTCCCACTAGAACACTGAAGTTAAGCAGTGATGAGCCTGTTCAATACTTAATTGGGGCTATTTAAGCAACAGCAGGTACTGTAAGCAACCTGAGTCCTTTGTTTATCAAAATTTGATTCAGCATTAAATAACCCGAAAAGGGTTGATATGCTAAAAAACAAAATAACCAAAAACAAAAACCAAAAATAAAAACAAATTTAAAAAAGGCAACATATACATTTACCAACATCTTCGTACAAGTAGAATGTAAAAAAACGGTCAATTTCTTAAGCAGTGTTTAACAGCTTCCTTCCTCCTAGATTGGTTGCTAAACTAGGTTTTAAAAAAATAGTTTGCCTAATTATTTACCTATAACTGGAGGAATAATAGTTAAATGCATACCTTTCCTAAGGGTATTAGCGCTATGTAAAATTTAAACAGCCTTGTCCAGGATTTGAACTCGTATTGCTGAGTCCATATTCTACAATAATAACCATTATGTTAAGTGTGCTTCCAAAAGATAACATGATAGAAATTATGGAGTGTAATTGCGAAATGTTGCAGTAATTTTTCATGACACACGTTAAGATAGGAGTCTATAAATGGTGTGATATATTGATTTAAAAGGTTGTAATTTAGTCAGGTGTGCTCAGGTGGACCAGAATATGAATAGAAAATAAAAAAAAAAAAAAGGAGCCACGTTTTTTTTTTTCTATTTTGTTTAGTCACTTTGCAATTGATTTTTTTTTTTTCTTTGAATGTTCATTTTTCATGAAAAAAAAAAGATTCTGCCTTTATTAGTAGTCAACTAAAACTTAACTTGAAAAAGTTTAAAAAAAAACAAAACCAATCAACTAGTAATCTCTAATCAATACCCTTTCCTTTCACAAGTTCGTTGCAGACAATGATGACGTCACTTTCATGTTGTTCAACAGTTGTGGACCCTCTGATGGCTAGTTAGTCCAATTCTGGACTTGCAGATGCGGTCACACACATTGCATGGGAAATTCCCATTGCATTTGGTGGTTCATGACGTTAAAGACGTCACCGCTCTGCAGCACTGTTAATCTTAATAGTGAGCTACTCAGATCCTGTGTGGCATATGTCTCACCAACCCTGTCTATTGGAGGCCAGATCTTCCAAGCTTGAAGGTGTGTGGTGTATTTCTTCAGCATCATCTTCATATGGTCTTTGGGGGCCTCCTATCCTTTGCGTGCCATCTGCGATTTCACCATAAAGCACTTTACGGGGAGTCTGTCTGCAGGCATGTGGATGGTTGGGTCACACCATCCAATCCATACCCACGATCACTTAGTAATCTGTAACCCATATCCACAATAAGAATAAAATGACCCTAGATAGGTTGGCATGTCATTAAAATCAATCAATTAATCACTAATTTCTTTTTTAATCTATATATCAATACTGGTGTTCCTTAATCTTGTGTTCGTTATCATTTTGCAACACCCTCTGGTTAAAAATGAGACAGTCCAAATTATTCAAGATGAAATGCAAAAATGTAAATACTGATTATCTGGTGTTGCTTATCCACTGAATTTTTATTTCTTATGAGTGATATCACTTCAGCTAAATGATAGACCATTCTGTTTTGATTATAAAGAAAGAAAGGGAAGAAAAGTGACATGCTACACAGCAAAATATAAGAAAGAAAGAGAGTAGAGGAAAGATAGAGAGAGGGGGTGAGCACGAGGAAATTATAACACTAATCTGTTTCAATCAAATGTAATGAAAAGATGAAAAGAAAGAAAGGAAACAAAAAGAGTGAGAGAGAGTTAAATCAAGATTATCATACTTTTTACATATTGAACTATTTTACAATAGCTCTTAAGTAAACATATCAAACATTGTAAGGATTAAATTATCAGATTGTGGTATATCCAGAGGACTTGCTAGTCTCATGTAGTGTACATAGGATAATGTACTGCTGGAATATTTTGTATATATAAGCCATGCTGCAATCCACCACTTAAATTCATAGACTAATTAAAGTCACG
>CM042151.1:57387747-57412747 GCA_023376005.1 Doryteuthis pealeii | reverse complement strand
GGGCTGGATAATGTTTATATGTCTCTTAAAATGACTTAGTTACTATTTTTAAATAATAAAATTCATCTCTATGGTATTAATCCTCCAAAATAAAACTGAAGACAATAAAAGAATAAATCTAAACATTGATTCAGTAATGACTCCATGATCATCAACTTAAACAGTAAACAAACATTGAGTTGAAAGTGGGTCGAATATATTCAAAGAATATTTGGTTAAGCGTATTAAAAACAATAAACCGTTAAAAAAAATTAATACAAACAGGCCATTAACATGTTGGCAGCAATTGCTAATGCAATATTTATTTTCAACATGTTGCAGTAGGAACTCTCTATGATAAATTAATTACCACTTAATGCAATACTTATTTCCATTAAAACCATTAAAAAAGATAACCCAAACAAACCATTAAAAACAATAAACCATTAAAAAAAATCCAAATAAGCCATTAACATATTGGCAGTGATTGCTAATGCAATACTTATTTCCATTAAACCATTAAAAAGATAACCCAAACAAACCATTAAAAAAATAAACCATTAAAGGCCATTAACACATTGGCAGCGATTGCTAATGCAATACTTATTTCCATTAAAGCCATTAAAAAGAAAACCCAAACAAGCCATTAAAAACAATAAACCAAAGTCCCTTTGGGCATACCTCTGCAAAGCTGCACAAAATATTGTAGAGCAGTAGGAACTCTCTATGATAAATCTCAAACAACAAATCTACCCTAAGTATTTACATGACACATGCATGACAAAGAGATGGTATACACTGTACCTACCTCAAGTGAATTATCTATATATCAATGCTCGTGTTCCTTAAAAGTACGGCCATTATCATCTTGCAAAACACTGGTTAAAAAATGAGATTAAAAATGAGTCCAAATCATCTATGACAAAATGCAGAAAATGTAAATCCTGATGATCTGGTGTTGCTTATGCACTGAATTCTTATTTCTTTTGAGTATTGTCACCTCTGCTAAATAATGGACCATTCTGTTTTTATCATAAAGAAAGAAAGGGAAGAAAAAGGACAGGCTACACAAAAAATATAATAAGAAAGAGAGAAGAAAAAAGAAAGAAAGAGAGTAGGGGAAAGGTTGAGAGAGGGTAGTGAGCTCACAGAAGTGATAATGCTAATCTGTTTCAATCAAATATAATGAAAAGATGAAAAAAACGAAAGAAAGAAAAAAAAAAGAGTGAGAGAGAGTTAAATCAAGATCATTATACTTTTTACAAATTGAATTATTTATAGCTCTTAAGTAAACATATCAAACATTGTAATAATTAGATTATCCTACTGTGGTATATCCACAGGTCCTGCTTTAGAAAGTCCAGAAAGGAACAAGTCATTATATTTGATTACGCATTGGTCACTCAAGACTTATGCATTTTTTTTGCACCCAAACAAGAACAACAACCACAGTGTGAAACATGTCAAACGCCCTGTACTGTTAAACACTTCCTACAGAATGTGGAGCTTTCACTCTTGTCAGAAAATGCTTTTTTTTAAAACTCAAATAATATGAAAGATTATTTGAAAATTTCAACATAGATGACATCCTGTCCTTTTTGAGAGAAACAACATTATACTGAAAAAAAAACATACCTGATCAATACCATAGAAAAGTAACCCCGCAATGATACTAACATATCATTAAAACTATTAACCACAAAAGTGTAAATATAGATGCTCATTGTATTTTATTATCTAACCTCTATAGACATAAAATATCCCCAGACAGGTTGATATGCCATTAGAATACATCAGCTAACCAACCAACCATCCAAACAGCCAATGTACTTACACAAGACCTGTTAAAACTATTAACTACAAAAGTGTAATATAGATGCTCAACTTATATTTGTGGGGATTAAAATAAAATTAAATTAAAATTAAAATCAAAAATCAAAAAATAACAAACACCCATGAGCCTTCACCAAAAGAACCCTCCGAGCACGTGTAGGAAAAAGGACCCACTTCCGACCCCCAAGAGAATCTCTCGGCCATTCGAGTTTAGGCCTTAAGTGTGTCTAGTCACTACTACTGGCCAGAGAGATATTTCCTTGCCACGGGGTGGTTATGACTGGTGAATAAAGTTTAAATCATAAAACCACATTCTACTTTGTCTTTTTCTTTTCATTCCTTGAATTCCTTCCTTTTCTGTGCACACAAAATAAGATGGGGTTAAAAGCAAACCCTAAGCACATACACCAAAAATAACCACAACTACCTTTTAAATCTAAAAAATTAAACCTCTTACAACCCCATATATTATTACCTAACCTCTGCTGCCTTTCAATGAAAGGCTAAGGGAGTAAACCCTGAAAACAAATCAGGAGCCGGAGCCCCTTAAGGTGGTGTGATGCTGAAATCAAGTGCTACCCATCAACTCCTGCGATACTACTGTTGCCAAACCACATTGGTACCTTACCTTTCCTTTGGATCAGTGTGGCAGTGTGGAGAGGGGGATTTGTTGCATGGGCAACAGCTTATCCTCCATGCAAACCCACCTAGGCTATGTAGTTCAAAGTTCAAAGAAAAAAAAAACCTTTGACACTGCTCCATCGTCTCTCGTAGATGGAAGGCTGCCAACCAACCTCTATAGACATAAAATAACCCCAGATGGGTTGATATGCCATTAAAAAGCATCAACCAACCAACCAACCAACCAACCAATGTACTTACACAGGACACGTGCCTGACAGAGAGATACTGCACGCTTACTCTCATTATAAAATTGGCATGTATTGGTATCGTAATCCGTGCGGTAATTTTCAGGCTCTCACTATGAGAATGTTATTTGAGTAAACTGCTAAACAGTAAAACTGTAGCGAGTTACAAGCACTTCTCATTTGTAAAGATGACCTAGACACACCTCACAATGATGGCAGTGCTCCAATAACCCAAGGGACAACTATTACTGTAATAACTACATACTTGAAAATAAAGAAAAGAAGTAATTTAAAAATAATATCCACTTGAGTGAAATAGAAGATACAGTTTCTCCCGCAAGGAAAATGAAGAAGAAAGAAGAAGAAAACACTCCAAAAGTATTAAGAATTATATTCTTTATCGTCTTTCATTTTTATATTTTTGTATTTTTGTATTTCTTTTTTTTTTTAATGTCTGACAATCAAAATATATTTTGCATTCAAGAGTTGATAGCAGTTTCTTTCTTGGTGATAGTTGTTTAAAAGCAAATGCAATCTTATGGAAAGGGTAAACGAGAGAGAGAGAGAGAGAGAGAGAGAGAGAGAGAGAGAGAGAGAGAGAGAGAGAGAGAGAGACTTGTATCAAAATAGGAGTGATATCTATTGTTATAGATTCAGGGATTTCAAGAAATGCTATTATCTATTGTAAACAAGCAGGCATTCAAAATTTTTCTCTATCACAGATATGCATATATATATATATATATATATATATATATATATATATATATATATATATATATATATATGTACATATATATACATGCATATATATAAACATATATATTTACATATGCATACATTCATACATACATATGAATATATGTGCTTATATACATATACATATATATATATATATATATATATATATATATATATATATATATATATATATATATGCATATACATTGAAAAAGTTTTGCAAACTATATACATGTGATTATACATATATATATATATATATATATATATATATATATATATATATATATATATACACACATGCGATTATATATATACATATATATATATATATATATATAATATATATATGCATGCATGTATATAGTATAGATGCAAACATATACATATATACATATACATTCAATGCAAGCATATATATGTATTCCTACATCTATATCTATATCTATATATGTATATGTATGTATATATATGTATGTATATATATATATATATGTATATATATATTATATATATATATATATATGCATTCACATGCACATGCACACACACTCACATATATTTATGCGCTCATGTATATAGATACAAACATATGCATATGTATATGCATATATATATAGTGGCATATATATTCATTGATATATACAAAAATATATACATATATATTTGCATATATATGCACATGTATATACACACAAGAATACACAAACATATATATATATATATATATATGAGTATGAAAAGGTGGAATATATATATATACATAGATGCACACATATGCACATATACATTCAT
The DNA here is from genome assembly GCA_023376005.1 of Doryteuthis pealeii. NCBI lineage: Eukaryota > Metazoa > Mollusca > Cephalopoda > Myopsida > Loliginidae > Doryteuthis > Doryteuthis pealeii. The sequence continues at coordinate 57,408,530 of CM042151.1, read as the reverse complement.
ATATATGGTGGCAGCCACCTGGAATTTGATTATTGTTTGGTTTGGTAGTCCACCCTCTCAAGTGCACAAGAATTGGAGCCTCACCACCAGATGAAGTTTAATGTCAGTCACTGGACACCACTTTTGGACTGATCTTACCCATCTGTAAGGTATGTAGTTGACATATTCTAAGCCCCACTGACAGAGTAAGAATTTGAGTAGGTGTTTACACTCAACCCATTCAGCATGGGTAGGATGTGACACAAGGTCACAAGTAGGTGGCATCCAGTGAGGATCAAACTTGCTATTCAGTTTTAATGGACCTGCAAGATTAGGTTGTTAACCATTACACTATGATAAGTAAGAATTTCAGTATGTCAATCACATGACCCTATCTATATGTAAACGTATATACAAACATGTGCATACATATACACACACTTATACAAGGGTGAGTCAAAAAGTAATGCCATTTTGTTTAGGACAGGTATAATTACCAACACAAATAACGTGTATCATACATCAAAATGAAGCTGGTCCTCTCTGGATCACATCCCTACTTCTCCACATAGTCACCATTTCTGATCCTAAACAAGGTGGCATTACTTTTTTACTCATATACATATATCCACATATGTATACATATATATGTGTTTACATATATATCATATGTATACATATATATGTATACATATATATGCATATATATATGTATACATATATATGCATATATATATGGATACATATATGTGCATATATACATATACATACAAACATATACATACATATATATACATATGTATACATATATATACATATGTACATATACATACATATGTATACATGCATATATATATCCAAATATGCACACATATATGCATATGTACATACATACATATGTATATATATTTATATATCTGAGAGAGAGAGAAAGAAATACATATTTGTATATGAATGCAAATAATGCAAATATACATATATATGTGTTTACATATATATATATATATATATATATATATATATATATATATATATATGTATACATATATATGCATATATTATGGATACATATATATGCATATATACATATACATATGTATATATACATACATATATATACATATGTATACATATATATACATATGTATACATATATATACATATGTACATATACATCCATATGTATACATGCACATATATATATATATCCAAATATGTACATATATACGCATATGTACATACATACATATGTATATATATTTATGTATCTGAGAGAGAGAGAGAGAGAGAGAGAGAGAGAGAGAGAGAGAGAGAGAGAAAATACATATTTGTATATGAATGCAAATAATGTTTTTCTTTATTGGAACTTCATTTCCTTTGAGTGCATGCATTTTCTGTTTGTCACACAAAGGATTTACCCCACTAAGGTCATTTTTCTTGAAATTTCAAGTTTGATGAAAAAAAATACCATTTTTTAGAATTCTTTGAATCAAAATTGGAAGTTAACCAACACTGATGGAAAAAAAAAAGTTTCAATACAATAAAAATGAATTTAATGTGGCACTTAAAAAAAAAATGATTCAAACTTTTTTCCCCTTCTTATTTTTCTTTTATTATTCACAAAACTTTCAGATATTTCTATTTTATTCTTATATATATTTACCAACCCCTCCGCACGAGCAGGATGCGACACAAGGTCAATTTCTTAAGCGGAGTTTAACAGGTTTGAATTCAGAGTTTTCCTTCTCCTAGACTGGTTACCTAGCCATGGTTAAAGAGTCCAGTCTGCCCTGCTATTTACCCATAGCTGAGGGAGAATTGGATCCATACCTTTCCCAAGGGTATTAGCGCCATGTGAAATGCCAACAGCTTCGTCCAGGAATTGAACTAGCGGTGACGAGTCCATTTCCTACGATTCTAACCATTAGACCACGCAACTCCATATTTTATTCTTATATATCAAGACAAGATTAGTCAGACACAAGACCACACATTTACCCCAAACACACTGTACATATAGATATATGTGTGTGTGTATATACATATATCTGAGGTGTGAAGGATTTGAATAAATCCAACAAATGTGGTTAAAGTTATCCAGTTTTAAATTCTTAATGATTTCTGATTTGCAAAATTTTAACTGATGTTGTTGCTTTGGTTTTGGGCAAACACCAAACTATCTTTTTGGTACAAATAATGTGAAATATATGTGAAATAATAAGAGAAAAAAATTTTGTCTTAAATTCAGTGCCATATCGGGATATTGATCTTGCTATGAAAAAATCAGAAATTATCAATAATTTAAAATCGATTGAGTTACAGACTTTTTCAATAGCATTTTTGGATTTTTCAGGTAAGAATGCTTTTATAAAACCAATTTTTAGGAGTAAGAAAAGTCTAGAACTCATTTTACAGACAAAAATAGATTACAAAAAGTCGCCATTTTTCGCCAAACCCACAAATTTGGAGAGATTAAAAATAGACATAACTGACAATTTTTGAAATTGGAAGCTCAAATTTGGGGGATTGACTAATGTTAACATAGTCACACCTGGAAAAAATTCAGAAAATTGAAGGGGTTGGGTGACAATTTCACTTTTTTCTGGATGATTTCACATGGAATTACCCATATACATTTCATATGCTGACTATATCAACTATTATGGGACAGATATAGAAAATCATACAAATACACACTTAGGGAAATATACGTATGAAAAACAAGTTTAAATACTTTTTTACTTTCTTGTTTTAGAAAAAATTTTGGGGAATGCCTAACTTTAAGACAGTCCACACCTGTACAAAATTTCAGAAAAATTGAAGGGGGTGGGTGACAATTTTACTTTTTTCTGGATGATTTGAGATGGAATTGCTTATATGTATAGAGTTGATGTAATGTTTCTTGTAAATTTCTTGCCACAGTAAAAAAACAAAATAACAAAAAGACAACAAAGCAGAAATCCAAACTAAGACAAAGTGAGACACTTATTCACCTCAGACTTAAAAAAGTCCGAGGGTCGTTGCTGGAAGGAAAAGATCCACAAGGGAGTTGGATCTGCAGATGTGATATCTAGTCCGAAAGAATCATGGAATCCGAAAAAAGAAAGTCGGATAGAAAATATAAGTGTGCAATCCCCAGTGAAGATTGTGTTGGATAATGGTCTCATTATTATCATTATGAGGTTTTCACACCTGCTGTAGCCAGTGCTTCACAGGAGGTTGATTGACAGCAAGTTTCCTCAGGTTTCCAGGACTTTTCTGTGTATTCTAGCTGATCTTAACAATGTATCTCAAAGTCCAGAGTGGAACAGAACTAAGTTTCTATTTCAAATTGTTTTATTTTTTTACTCATTTAATAAATTTGATGATTTTACTTACTTATGATACAAAGCCTTTGACATTGAATTTTTAACCCCCCACTCAGACAATATCTTTCAAAAATTAATTTTTCCACCGCCTGGAGGGCGTTTTTTTTCTCTTAGTCATTATAATAGTAATAATTTAAAAAATTAAACTAATAGCAAATCACAATTAATTATCAATAATAAAGGTTCATATCGCTAAATGTATGATAAATTTATATGGAAAATCATTTCTTGTACAAAATAAATGTGAGAACAATTCCATTGGAAGTGATTACAAGAATATTTTATCGCCTGAGAAAATCTAACAGAATCAGATCCAAACATGAGAATGAAATGTATCTATACATATATAAAGGGCAGTTGTGTGTATGTGTGGATGGGTGTAAGTCTGTCCAGGGGAAACTACGAAAATAAACAATTAACGACAATGTAAATATACACACACATTTACTATCACCAGAGCTTGCTGTTTGTGCAAAAATAATGAAGATTTTTCAAATCAATAATGTAAAACCAAAAAAATCAATGGATCTACAAGACTAACTTTTCATTATCCTCCCTCTACCCAGGCAATGCCAGGTAGCTGCTTCTAGTAGTATATAAAGGTACATATAAATGTAAACCAGTAAAATCACTCCCTTTGGAACCCTATGTTTCAACCCTGGCAAAATTCTATTCATACCCAGGGGCCTATATTGACCACCTCAAGAGGCCATGGTTTAGGTGGTTGAATTCGTCCTTGAGGCTGCATGTTCTCTATTTCTGAATTAGATCAATCTGAGAAAAAAATACTAAAGAAAAAAATCTATTTTCAAGATTAAATTGTATATAGTCTTGTATATGGTCTGTAAGCCTTGCTAGCACTCATGTATCTAAAGTAAAAAAGTGAAGTCGGCAGAGTGGTCTATTGTTGGTCTCAGTTAGGCCAGAAATATGGGGTGCCCAGTGAGAATCAAATTCACTAACAATGGACTGCTAATCTAGCTTGCTAATCATTATGCCACAAAAGGTGCCCATGTAGAGCAACAATAGTTATTTACTAAGATTAGCTTAGTTGGGCTCATGGCCAGAAATATGGGGCTCCCAGTGAGAATCGAAATCACTAACAATGGACTGCTAATATAGCTTGCTAACCATTACACCACAAAAGGTGCCTATATAAAGTGCTAGTAGTTATCTTCTAAGCTAAGCTTATTTTGGCACAAGGCCAGAAATATGGGGCACCCGGTGAGAATTAAACTCACTAACAATGGTCTGTAAGCCTAGCTTCCTAAGCACTTATGTATGTAAAGTAAAAAAGTGAAGTCGGTAGAGTGGCCTATTGTTGGTCTCAGCTAAATAGAGAGGGAGTCTATCCTCTATGAACTAGTATTAAACCAGAGTGATTATTTTGCTGAGGTGGAGCGCCACACTTACTGTTAGCTCCCACTTTACCACACATATCAGATTACCCAAGCTGTGCTACTCACGTGCTCAGCTGGTGAGGAGGACCAGTATTGAACCCGGAACCTAGTGATTCCTTGCCAGATGCTCTACTAATTAACTTAAACTAGCCCATTATGTAAACATAGATATATATACAGATATGTAGATATATGTGTGTGCAATATATTTTCAAGATAAAATTGTATAAAGACATAAAGTCAGGGTCCATTTTTGCATTAACTTTAGGTTAGACTGAAATCATTTTAGAACCTGCCCCCCCCTATCTCTAATTTTTTTTTTTTAAATCCCAAAAAGTAAACTAACGCAGCGTTTATCCATGTTTGCTTCATTTTGCATTAATTCATCTTGATATTGATGATAAGTACGTATTTATCCCCAACCCCCACAAGGGGGAAATGCGATACACTGTGGGGGGTTTGTTGTGGGGAGGAACAAAAATTGCTCATCTTTCTGGCACTTCCTTTTGGGATGCCTCAGGCATCACGGATCAACTATGACCCTACCCTGCCAAATGCAATGGGGAGGTGCAGCCTGAGGGATGAGGTGGGGGTCAGACAGCCTTCTGGTGATGAACCTTATACTTATCCTATCAGAAATCATGGCTGCCCATTTGGGGGTATTCCTGACGCAAGGGCCAGTCATTAAATTTAAGCATGGAAATTTGTGTGTATGCATGAATATGTGTGCGTCATATTTGTTTATGAATCTCAATGTGTTTATGAAAAGATGTGTGCATGTAAGGATTGTTGTTAGCTTATTTTGGCACAAGGCCAGAAATATGGAGCACCCAATAAGAATCGAACTCACTAACAATGGACTGCTAATCTAGTTTGCTAACCATTACACCACAAAAGGTGCCTATATAAATGCTAGTAGTTATCTTCTAAGCTAATTTTGGCACAAGGCCAAAAATATGGGGCATCCAGTGAGAATCAAACTTACTAACAATGGACTGCTAATATACTTATTTACTAAGCTTAGCTTAGATGTGGCACAAGGTCAAATTATGGGGCGCCCAGTCAGAATCGAAATCACTAACAATGGACTGCTAATCTAGATTGCTAACCATTACGTCACAAAAGGTGCCCATATGAAGTGCTAGTAATTATTTACTAAGCTAATCTTAGTTCACAACGCCAGAAATAAGGGGCACCCAGTGAGAATTAAACTCACTAACAATGGTCGTCAAGCCTAGCTTCCTAAGCACTCATGTATGTAGAATAAAAAAGTAAAGTCGGCAGAGTAGCCTATTGTTGGTCTCAGCTAAATAGCGAGGGAGTCTATCCTCTTTTCACTAGTACTAAACCAGAGTGATTATTTTGCTGAGGTGGAGCACCACACCTACTGTTAGCTCCCACTTTAGCACACAGATCAGATTATCCAAGCTGTGCTACTCACGCGCTTAGCTGGCGAGGACCATTATTGAACCCAGAACCTAGTGATTCCTTAGCAGATGCTCTGCTTACTGACTTATACTGGCCCATATATATATATATATATGCATTAATGTATGAGTAGTAGCTTACTGGTGGGTACGAGTACGATCGTTGGAAGCACACAGTATCCAGGGGTTAAGACCGAGAAAAAACAAATACAAAGTGCTCAATACAATGTAGAGCAACATTTATTTATAAAATGGATAAAAGTAACCTACTCGAGTTTCATCGTCTGAATCATCAGGGTTACATCCGCTGAATTAATCAAGTTTTCGATTAATGTCAGTTGCTACCATGTATGACCGTTGAAATGGGTCTTCCCTGACGATTCAGATGATGAAACTCAAGTAGGTTACTTTAATCCATTTTATAAATATATATACTGATATGTAGATATGTGTGTGCACATGAGTAAATTCAGTGAATATGTCTGAATATATTTATGAAAATATGTAGGTATTGTATGTAGCCTCGGGTAGGATGTGACACACGGTCGCAAGTATGGAGCATCCAGTGAGGATTGAACTTGCTATTCAGTAGTAATGTTGCATAATCTATGGTAGCATGGATTATTGACAACACCCTGTAATTCTATGCAGGTGAGAATACAAAGAGCCCAAATGGAAAGTTACGGACCGTTAGGAAACTTTGACACCCAGAGGCAGAAAACCGCAAATCACGTGAAGTCACATGAGATCTAGTTAGGTCCTCAGTTATGGCCGAGATGTTAAGTAAAAGAGATGTCTCTTGCTTTGGCTGGACTCATGTTCGCGCATGATGTGTTAGTTAGAGAAAAAGTAAATAAAAGTTTTAAAACGACAACTGGCATTGTTAGTTATTTAAGCAAGCCTTTGTAGAAATGAACCAACAAGAAATAGAAAGAAGAACCAGACGCAGACATCACACCGAAGACTAGACAAGATAGGATCCAACATGGTGCGAAAGAATATAAAGACTAGAGATCACAAATGCCAAAGAAGTAGAAGTAACAAGCATCTGTCTAAATATCTATCCGTCTTCCTCTTTCTTTGACACAAAAGAACTCGTTGTTTATATACCTGCAACATGGGTATATAACAGTAATGGATCTGCAACACTAGCTTGCTAACCATTACACCATGATGGGACACATGAAATATGTATGCACATAAGGATAATTGTTATACATAAAATCTGGTTTAGTTTGGTACAAGGTCAGACATATAGGGCACCAAATGAGAATGTTATATATACAGATGAGGGTTGGTTGAAAAGTTCATAAGTTGACCCAGATAAAAAGTATAAGTCATCGGGTTGTCTAAAGTCGGTATCAGCATCAGACAGCTAGGGAGTCTATCCTCTTTCCACTAGTGCTAGACCAAGGGGATTGTTTTGGCATTTACTGCACAGATCCCTGTGCTACTCATACGCTGAGTTGGCGAGGACCGGTATCGAACTAGGAACCTTGTGATTTCTAGCCAAATGCTCTACCGACTGAGCTAACCCGGCCCCTCTTATATATACAAATATGTATATATACAAATATGTATATATGTGTTTGTTTGTGTTAGAGAGAAAGAAAGAGAGAGAGGAAGAGAGAGAGAGAGAGAGAGAGAGAGAGAGAGAGAGAGAGAGAGTACATACAGTAGGAGAAAAACAATGTTTTTCCTGTGTGTATGTATCTATGTTTATCAATTATTGTATCCGTCGATATGTAAGTCAGTTTGCATGAAGGGCAGAATTTTTTATTTTTTATTTAGCAATGTTTTCCTTTCCATGAGTAATAAAGAGAGAGAGAGAGAGATGGGGGGAAGGGCGAGGAAAAAATATTTGATAGGGGGGAGGGTAGTCATAAATACAAGTGGGAAAAAAAGGGGAAAGGGGGAGGGGAAGGAGGAGGAGAAGGAGGAGGAGGTTAAGGAACAAAAGTTTTTTGTTTTTTTTTATCTTTATCTTTTTATTTTTAATCCCAGGGGATGTAGCAAGGCATATCACATCTAAGAAAGTGGGTTTAATTTTTTTTTTTTTTTTTGTTGAAAAAAAAATGAATATATAACACTTCATTTTGACAGGTTTAGTGTAGCATTATTAATAAAAAACTTTTTTAAAAAAGATAGAAATAATACAAAAGCAGATGGAATTTTTGAACTCCTGCTATAACAGAAGAAAGAAATTACGTGTTGGGGTTGGTTCAGGGGGAGCGTCGGAAACAACAGAACAGATGGATGGATCAATGGATAGGTGCATGTGTGTGTGTAATGAGTTGTCGGTAAGGGTATTCGTTTTAAAAAAAAAAAGGGGGGCAGGTGGCATATATTATAGATTTCTTTTTATTTATTTCATCTCATTTTTTACTTTTTAATCAGGTTAAACCATAGTGTCTTATACTGCTGTCATCTTTATAATTGAATTTAAACACATGCTCAAACACACACACACACATATACACACACATATGCACGCACATGCAAACACACATGCACACATACACATGCACACTTACACATGCAAACATGCACATGCATGGTTACAGGCACGTTCGTATGCACACATGCGCACATATTTATGGAATCTGTCAGGCTTGAGAGATTATGGATTTATGCATGGCTAAAGTTGTAGACAAGGCTGACAGTTGCCCATGCAGCAGGTCTCCCCTTTCATAACACTAATTGTGGATTATGAGTCAAAGGTCCATTGATCGAACTACGCTCTGCTACCAATTGTAAATGGTAGTAACTATACTGGTGGATAATCGTCATATATATAGTCAGTTGCCAATTCACTTTCTTCCTCTTTTGCCAAGGGAGATAACTCATAATCCACAACAATGTCCCAGAGAATAAAAAGGTGATATACATACATATATATGAGTATGAAAAGGTGGAATGAAAACATCGCACAATGCTGTTAAAGAGAAAACAATTTATAATATAATCATAGCTGATATTGATCTATATTTCGATTTTACAAAAATCATCATCAGAGCTCATTTACTCTGTGGTGTTTGGGTCGGAGATAAATGTCAAATCAGTTCAAAAACAAAAAACCTTAATTTTGCAAAAAAGAATGAAAGTTGTTACATTATTCATCAATGTGACAAAAATATGGCGCGAATGCCCACATTGGTGAATAATGTAACAACTTTTGTTCTTTTTTGCAATATTAAGGTTTTTTGTTTTTGACATTTATCTCCAACCCAAACACCACGGAGTAAATGAGCTCTGATGATGATTTTTGTAAAATCGAAATATTGATCAATATCAGCTATGATCATATTATAATTTTTTTTCTCTTTAACAGCATTGTGCGATGTTTTCATTCCACCTTTTCATACTCATACTGTCGGATTCATTTCCTTTCTTTTAACTTATATACACACACATATATATATATATATATATATATATATATATATATATATATATGTCTGTGGATGACTTATTAATATATGCTCCCAAAAATTTGGTAGAGCTCTCAAAGGGGTGATTTAAATTGACTTTCACTACCAAGCACATATAAGCAATGATTGTTTGCTCGCAGACTAGATCTCTCTGGTGATCATAAAATATATAAACAAATCTATGTATTTAATAGTTTAAACACCAGCCCCGTTACAGCAGCTGTCAAATTGGCCGAGAGGTTAAGAAATCAGGCTGGCAAATAATCAGTCGGAGTTTGCTCCTAGCCAGGGATAGCTGTTGTGTCTAACCACACTGGGGAAGTGTGAAATGCCAAAACACGTGTCTGTGGATGACTTATTAATTTATATATATATATATATATATATATATATATATATATATATATATATATTCACCAACTTCTCTGCATGAGTCCTTAAGGCAATACAAACTCATTCTGGCAATGGATGCTTGCATGAATTTACCCAACCCTTCCTCCATGACCAGGATGTGACACAAGGTCAATCTTTATAAGCATAGTTTAACAGGTTTGAATTCAGAGTTTTCCTTCTCCTAGAATGGTTGCCCTACCAAAGAAAAAGTTCAGTTTGTCAACTATTTACCTATGGTTTTATTCTATTTGATTTTATGGAAATTATAAATACAATTATGAATACAACTACAAATAGGACTATATATCATAAATACAATTATAGATTCAACTATAGATATGAATGTATATTATAAACACAATAATAAATACAACTACAGAATGACTTTTTGGAAAGATATTTCTCATGTAAAATAACCTTTTTTTATTTGAGGTTTTGGGTTTAATAATTTCCAGCTGGGAAAATTTGACTCAGGACCGCCCTCAGTGGTGACAGGCTTTCCATAGTGTACTGTTGATGTCTGAAGCCACCCTGGTGCTACACCATGAAGCCAAGAGGACCAGAAGAAAGTAGTGGTAACAAAGCACCTGCACATCAACATCTTCAGGGACAGAATTCACATGCGACATCTGTGGTCAAGAATGTTTTTCAAACATTGGACTTCACAGTCACAGGAGATGCTGTAACTTCAGGGGTACAATAACTATATTATAGTCTTTCGAGACTGAAATGCAAATAGATATTCTGACAAGAATCTTAGAAAACGTTTTTCTGTTATTTTTAATCAGCAAAAAATAAACTAGCCACAAATATTATATACTTTTATCTTCAAAATTTAGTGTTTTCATATTTTTCTCTATCTTGTGTTGAAAAAAAAATCACACTTATTAATCAAAATAAATTACTATTTCTCTGAACTTTTGAGATGAGACAAATAATACCAAAATAAATTATTCAAGTTAATTTGAGGTATGTTTCATAAAGACAGAACTTTGACTATTAAATAAAATAGGTTTTGTCATAGATTTAGGCTTAGTTTATTTGTCATGGATTAAAAATAATGGAATAAATGTTTTCTCGGAGTAGTGAGTCCATTATTTTTTGCAAGGGGTTGTGGATTGCATGTGTGTGTGTGTGTGTGTGTGTGTGTGTGTGTGTGTGTGTATTGTGATGCAAAGAAATATATTTGATAGTATACAATTTCACAGATACACACATACACACAGACACACAGACACACAGACACACATACACATACAAAATTGTATGAAAATGTCTAAATAATTGAAAAGAATAACTTTAAAAAGAAATCTATTATGAGACAAAAGATAAATTAGATAAATAAGTTAAAAAATTAATTGGAATAAATAGATTAAAAATTAAATAAACAAAGAAAAAAACTCTACAAAAATAAAAATGGAAAGGTTTGATATATGCATAGATAAGAAAAATTCCTTAAAAACCAAAAGAAAAAAATGTAAAGCCAAAAAATTGATATAGACAAAGTGAATAAAATATAAATCTGAAATGTATAAACGGTTTAGGAAATAAACGTGGAGAAAAGAAAAAATTGAATAAGTGATAAATAATTCTATAAAGTTTATTTGATCAATAAATAAATGAAAATAGGAATTCTATAAAATAATGATCAATAAAGATTTTTTAGACAATTATGTAAAGCAAATTAAATAGAAATAAAAAGCATTAATAAATTTTATAAATGAAATAGAAGTGAAGGTCACAAAAATTGACATTACTATAATTCATTATTTTTTCTTTTATGTATTTAGATAAAAGAAGAGATACTACCATTTATATATATTTACCAACACTTCTACATGGGTAGGATGTGACACAAGGTCAGTTTCTTAAGCATTTTTCTTACATACTGAATAATAGGTAGCCTATTAATTTTATAATGTAGTGTAGAAATGTTTTTTTATAGTGGAGGTCCTGGAAAAATATAGGAATTCAGATAAGTTTAACAGGTAGATGTTGAACCCAAGTTGACCTGGGAGAGGATTATACCCTCCTCTTGGCTTGGGAAAGATCAGGCAAAATTAGAATTAAATTGAAAATTGTTAAATTCTAATTTTTGCCTGTATCTGTATCTTTCCATGACTCTTCCCAATTGAGTGTTAAATTTTGAATTCTACACTACATTATAAAATGAATAGGCTACCCTATTATTCATTATGTAAGAAAAGGCAAAACTCATGCAAAACTGCTAAGAAAGTAGCTAAGAAGCCAGGAAGAGTGTATAATCCTGTCTCAGGTCCTTGAGCTCTTGAGCTCAACTCCTGCCTGTCAAACTTATCTCAAACTCCTGTATCTTTGCAGGACTCTCCACAATTAAATGTTAGATTTTGACTTCTACACTACATTATGAAATGAATAGGCTACTCTATTATTCATTATGTAAGAAAAGAAACAACTCACATATGGCTAAGAAAGCAGCTAAGAAGCCAAGAAAAGAGTATAATCCTGTCCCAAACCCTGATGAAGAAGAAGAGAGAACTCCTGGATATCAGAGGTACAGTTGGTGTATTCTACAGCCCTGGTACACAGAGCAGTCTTACTAATTTGGCTATAAAGACTTAACCTGAATATATTGTTGGTTGTTTTGGTTGGATTTTACAGCATTTCAACATTTGTTGAGTTATTTTATGGCAAGGTCATTGTTTTATTCATTCTTGATTGTAACTAAAAAATTTTTTAAATAATTTTAAAAAAATTTTTTTGTTAACTCATTTTCTTCTATTTAACACGTAGATAGGATCCTAATAGGTATTACCACTCCGAGTCAAGGTGGACCTGGGAGTAATAGTGATAAAGGGGTACTTCATACTCCCAGAGATCCAGAATTGGAATCTGAACATTAGATGCAGTTTAACGTCATACCCAGGACTGAATATATTGTTCGATAAGCCATATTCTTTTAGTTTGTCAATACAATATCATGTTGTTCTTTTATTTTATTTACATTGGTATTTAGCTCAGTCGATAGAGCGTCCGACTAGGAACTACAAGGTTCCGGGTTCGATACCATCCTTGCCAACTCAGTGTATGAGTAGCACAGAGATCTGTGTGGTAAAGTGAGGAGCTGATGGTAGGTGAGGTGCTCCACCTCAGATGCTAAAACAATCTTCTTGGTCTAGCACTAGTGAAAAGGGGATGGACTCCCTCGCTGACTGGTTAATAATGACTTTAGACCCCCCCCCGACAATTATACTTACTTACTATTTAATCCTTACTATTCCCTTAATCATGACCTCGGATTGTTGAAAAAAAAAGTTATAGAAATAAGATGAAAGAAATGCTAATCAAATGAATTAGTGCTAAATCTTACTGAAAGTGTTGGTTCAAAGTTGATCCCTCATGAGCCTGTTCAGTACTTAAGGGAGTAACCACTTAGCATGTATTTATCCAACCCATTGGCAGGATGTGACACAAGGTCAACTTTTAAGTGGAGTACCACTTAGTAACAGCAGGTACTGAGTCCTATGTACAAGACTAAGTAAAGCTTAGTAAATAAAAACCCAGTCACTGGCGACAACTTGCAATCAAGATTTGCTTAAAGTACTGATTCTCACCAACTCACAGAAGTTAAGTAGCAATGAGCTTGTTCAGTACTTAAGTCAATTCCCCCACCACCACCAAATGTTAACTTTTTTTTTCTCCCCCAAATATCTTTACTTTTTTTTCTTTTTTTTTTTTTTTTTTTTTCTTAGTAAAAATAATTATAGTATATTTTGTGTAATTTATTTGTGTGAATATTTTGTTATACTAAGATTTAAAGATAGAATTTTTGTTCAAATATGTCTGTCTGTCTGTCTAAAAGTTAATTTAATTAATTTTTTTTATTTATTTCAGATCTCTTTCTCTTTAACCCTATCAACCTAAACACCACTATGAACAGGGAGGCCATTTCGAGTATGGACCCCCTTTCCAATCCCTTCACCTGCCAAGACTCGGATTTTTCTTTAGAAAATAAACTGGAGTTTTCAACGCCTTACTCCGATGACTTCTATAACTTATTAGATTGCGGAAGTCTCATGCAGTCACCCCTATCTATGGAGGACATCGAGAGTGTACTCGAGACAAATTCCCTCTCGGATGATGGTGACTTTATTCTTTTACCCTTTGACTCTCCCCCGTCTTCGCCAGAATCGCAAGACCTCCCCGTCTCCAGCCCTCTATCTTTGAATTCTAATATAAACACTAATGATGGTGATGGCATACAAGTATCTGACCTGATCCTCGTAACAGCAGATATTATAAGCCTACATGCTATAATAAACAAAGCTTAAAAAATAACAAGAAACACTATTTCAAATTTCTTTGAATTTTTGAAATGTGGCTTGATAATTAGTATTATTTGGATTATTCAGACTATTGTCCTCATCTTTATTGTTATCTGTACATGTTTTGGTGATGTGCCCTCCGCCTTCTTCAGGTATTTCTTGTCAAACTCAGGAACCTTTTTTTTGAACTTGGGAACCTTCTTGTTGTAATCGGGAGCCATCACGCAACTTTGAACCCAACCAACGTTATACAGATAACACTAAAGATGAGGACTATAGTCTGAATAATCCAAATAAAACTAGTCAAATAATAGACAATTCAAAGACTATTATATCTAATTATTTTGTGGAACGTTATACAATCAAAATGGATATAATTGTAAATAATTAATCACCAAAATCTACTGCATTCAAACTCTGCAACTAAGAAAAACATCTACTTTGGTTTGAAAATATACTTACTATATAGATGTTTGTAAAAGAGAATACTTGTTTTAGGGATGCTACATATACATATTTTTATCTAGAGAGTTCCAATGCTGTAAGTTTGGTAAGAAATAATACCTAATAACATTCATTTTGATTATATGATGTTCCATTAGAAATAATTAAATCTTGGTATCAAAATGAACTTTTTATAAAATATTGTTGGAGGTGTACATATTTATAGATAATACTGTTATACTTAATAATATCTGCTTTGATTGTATGATGTTCCACTAGAAATAATGAAATTATAATGGTATTTTTAGTTTAGAAAAATTTTACTTTTTATAAAATATTGTTAGTTGTGTACATATCTATAGGTAATGCTGTAATACTTAATTATATATGTATTGACTGCATAATGTTAAAATTATTAATAAAAAGCAAGTAAAAATAAAGAAGGATAATACAAGTCAAATTTATTAATTAAATGCAAGTAAATTAGGAAGATAAAGGATAAAATTAGTCAAATTTATTAATAAAATTAGAATTAGGAAGATGAAGGATAATACTAGTCAAATTATTAATAAAATGCAAGTAGAATTAGGAAGATGAAGGATAATACTAGTCAAATTATTAATAAAATGCAAGTAGAATTAGAAAGATGAAGGATAATACTAGTCAAATTTATTAATAAAATGCAGGTAGAATTAGAAGATGAAGATAATACTAGTTAAATTATTAATAAATGCAGGTATTAGGAAGATGAAGATAATACTAGTCAAAATTATTAATAAAATGCAGTAGAATTAGGAAGATGAAGGATAATACTAGTCAAATTATTAATAAATGCAAGTAGAATTAGGAAGATGAAGGATAATACTAGTCAAATTATTAATAAAATGCAGTAGAATTAGGAAGATGAAGGATAATACTAGTCAAATTATTAATAAATGCAGTAGAATTAGGAAGATGAAGGATAATACTAGTCAAATTATTAATAAAATGCAGGTAGAATTAGGAAGATGAAGGATAATACTAGTCAAATTATTAATAAAATGCAAGTAGAATTAGGAATGAAGGATAATACTAGTAAATTATTAATAAAATGCAGGTAGAATTAGGAAGATGAAGGATAATACTAGTCAAATTATTAATAAAATGCAGTAGAATTAGGAAGATGAAGGATAATACTAGTCAAATTTTAATAAATGCAAGTAGAATTAGAAAGATGAAGGATAATACTAGTCAATTTATTAATAAAATGCAGGTAGAATTAGAAAGATGAAGATAATACTAGTTAAATTTATTAATAAAATGCAGGTAGAATTAGGAAGATGAAAGATAATACTAGTCAAAATTATTAATAAAATGCAAGTAGAATTAGGAAGATGAAGGATAATACTAGTCAAATTATTAATAAAATGCAGTAGAATTAGGAAGATGAAGGATAATACTAGTCAAATTATTAATAAAATGCAAGTAGAATTAGGAAGATGAAGGATAATACTAGTCAAAATTATTAATAAAATGCAGTAGAATTAGGAATGAAGGAAAATTATTAATAAATGCAAGTAGAATTAGGAAGATGAAGGATAATACTAGTCAAATTTATTAATAAAATGCAGGTAGAATTAGGAAGATGAAGGATAATACTAGTCAAATTATTAATAAAATGCAGTAGAATTAGAAAGATGAAGGATAATACTAGTCAATTTATTAATAAAATGCAGGTAGAATTAGAAAGATGAAAGATAATACTAGTTAAATTTATTAATAAAATGCAGGTAGAATTAGGAAGATGAAAGATAAATTTATTATTAATAATTATTGACAATTGTTATGTATTGCTTTCATCTTATTTCTGTTGTGTCAATTTCTATTCTTTACCCTTGCGGCTAATTCAATGGACACAATATAATAATAAAATTAAAAATACAAAGGAAACTAGTTCTTAAATTCATTCATAAAAAGCAACCAGAATTAGAAAGATGAAAGCAAATACTTGTCAAAATTATTAGTAAAATGCAAGTTAATATGCTATGCAACCAAAGAGTTGTGATAAAAAAAGCAATATAAATAAGATGAAAGAAATATTAACCCCAAATGAATTACTATCATTCCCTGTTATTATATTTGTGTATATACAACATACACTAAATGTAAAGTAAAAAAAAGTAAAGTCATCGGTGCGGCCTAATGTCGATATCAGCCAGACAGCAAGGGAGCCTATCCCCTTTTCACAAGCGCTATTCCAAGGAGATTATTTTAGAATCTGAGGCAGAGCGCCTCACCTACCATCAGCTCCTCACTTTAGCAAACAGATTCCTGGGCTACTAATACTCTGAGTTGGTGAGGGCTGGTATCGAACCAAGAGCCTTGTGATTCCTAGCTGAACACTCTACCGACTGAGCTAAACCAGCCCTAAAACACTAAATGTAAGACCTATTAAAGGACAGGGGTAGTATTAAATTGTAGAGTTTTTAATATTAAGATATGAAGTGAGAGGATAGGAATTTTATTGATGTGAATAACTCGAATGATCAATAAAAATGAGTAATCAATAATAAAAATGAAAGCTTAAATAAATAAATATAAAGTTGCACTTTGCTGACCTTATTTGTATGTAAAAAGGACTCAAATGGACTTTTTCTAAAAAGATATTCAAATAAATCTTTTAAAAAGGAGGAGTAATTCGATCCCATTTCTTTGAGATTTTGTCTCCATATTTTTTATTTACATCCACCAAATTAGGATTTCTCTCTTTTTTTTTTTTTTGAACAACTTTTCTTTTATAATCGCTGTATTAAATTTCCACTTTCTCTGACACTCTATCTCTGTTTTACATAACCTTAATCTTAACCTAGACTCTGTTTTTTTTTTCTGTCTTTCTGTCTATCTTTTTCTTCCTTTCTCCTTTTTCTTTCTTTCTTCTTTTTTCTTTCTTTCTTTCTTTCTTTCTTACTTTCTTTGTTTCTTTGTTTCTTTTTGTCCTTTTTAATTTTTTTTCTTTCTTTTTTTTTTTATTTGTCATTTTCTTTCTTTCTTTTTTTCTTTCTTTCTCCTCTTCTTTCTTTCTTTCTTTCTTTCTTGTCCCTTTTCATTTTTTCTTTGTTTGTTTGTTTGTTTGTTTCTTTCTTTCTTTCTTTCTTTCTGTCCTTTTTCATTTCTTTCTTTCTTTCTTTCATTCTTTCTTATTTGTCATTTTCTTACTTTCTGCCTTTTTTTTCTTTCTTTGATTCTTTCTTTCTATCCTTTTCCTTTCTTTTTCTTTCTTTTTTCTTTCCATTGTTTCTTTCTTCTTTTCTTTCTTTCTTTTTTATTTCTCATTTTCTTTCTTTCTTCTTTTTTTTTTTTTCAGTACCTTTTCATTCATTCATTCATTAATTCTTTCCTTCTTTCTTTCTTTCTTTCTTTCACTCTCTATTAGACATCTATTTTTTTTTACTCTTTGTTTAACAGTTATTCTCTTTCACATTTCTCTCCTCTCCTCCTGTCACTTTCTCCCTCTCTATCATTCTCTGACTTTTCCCACTCCTCCCCTCTCAATTTCCTTTCCTCTCATCCCCTCATTTCTCTCTCTTTTCCCTCTCATCTCCGCCTCTTATTTTCAAACTTTCTATATTTCCCCCCTCTTCCTTCCTTTCACTTTCCTTTCCTTTCCTCTCCTCTCCTTTTCTCTCATCTTCTTAATTTCCCCATTTTTTTCCTTCTCCTTCCTTTTTTCTTTCCTCTTTCTTTCCTCTCTTTTAATCCTCTCACTTTCATATTCTCTTTCTCTCCTCACCTCCTCCTTCTCTTTTCTCCTCCTCTCTCTTTCCTCAGCTCTCCCTTTCCTATTCCTTTCCTCTCTCCTAACCTCTCACTTTCATGTCCTCTTTCTTCTCCTCACCTCCTCCGTCTCTCTCTCCTCCTCCTCTCTCTCTCCTCACCTCTCCTTTTCCTCTTCCTCTTTTCTAACCCACTCACTATCATTCTCTCTTTCTTCTCCTCATTCTCCTCTCTCTTCTCCTCTCCTCTCTCTCTCCTCACCTCTCCTTTTCCTCTTCCTCTTTTCTAACCCACTCACTATCATTCTCTCTTTCTTCTCTTCATCTCCTCCTTCTCTCTTCTCCTCCTCCTCTCTCTCTCCTCACCTCTCCTTTTCCTCTTCCTCTTTTCTAACCCACTCACTATCATTCTCTCTTTCTTCTCCTCATCTCCTCCTTCTCTCTTCTCCTTCTACCCTCTCTTTCCTCACCTCTCCCTTTTCCCCTCCCTGCTTTTTTTAAATCTCTTCTTCACTTCCCTTCTCTCATTTGCTTACTCATCTTACTCTCACTGCACCAAATGAAGCCACTTTTTTCTGACGAATCCTTTCCAACTATTACCATAACCTCACACTAATCCATAAGGACATCTTGGTCCCATGGCAATAGCACTTTGGGGCCTTTTGCTATTCTTAAAGAACTTTTTTCTGTGTTTTTCTTTTTCCTTCTTCCAGGCTCTCGACCCCCACCCAACCTGTTATTTGTTTCTTTTGCAGGTTCTTCATTTTTTTTATCCTGGATCGTGAGGTTTTCCACTTTTATCACAATGGACATTAATTGTATAGATTTCATGAAGATATTTTATTTATTTATTGATTGAAGTATCTTTTTTATTTTTCTATTTTTCTATTTTTTTTTTTGTCGGTTTGGTTTACTCCAGTTGTGCTTCTTTCTTTCCTCTTTTTTTTGGAGAGGGAATTCAGATTAAAGTCTAATCCCTGTTTTTCATCAAATACAATCCAACTTTGCATGGGAATCAGGAAGATTAATTATTGTCTATTATCGAACCATAATCAAATTCAGTCCTCCTTACATTGGATTCTGGTTAATAGGACTAGCAATTTTTGGACACTATAACTGACTGGTCCAATCAAGTGGACAAAGCAAATATTCATATAAAACTAGGTTCAAGCAAGAGAGGTAACTCAGTCAAACATGTTTGGTTTCTTTGTTTAATGGCATATTAAACTTCTTGGATTATTTAATGCCAAAGCCATTCTTGAAGATGAACAGTTGTGGTACTATTTAACCCAGTGGTTCTCAACCGGTGGGCATATGGACCCTCGGGGACCATATAACATTTTTGGGACCCAGGCAAGCAAAATATATTTAACTATAAAAATACAATGGGATTTTTAAACATCGAATGGCTATGAGGGTCCACCAGAGTAAAATAGGATTAAAAGGGATCCATGGGTAAAAAAAGGTTGAGAACCATTGATTTAACTCATAGTTGGGGGGATGAGGGGGTTAATACCTTTCCAATAGGTATTAGTACAAAAATGAACATGATAGCACAACTGGAGTTCAAACCATAATTAGATACAGTTCTCCTTACAATGGATTTTGGTTAATAGGACCAGCAGATTTTGAATCCTATAACTGACTGCTTTGATCAACTCGACAAAACAAATATTCCTATAAAACTAGGTTCAAGCAAGAGAGGTAACTCAGTCAAACAGGGTTTGGTTTGGTTTCTTTGTTTGATGGCATAAGAAAATCATCAACTTTGATTTGAAAATATACTTAGTATATAGATTTTTGCAAAAGAGGATACGTTTTTTAGGCTGTTACATATACATATTTTTTATTAGAGAGTTCCAATGCTGTAAAGTTTGGTAAGAAATAATACCTAATATTAATAATTTTTATTGTATAATTCTCCATTAGAAATAATTAAATCAAAAATAACTTTTTATAAAATATTGTTAGAGATGTAAATATTTATAATTGTTACTTTAATACTTGATAATATCTGTTTTTATGGTATAATGTTTCACTAGAAATGATAAAATTTTGGTATCTTTAGTTCGGAAGAAAATTAACTTTTTCTAAAGTATTATTAGTGAAGTACATATTATGAAAAGAAATGAGTCATTGTGTCTTGATTATGCATTGTTCACACAAGACTAACACACTCCTATATACTTAAACAAGAACAACAACCACAGTTCAAAACATGTTAAACACCTTTGACTGTTAAACACTTATTTATAGAATGCAGGGTTTTTGCTCACATCAGAAAC